>JANPWX010000593.1:4321483-4537880 GCA_024734555.1 Trochalopteron elliotii | reverse complement strand
GGTGAGATCAGATGGTTTCACCTAAAACATCAGGTACACCTAAAGTCTACCTGCTTAAGGAGAAGAAGCTGATGAAGCCTAAGGTATCCCTCTTGTCCAAGCATTTTCAGGCTTCTGGTTTTCAAGACTGTTAGTTCCTGTATTATTATGGATTTTCTTGGAGATGAAAGAAGTTGCCTGCATGGCAGAAAGGCCATTCCACCTGGTAACTAGGGAGCACTTGCTCAGCATGCCAGGAGGAAAATAAAATAAATCCATGCATGCTTTAATATAGAAACAGTGCAAATTTAGACTTTTCCTTAGCTACAGGCAGCACATCATCTGCTCCTCCATGGCAGAAGCCATCTTTACTCTTCCTCCTCTTCTGGCACCCATCAGCTCAGGTCAACACTCACTCTGATTTGCCATAACTTTCAGTTTGAGAACATAAGCCTTGTTTAGGCTAAGAAACAAAAACTGTCTTGAGATATAGAAAGTTTCTGTCCAAACACTTAAGTTTTTGCCAAAATCCTAGTGCTGAAATGAGCCTCATGTAACAGGGCATATTGAGCAGAAGTTGCACACAGCTCATCCTGTAAAGCAGAGAAGATAAGCTCGGAGTTGGCCTTTTGCTACCAAATACCACATTTTTCTTCTTCTACAGCCCAGTGTGCTTCTTATCTGTGCAGCAATTTCCATCCTTACAAACATACCTCTGATAAAAAAACCAGAATGAAACAAAACTGTGTTTTTTCAGGTAATTTAGAAAATTAAATAACTTTTATCTCCATTTTCTGCAGAAATTAACTACTCTAAATGCATGGGGCAGGTTTTAAAAAAAATTTACCCAGGCTTTACAAGGTGACATGATTTTTTGAAAAGTTTTGTTTTAACTTCTTAATCCCTGGGATGAAATAGGTAGTGTTACCTGTTTCACTTCTATTGATGGGACTTCCTAGTCATCACCCTCAGCAAGTTTTACAGCTTGGGACAGACAGATCCCAGAATGAAAACGTGCCAAATCTTCCCAGTCTATGGAGAAGGGGTGAAATTGTATTTCCTGGGATGCCACCCAGGTTCAAGCCATCACTTGATAAGAAGTCCTGAACTGGATAAAGAACATAACAGTGTTTGGACTGTGCTGAGCAGGTCACACATGAATGAACCTCTCAATTCCTTCTGAGGCATCAGGAGGAACAGGGTGACCTGCATGGGCATTTCAGTTTGCACCATTGCTGCACTCCTGAAGTTCACCTCCCAGGCTGTCTTCAGCTACTGTTCCTTGGGTTATACTGCAAAGAGATCACAGCAACAGCTGGATTCAGCCTGGGTGCAACTGAAGCAAGATGCATACCAAGAGGGCACCTATTGTGCTTCAGCCTCATGAATGTTCAGCACTATTGATTAGACTAGACCTATTTTGGGGAGAAAACCCCTCAGGCCTGGAGAGCTTGTGTGTTTGTGGGAGGTGAGCATCAACTCCTTATCCTCAACTTTTTCAGCCTCCAGATGTGATCCTTTTATGCTTTGCTGCTTGCTAGTGTACAGAGAGCCTACACATCTTGCTCAAGGGCTTGGGGAGCATCAAGAGCAGTGTGACAACAAAGCTCAGCCCTCTGGTGCTCCTTCTTGAGCCACGTAACAATTATCTGTACAGCTATAACCTACTGCAGCCAAACATCTGGGGCTACTTATGGCCTCATATCAGGGTGCACTTGCCACAAGCTGCAGTCAGACAAGACATCAGCCATCAGACAGGCCCATCCCTCTCATCTTTCTTTCCCACAGAAAAGTGTTTCTGTTTCCATCAATGAGCTCCACAGTGACCTGGGACAATTCTGCCCACTGGCTTCTGATAAAACCCAGCCATGGATGCTGATATCACATGGCTAATAATAGGTCAGCAGGACAAATCCTGTCAGACCAGGAGTAATACAGCTTGGTGCTGACAGGATAAGTGGCAGTATCACTTTTCAAGTCAGATTTATTGACTGCAAGCTCAAGGTGGAGAGGATGCAGCCTCATTCATCAGTGACTTTCTTCCACTGTTTAACGAGTGACTGTTTGCTCTGCTGTGTGGTTGTATTTATTTGGATCACATCACCTTTGACTCCTATAAAATACTGGCATTTCTATTCCTCAGTCCCAGCTGAAGCACTAATGCCATGCTCAATTTGCTTGGTTTTACATACATAATCTCTGGTTTAAATTTAATGATGGACAGTGGGAAAACACAACATTGCTTTCTAGCAAGTTCAATATATTTTTTTTTCATGTTCTAGTCACAAAAGAATGGCATTAAAAATGCCTTTCTGTAAATACTTTAGCACATACTTTCTTGTTATACAGCCAAATTTTGAGGAGATTAAGGGGTAGATAATAAAAAGCACTGACATACCTAAATACCACAGATAGCTAATCTGTCTTGACTCTTATAACAATGTCACTAGGCATCTGCAGATCTTCAGGAATCTGGCCATGTGGAAAACAGTTTTGGATCCATAGAGCCTGTAAAATATTTCTTGGGTTTCCCCCTCTCAAGAGTTTCATTTTTGGTAGATAAATACAAAATAGTTGATATGTTATAGAGGATCTAATGCATTAAGCATTGTAGAAGAATCAAAAAGAAAACAGAGGGTAGGGAAAGAGCTAGCAAAAGATGTTCAGCCACTAATGAAATTCACTGGTCAAAACTAATGGCAATGCTCCATGGACTTCAAGAAAGCAAATTCAGACCATGAACTACAACTCAAAGAGAATAAAAAAAACTTGTGTGAACAAGACACTCGTGCAGTGTAACTTCAGAGACAGATGCTGCTCAGTTAGTTCAGTGTGGTGCATTTCTGAGGCAGACCCAAGGCTGCCCTTACCCAAATGCTCCTTATTTGTGCATGAATTCAGTTTCATGAACAATTACCAGCTACAAAACAGAGCAGTTTACATCAACCCAGTGGCTTACATGATATTCCAGAGAAATACCAAAGAGCCTGGCAGGTAGCAGACAAGTGTAGAGGGCAGGGAGGAAAATATGTGTACCATTAGAATTGCAAAGGAGATGAAATAAGCAGAACATAGCTGCAGATAAACAGACTGCTTTTACAGACTCCTTCAAAAAATCTGATGTAAACTCTTTCCCATACTGCAAGTAATTATATCCTTGGATTTCCTTTAATCTCACATATATGAGACTTACAGCTTTGAGTGAGGCCTCTGTGGTTTGAAAGTGATTTGTTGAACTTACACGTATCTGATAGCCCCCAACACAGCACTTTAAATTAGTCATGGCTAATTTGGTTATAGCTATGCTTTACCTTTTTTTTGTTATGACATTTTCTCTCTCCCACTCATAGGGAGAAAACTACCTCTCCCCCATCAAATGTAGTTATTTGTCATTTTAAAAGCTTCTGACAGTTCAAGGAAAGAAGGACCTAAGGACCAAGAGCTGTAGGTGGGAGCACTTCAGGGTACTGAGCCCTTGGACTGCCTCTGCAGGATCAAACCAACCCTTCAGGATCTTCCCAGCTCAGGATATTCCACAGCAAAAGCCAATGGAAGCCACCCAGTGAGCACCTCCCCTGCAACATGGGGACAGAGCTGTGCTCTCTGCTGAAGATATTTTCCCTTTTGGCCTCCCCAAATAGGTGGTAACTTCTGCCACCTTGCAGTGGTCCCAGACAGCCTTTCCATTCTTTCTGTCCAGTTTCTGAGTTATGAATTTAAAACACTTCCAAAACCTCTCTTAACATTTTTATACAGCTAAAGATAAAAGACAAACCAGTTAATAACATTTCCATGTGCTCTCAAAGTGTCTGCCAGCCAAGGGTTTGGTACAACGGGCTTTTATTTACAGAATATCAGAATGTGGGTTTTTCAGGTAACTATCTACATAATCTCCATACACAGAAGGAATGGATAAAACCTGAAGAAGTAAACACTTGCCCAAGATCTCTTTGAAATGCTGTGTGCTTGATAAATCAGGAACCCTTCATTAACTTAAATGGACACCAACTTTTGGCTTTAAATGGTATTGCCAGAAGATGAAATGAAAGTCAAAATGTCCTGACCCCAGTGCAGTCACAGAGAGAAATTGGATGATTCTGCTTTAGATAATTTTGGAACCCCTGGTCCCTGGACTTGGAAAACCTGGTCTAGTGGAAGGTGTCCCTTAGAACAAGATGATATTTAAGGTCCCTTTCAACCCAAACCATTCTAAGGTTTTCCTTGCCCGTTCATCAGAGAAACCACCCAGCTCTGCCTTGGCAGCAGAGCAGGTGGGAAGGCAGGCTGGGTACACTGAGCCCAGTGTGGAGCCCCTGTGTGTGAAAGCAGAGGCACAAGGAGCCCTTCCAGGGCATTCCTCTCCTCCGTGGGTTCCCACAGCTGTACTCAGGCTGCTGGACATCCCTGGCTCTGAACAGCACATTTCACCTCTCCTTTTCACCAGGTCATACTCAACCACCATGGGAAAGAGGATGGATCAGGTAGCTCCCAGTCCCTCTGATGTCTTAGGGAGGCTGACCTGGAACAGAGACTAGACAGAGCTAGAGAATAAAGTAGGTATTTATTGAAAGGCCTCCAGGACCCACCTTGGGCAGGACAAGAGCCTGACCAGGACTACACCCAAGATGGCCTTAGAATGGTCACAGAAATGGCTGACTGGTCACAAAGTCTTACATTTTTATAAGTTTTGGTTCATTTGCATATTGGAGTTTAATTGTCCAATTACAAATTCAGGTTGTGAGGCCCCATCCTTCTTGTTCCTCCCTTCAGTCCACCATTGTTTGTGCTATTGGACCTGAAAGTTGTCCTTGGTCTTCAGCAGGAAAAGGATTTGTTTTCTCTGCCTGCTCTGTGAAGAGAGCTGACTAACATTTAATATGAGGCTCAGAACTGCACCCCTAGGCAGCACAAAATCTGAAAAACATGAAAGCTAAAACTTAGGGCATCACCCCTTGCCAAACCTCTGCCTCCATGTTTCAGAGGAGAGGGGAGTCCAGGGAATGGGGGCCTGAGCTTTGCTGCAGACACCAGAGAGGCTCTGCTGACCTCATGGAACTGCTGTTCTCCATTTCTCTCCCAACAGAAAGGCTCCAGCAGAGGCAGCCCCTATTCCAAGCATCAAATACAGCACACTTCTGAAGAGGGGGTTTCCAGATCCTGCCTCAGCTGACCATGTGTGCCTGGTCAGAGTCCTTGTGCCCCTGCCCAGCTAAGCCCATGTCCCTGGAACTCTGGTTTAGTGCCTTTCTAACCCTGTCCCAGTAAGCAGTGCATCTGCAGATCTGGGAAATCTTGTGGGTTTAGGGGGAAAAAAAGCAGCTCATTTTCTCAGTGCCCTTCAATGGGACCAATCTTGTAGCCACCCACACCTATCAGATAACTGGGCTTGGCCAGTCATCAAAACCAAAGACAAGCCTCAGCCACGGGTGATTTCAGTGTAACCTTTGCCTGGGAGGAGCTCGGGGAAGCCCAAATGTCCTCAGACTGCATTAATATTCCTTTCCTAGCTTGCTAACAACAGATACTTTCCTGCCTCTTTCTGCCCATCTCACCCCCATGACCACCTTCTCTGGTCTCTGTCTGACACAGAAGCAACAGCTCCGCAGCACAGTAGTTTATGGGGCAGAACATCTCATTTCTCTTTGATTGACACACACTGAAATACTCTTTCCATGTTCCCAGCTGTTCCCCATCTGAGAAACTTAGGGAGAGGGAAGTGCAGTTAGGGGTCAGGTATAAATCTTACTCAGGAGAGAGGTAAAAATAGACTTGTAATCATAAACATTTAGAGAGCTCAGTAGCCAGAGATTCTCCTACAATGTAGATTCTTCTGCATTGTAAATTCTTCTACAAGGAGTTGGAAAAAGCCAAGTTGCTTGTATGAGTTGAAGAAACATCACTAAAATCAATCAATGGATGTAATTCAAAACAAAATGAAACTCACTGTTGCTAAAGAAAGCAAAGTTAACCATGACTTTTTAACTGATAGGGTCTGATAAAAAAAAAGTATGAGATTTAGTGGCTGCAAATGAGATCCCTACTCTGTAAGATGTAAAGTGCATCATAGATTGAAGGCTAGACAGTCCATTTTTCTTCAAGCTTTTGGCAGTTGTTTTACAAACTACTTCATCCTCTCAATACCACATAAAACCTGGTGCTTCTTGGTAGAGCTGGACAAATGGTCACCACCTCAATAGGTACAAACCTATACAATTTTTCCACTTTGGAAGAGAAAAACCCCAATTCTTTTCTAATTTCTACTTCTAGACAGCTGGCCACAGTTCAAGCACCATTTAGTACTTTCTGGCTAGCCTTAGTTAAACACATATTTGTAATTTTCAAAGCCTAAACTGTAGTTACAGAGTTATGATGGTATCCATTACAGTAGTGCTTTTTTTATCGTTATTACAATTTCTGCTCAAAATGTTGGCAGTATTAGGACAATTCAGCAACGTGTAATTTAACTTACCTCACATCCAGAGTCAGGAGTGGTTGTTCTCATCAGGTCCAAGGTCACTTGTGGGCTGCACTCAGATAAAGTTGGTTTTGGCTTTGCCTGAGTGGAGGAACCCAAAATCTTTTATCAGCTCTCCCCACCCAACAATGTATGACCTGCACCAGATCTTATTCATGTGAGAGCCATCAGCTAATGACAAAACAAAAAACGTTGCCACCATCTTGGGGATCAACCTGAAAAATGTTACTCTGTGAGCATGGCCAGGCCAAGATACCCATCACCTGTGGTGTGATACACCACAGCTGCTTTCCTCTGATGCCTATTGGCTTTTACCTTTTTTTCTTTTATATATTCTCGCTATTCTTTACACATGTTTGGATCTCTGTAACTTGTTATTGCATTTGCAGCTAGTTTTCCCAGTAGTTTCCCTGCCCTTTCCCTAGGAAGGAAGACAAAATAAATTCCAGAGCTCCAAGCCCCGGGAGATGCAAGGCCCCTGTCCTGTCTTGGTTCTTCCTGGGAACCAAGGCTGAAAAAAGCTCTTTGAGACACATTTTCATGGACAAAGTACAGCCAGTACCAAACTGGGGGGAGTGGGGGGTGGAGCTTAAGAAAGGGCTCTGCTTGGGGGAAATTGCTTCACCACTTGTCCTCCTAGTTGGTATTTTTATCAATTATGCTAATTTCCTGAAACCTATAAAAATGTATGCACCCCTGTGGGGGTGGAAGTGTGTGGACATTCTTCCATAACTGCTCCTGGAGCTCCAATAAAGATCCACTCTTATGTTACCTCCTACACTAAAACTGTCTTGAGTTTCATTTCTAGGTTGAAAAAGGCATGACCTTCCATTTGATTTATTGGTTTTGCATTTAAATGGGGTGACTCCCCTTCCATCCAAGCCAATACCAAAGCCAGACTTAAGCTAGGTGTGGTCGTGGGGTAACTGTGCTTTGCCCTCATGGGCTCTCAAACACCATGTAAGAATCATAGAATACCAGAATGTCTTGGGTTGGAAGAGACCTCAAAGCTCATCCAGTCCCACTCCCTTCCACTAGATCAGGTTGCTCCAAGCCCCATCCAATCTGTCCTTGGACACTTCTAGGGATGGGGCAGCCACAGCTTCTCTGGGAAATCTGTGCCAGGGCCTGACCACCCTCACACAGAGGAATTTTTTTTCTAATATCAAATATAAACCTGTTTTTTGTCCATGTGAAGCCATTCCCCCTTGTCCTGTCACTCCAGGCCTTTCTAAGTAGTCTCTCTCCATCTTTCTTGCAGGCTCCCTTCAGGTACTGGGACAATTAGGTCACCCCAGTGCTTCTCTTTTCTGGGCTGAAAAATCTCAATTCTCTCAGCCTTTCCTCACAGATGTGCTCCAAGAATGAAGTTTAAAAGAAGGTGGCCAGAAACTGTCCCATGAAATTGTCCCTCTTGGCATCATGATCTGGATGTGATTCAGAGTATCATGATGAAATGTTTGGGTATTAAAGCAACTGTGCCTTTGTCTCTCTGCAGTCACCCCAGGATGGGTTTTCTCTCTGCAGCTGTTCAAGATCTCTCTCCTGGGTCTGGTGATCATGTTTAACTTCAATTGCTCAGTTACAAGTAAACACTCTTTGATAGAAAAGAAGAAAAAGACGGATGCAGAGAATGAAAATATGGAGAGGGAGAGGAGAATTCAAGAAAGAAAAGGAAGAGGGAAAAAGCCCCAATGAAACAGGATAAGGTGAAAGCAAAAAAAAAAGGGAGCTCATTACAGAATAGATAGCACATTCTTAGCCACAGCAGGAATAAAAGATCTTTCATGAGGCCAATATTTTGTAGACTTGGTGGTTTTACTTTATGTCTGTCTTGGAGCAGTAATTTCCAGGCAGCCTCACACCTCCTGCTCTCACCACAGGCAGCAGGAACAAAGGCACTCAGAGAGCAGAAGTGATGTGGGAAGGGCTCTGGCTTTCCTTGCTGTGTCAGAGCACAGAGCCCTGCTCTGGGGAGACCAGAGGGGGGCTGTAGGAAAAGGCATCCTCCCCATCCTCTGCAGGGAACCTGGGAGCCCTGGCTGGGAGGACAGGAGCTGAGGGCAGGTGGGGCATGGTCTGCCTGTAAGCACATTGGAAACCTCAGCCAAACTCAGGACCCTGCAATATAAATCATATTCTGGTCCCTCTCCGTTTCCCTAGGGAAAGCAGCATTCCTTAACCCATGGCTAGGCACGTGCTGGCCAACCTGGAGGGGCTCTGGCTGTTACATCAAAACCGTGCTCACTCCAGCCTTGGCCAAGAGAGAACAATCAGCTGCTGTTTTTGAAGGGGACTGACTGCATCCCTGAGAGACCTAAGCTGATGCATTTTGAAGAGCCAGCAAAAATGCCAGTTCAGGGAAGAGAAGGGTTTTCTTTTGATGTTTCTTTCAGAGATGATGCCTTTTGTACAAATCAAAAGAAATATGTTTAATTAGTTGCCACAGAATCATAGAATATCCTGAGCTGGAAGGGACCCACAGAGATCATCAAAGTCCAGCCCATGGCCCTGCACAGGACACCGCATGTGCCTGAGAGTGTTCCAAATGCTCCTTCAGCTCTGGATGTTGAATGTACTAAAGATGTAAAGGGAAGAGGCAGCCAGTGGACCCAAACTCAAACCTTGCTGTAGAAAACAGATGACAGGACACAATATCAAGACAATAGGTCTGCCCACAGTAGAAAGAAATTGTAGAATGCTGTTATTTGCAGATTTTTTTTAAAAAATACTTTAAGGAGCACACTTATTTATTTTGGTTCTACTGAATTCCAACAGCCTTGTCTCACGTGCTTGGCTGCTTGGAATCACCTCTGAATAATTTTGAAGCCCCACAAAGGAAGTTATTCTGTTGCCCTTAGCATCATTTGCTTATTTTGAGACCACTGTGCAAAAAGTAGATAAGAGTGCAGATTTTCCACCATGTTAATATTTTCCCTGCTGTTCTTACAAGTGGTATCATCACAATTCACAAGCAAAAAAAGGTTAAATGAACCACATCAACCACAGCCAACCACCACTGTCTCTGTATGTGACACAGGCAATGGCAAAGGGAGCTGATGCTTTGTTTAACCTCTAGGAAAGCCCACCTCGCTGGGAAAGCCCATCCAAGGGGATGAGAGCACCCCAGTGCTGGGTTCCTTGTCCAGCTGCATTAGTGATCTCACTGGTGTCAAGAGTGAGACTTGGGAGATGAGCTGTCAAGCTCAGATGGGTGAGAAAAAGGCAAAGTGGGCATGGCATG
This sequence comes from Trochalopteron elliotii, assembly GCA_024734555.1. Classification (NCBI taxonomy): domain Eukaryota; kingdom Metazoa; phylum Chordata; class Aves; order Passeriformes; family Leiothrichidae; genus Trochalopteron; species Trochalopteron elliotii. The sequence goes on along the minus strand of JANPWX010000593.1, from coordinate 4,528,182 downwards.
AACGTCTCCATTCCTGCCCAGCATGTGAATACAAACATAAATACTATTTTCCTACACAGTGTGGGTTATCACACCACAGAATATAGAAAACTCATGTGTCAGCATCCCTGTAAAAGCCATTTCTGGAATATAAATGCAAACTGCTGAAACTCTGCAAGAGGGTTGCTAGAAGCTGGTGCTCACAGAAATGTCCCTCAGAGCCCACACTCTTGTTTTCTGCCACAGCTGGCACCTGTTATTTTCTGCATCAGTAACACCCTCCCAAACAGACCCAGACCACAAACACTCATTTAAAAGGTCAAGGGAGCAGGATTGCACTGACCTTAAGGTTCATCCAGTTCCAACCCCCAGCCATGGGCAGGGACACCTTCCACTATCTCAGGGTGCTCCAAGCCCCATCCAGCCTGGCCTTGGACACTTCCAGGGATGGGGCAGCCACAGCTTCTCACAGCAGCCTGTTCCATGCTTAGTGCCAATAATGACCAAGGAGGTCTGGTTTGAGTGGGGAATATGTATATGATCAATTTGCTTACAAAAGCCGTATCATATAATTGTCCTGAGAATCAGAAACCATGGCATACTTCAGAGTATTTCCCATCTGACCTTCTTTATTTCCTCATATCTTAACAAACATAACAAACTGAAACATGGAATTATTTCTTTTCTGTTTTGTAAGGAAAAAAAGATACAGTATTTTGATGCCCAGAAAATACATTAAACATTCATTTATTTGTGAGATTTTTCATTATATTATTACATATGCCTTGGTTTGGTGCATAGGAAATGTACAGTTTAACATGCTAATTTTATTACCAATTTAAAAAAAACATGGAGCTTTATAACAGACAGGAGATAAAGTCTGAAATTTCCATGTATTGCTGAGTACTGGTTATTTTGGAATTTAAGCAATATGCTGTGTTTGTGTAACAGATTAATTTCAATGAGAGGTATTTGTTTAATTAGAATCAAACAATCTTACAATCAAATAGTAACTACCAAAAATAGTATTTTTTAATATGTGCAATAGCTCGTTAGTCTCTAATTATTTCTAATTCCTTTTGCACTTCCTCTGATAGCTGCAGCTGAATGTCACTTCTTAAATATCCAGGCTGAACTTTTCAGGAATAATTAGCAATTCTGGAGGCCTATTCAGAGGGCTCAAACCTAACTATTTATCACTCTCTGACAATCCTCTTCAAGGTAGTTAATTTGAGGTGAAATTATTAATCCTTATTCAACTTCTTCCATCCAAAGACACCATATACTCATCCCAATGAACTCTGACATCTGTTTTGTTCCACAGCTTGTCACTCAGGTTATCTGGCCAAGGAGCAATAGTTGAGATCTGTCCAAACATTTAGAAAGGTTTTAAATTTCACCAGGCAGCTGAGCAGTTTTACACACTACATATTTATACAAACAACTACATCAGGCTCACTTAAATTTGCTCCGCCCTATGTCTAATCAACATAATAGCTTGTTATTTGTCTTAAAACTATAAACCAAATATTTAAAAACAAAACAAAACAAAACAAGAACACTATTGGTTTTTAAAAACAAGTACATGACATAATAGCTTGTGGTAATGTTTCAGGCTGGAGCAGTTGCTGGTGGGTGTCCCTCAGAACCAGTACTCAGACACGAAGATGTGGACGTTGACGATGTTGCGGTGGGACACCACCCCGCCCATGACATAGTTCATCTCCAGCTTCAGGATGGCATGGAAAGGTCCAATGATGGGCCTCACCTGGCGAACTACACCTGTTGGGACACAAATAGGTTAGTAGGAGAATCCAGCTAAATCTAGGGGAGCTACACCACCCTTGGTGTTCAGTATAGGGAAAGGTATTTTATCTATCGGGTCTGTAAATGGCTTGGAAGAAAGCTTGTGAAAGAAGGATAAAATACAACTTTGGAGTCAAAATTTCTTGAAGATCTATAACGAGCACTCAAATGTTGCAAATTGCAAATCTCTCCTGTGTATTCTGAAATCAGTGATTTTGGTTTTTTACCTTTTATTTGGAGACATAAATTCAATAAGCATGCTGTGATACTGCTTTTACATAGGACACAAGGAGATTTCCCTGGGTAACCCAGAATACACATTGCATGGAGGAGTACACACCTGGGAATGCCATGCAATTCCTGGTACCATGTTGAAAATCCCATTTCATTTGGAACTGTAGAAACTATCTGTACTTGCACCAGTAAAATCAACCCTTCCCCTGTGAACATCAGAGGACACCAATCTGTAAATCATTAGTGTGCTGAGTCATGGATGGACAACCTCCCTGGACACAATGAAAATAAAGTTTAATGAGGAAAGGGAGCTACCTCTGCAACTGCTCCTAGGTCACCCTCATGTGAGTGGTGGCATTGGGGTTTGATAAGGAAGCAGTAAGGGAGAAATAAGCTGTGTCTTCCAGGGCTCCAGTCCTGCGACTGGTTTGCCATGGAGGAGCCCCAGTGGCAGGCACAGCAGGATGGAGGCTGCTGGAGTCCTCAGAGAGTGGCAGGGCAGGGCTTGTCCCACCCCCCAGGCAGGCAGCAGGGCAGGCCAGGGGCAGCCAGGTTCAGCCAAAGACTCACATCAAAACCTGGCTCACAGATGATGCTGGGCCAGGGTCAAGGGGAGGAGGAAATGTGTGGGGCAGGGTCCAGAACAAGCACAGCCTCAGCTGTGCTACAGGCAGAGACCAGCCCTCTTCCAGCACTGTTCAGGCAGGGACTGAAGCTGACATTGGGCTCCTGGGCTCTGGGCAGGGTGTGGGAGAGGACCCTGGGGAGGCACATCTGGGTCACGAGGAGTTATCTTGCCTTGATGCAATGTGGCTACACAGAAGAGTGATACAGCTTCAGACCTACAAAATGAAGTCAACACAAGCTTTGGCATTAACTCCAAAGGCCCCAGATCAGGTCCTAAACATATTCTCACTTCTTGTTTATTTTCTAGGCCTTGGTGTTAGAAAGTAGGCAGCTACCCAACTGCTCTCATTTGAAAAGGATGTCCTCAAATGTCAAAATCACATGAAGCCAAGGTCAGCCAGCAGGCACAGGGAGTCTGGGAGGGGACCCCCCTCCACAGTTCCCTCCTTCTGACAACAGACTGCTCTGACAGGGTGTTTGACTCAGAAGGAAATGCACAGTTTCAGGAAGGATGATTTGAGATGTACTCCTGCTGCATGTTTCACAAGCAGGCAGCACACCAGCACCCTCATGGAGTCCCAGCCCAGCTCCTGCAGCCATTCCCAACAAACACACTGGCCTGAGATCTGATGGGAGACATGAACGTTTGCTTATGCAGGCTGTCAGCACCTTTTCCTAAGGCAGTGATGACATTACACTTCTGTCCTCTTCAAACACCAACTAGTATCTTCAGCACAAAGTGAAATTGCAAACTTCTCACCACAGTCACTTTGCCTGCCATATTTGATGAATACACTTTCTAAGCATCCTGCCCCCTACAATTTATATGCATATATACTCGTATTTTATTTTCTTTAGCTTTCTTGGCTACTCTCCTGTATCTTATAAAAATGACTGGGCTTGGCAGATGATGTATTGGAACAGAAAAGCCTTGCTAAAATTGCCCTCCCTTTAGGGCAGCATTTAAAGAAAGCATTTTGCTAACAACACATCACATTATTGCAGGCACTGCTCTAAGTGAAAACCAGGGAAATGCACAGCATTGAAATCACTCAGTGCTGGCAATCTTTAACCAACCCCATGGGCAGCTCCTGCAGACATCACCCAGCCCTAGAGAACAAAGGCTGCTGTTTCCATTTAGCAATCCTATTATAGCATTCTACACTTTCTGTGCTACTCCACTAGTTTACTCTGCTCTAGAGGTGGGATTGCAAATGGTGTTTTCTCTGCTGTGCTGTGCCACAGTATGGCAAACATTCACACATCACTGATGCAGCATTCAAAGCCATTAGTAACATTCTCATTCCTGTTGAGAGGCACCCTCCTAACAGGCAGGAAAAAAGGTGCAATGGGCAAACTCTGCAATGGGCAGTCCATGTGGCAGTGCTTTTTCACACAATTCCCCTGCTGCAGTTTTAAAATCCAGCCTATAAAACAGCTTGAGAAGTGAATGCCACTCGTGCTGACAGCTATATTGAAGGAAGAAATTGAGGGAATGTAGAAAGAAACAATACTCTGACAATAGCTATTTCTACAGTTTATTGTGCCCATGTTCTAGATGGTCCTGAAACAATCACTACTGCAGGAACTATTTCCCTTCTCTCCCATTAAATGAATGAGGATGATACAGGATGATACAGGCAGGTGGCTTTGTGCTACAGCATATGTGTAAGGATGCATTCATTCTAAATGGGTAGAATGAAAAAAAAAAAAAAAAAAGTTAGGAGAAACCCCTGAAATGTTCTTCTGGACAAAACCATATGAGCGGTTTGCTGCTCTTGGCAGATTTGCTCCTTGAGAGCTTTGCATTTTTGTTTTGTGACAAGTGTTAAAATGGAAAACCTGAGTGTTTTTCTCCACCAAACTCAAGGACAAATGCAGATGGAAACCATGCAAGAGGCTTCCTGTGTCTGATTCTCTCCTGTCTCGAACCTTTCACATCACCTACAAGGGAGGCATTGCTCTGCCAGACCCAAACAAGGCCAGCAGTGCCTTGAGCTGACTCACACAAAAGACTGAAGAAAAATCTTGAGATCTAGGCCTGGCCCATGTACTTCACACATGTGGCTCAACGAATCAGTCAATATATCAGAAGCATTTAGCCCAGGACACATTTGAGGAAGCCACATATAATAATTCTGGGTGTTTTTAAGTTACATAGATTTGTGAGACACTGCAACATTTCCATGAACATGCTGTTTCACTATCCCTTTTGGCAAACTAATGGGTTCAGATTTGTGGTCTGGCAGCTGTCAGCATTTATAGCTGAACGCTAAGTACAAAAACATACCTTACAGTAACAGGAAGGTTACAATTTTTAAATGCACTGAGAAGTCAGGAAATGTAAAAATTAAGCAGCTGCTTTTCGATGTCTTCTCTACCCATCTAAATCCTAAATAGCTTGATGGAGCCACTCAGATTTGCCATGGGGATAATTGCAGACTGGAACTCAGTCCTGGGGCACTGTAGCAGTGCCCACCGTTCTGTGAGTCACTGTCTGCAGGAGCACCAGTGGGGCTGCTCAGGAAATTACTTGAAAACAGAGGGCTCTCACATACCACCAACTGGTCCTCTCAGGGACCAGAGCTACAGGGTCTACAGATGGCAAAGAAGGTGAATTCGTTTAACAGAGTTCACCCCAATCCTTTTCCAACAATATAAGACTTCAGCTAGGTTAGCACAGAAAGGAGAAGGAGAAGGAGGAGGAGGAGAAGGAGAAGGAGAAGAAGGAGAAGGAGAAGGAGAAGGAGAAGGAGAAGGAGAAGGAGGAAAGGAAGAGGAGGAAGAAGAGGAGGAAGAAGAGGAGGAAGAAGAAGGAGGAAGAAAAGGAGGAAGAAGAAGAGGAGGAGGAGGAAGAAGAAGAGGAAGAAGAAGAGGAGGAACAAGAAGAAGAAGAGGAGGAAGAAGAGTAGGAGGAGGAAGAGGAGGAGGAGGAAGAACAGAAGGAGGAAGAAGAAGAGGAGGAGGAGGAAGGAGGAAGAACAACAACAGGGTAATTTCTTGATCATAAATGGACATGGAGATTCCCCCTGATGCTGAATCCAATGTGTTGGGCAACCTCAAGCATCTCTGCTGTCTTGTCTGCAGGCAGACCTACCAGTGCCCTCCAACCAGATGAGCTGCTGGTGCTGTTCATTCTCTTTGGTCCATCATCTGTGACCCAAACACAGACTCAACATGCAGAAAATGCCATGTGTCATGGGCCAGGCAGAATGCCTTCCATGAGCTCACCTGTGCTTGGATTTGCTGCTTTGTTAAGTGAGCACAGATGTCATTACACATCCCAAATCTGTTTGGATATCTTCATGATTTGTTGACCTCCTTTTTACAAAAAAGTGATAAGATTTCTTTCTCTTGCATACTTTACCCTTATTGTAAACAGGATCTATGGCAATGCTTTCCACCTGCTGATCTCTGAAAGCCAACAGCCTCAGAGTGAGAGGCAGCAAGTGTTTGGATGTCACAGTAATGGTCTGACCATAGCCCAGATCCTAAAGCTCTATAATTAAAACACTGAGCTACTCTCCTCTCCTGTTTCGTATTTCATGTTTTGTATTTTAATTTTTTCTAAAGTAAAGCATGTCACTATGTGTAGTGAGGACAATAACCTAAATAATATATAATACATGTTTTTAAGTGAGAGCAATTACAACAGCCAATAATCTGAGTTAACTGTCACTGACTTACCAAAGCTTTGCTTGTCAGAGAAGATGGGATAAATAAGACAGCAAGGATAATATTGTTAATATTCCTAAGCCTTTCAGCAGCATTTCTAGTATTTTAATCAGAGAGAATTATAGAATTATTTAGGTTGAAAAAGGCCTCTAAGATCAAGTCCAATCATTAATTCAGCACTGCCAAGGCCATCACTAACCGATGTCCCCAGATGCCACATCCACACATTGGTTAAATGCCTCCAGGGCTGGTGCCTCAACCACTTCCCTGAGCAGCCTGTTCAAATGCTTGACAACCCTTTTAGTGAAGGAATTTTCCCTAACATCCAATCTGAACATTCTCTGGCACTACTTGAGACTGTTTGCCTTTGTCCTGTCCCTTGTTCCCTGGGAGCAGAGCCTGACCCTCACCTGGCTGCATCCTCCTGTCAGGAAGTTTTAGAGAGTGAGAAGTTTCCCCCTGAACCTCCTTTTCTCCAGGCTCAGCTGCCCCAGCTCCCTCAGCTGCTCCTCACAAGACACGTTCTCTAGATGCCACAGGTATTCCTTGGCTTGTCCATACCTCTTTAAGAGATCATTACATTTCTCTGCTTTGAAATATGTGAGACCCTCAGGCAATTCACCTCTGTGTTTGGTTTCTGCTTGTACTTCTGCATTAGGCAGCTGATTTGCTAAGAAGCTCCATTTTCAGCTGAGGAGAAGAGCTGCTGTTTTGTTACCACATTAACCCATTCAGGCTGACAAGTCCCTGCCTTGTCATGCACTCACATCTTGCCTCCAGACTCCTATTTCTGACTTCTATGCTAAGCTCCTTAAAATACTCTTTAAAAGAACAGGAATATTTCTTCCTCTTTTTTCACTGCTAGCCAAAAAACCTGCTGCAATTACACTCCCAGGGGATCTGGGTCGTGGTGTTCCTCACACTACATTTGCATTTCCTCTAAAGAAAGTTCCTCTAATAGGGATCAACATAGTGCAAAAGACAAAGCAGAACCAAGCAGCTTATTTTCATACTGCCATAAGAAACAGCTGGTTTGGGTTGGTAGAGAGGTTGCAGTAAGTTACATTTTATGGTTCAGAGGTGAAGGTCATAGGATTTTCCACAGGGATTGATTCTTGAGTCTAGTCAAATATTCAAATCTATATCATCATTAGAAGCACAGAACAGACATAAATTGCACCCATTCCTCAAAAAGAGAGCTTCAGAGATCCTAAATTTTTAAGGATCTCCCAAAAAGTCAAGCAGAGGAATGTTAGTGGAGCAGGCAAGGAATCAGAGGCAGACAGTGGGGCTGTATCTGGTGATACTGGAAGAAGGGATGTGCTGCAGTAAATTCCTCTTGCCTTACCTGCATCTGCAGGCATATGTATTTGTGTACATGTAAACAATCCCAGCTACTGCCAAATCAAAAGCTGTTCTTCCAAATAACCTGTGGGCTATGCTCAGGGAAATACAAGAAACACAGTTATCAAAATTGGGATCAATTCCCTCACCCACATTCCAGGCTTTGTGTTAAGTCACAAGCACCAGAGCTCTTGTTCCTCTTGCTCTCTTCCCATTGCTTCCACCATGGGGTTACAGCTATATTTGTTTTTCCTGTCACCACATACCAAAGGACAGTAAACAGACACCTTTTTCTTTCCCTTTGTGCTCACAGCAAGCATACAATGTCCTTTCTGTAATTCTTCTCTGGAGGCAAGTTAAGAAAGAAATGTGTGGTTGGTTACTGTTGGGTGAGTCCAGCAGTATTACCCCATTTTCACTAGTGCAACACTTCACCTTTGACATCACAGGCACGTACTAATTTTGCAACTTTTTCTAGGAACAAACAATTGATTCAGGATGATTTGCTATTTTTTTTAATCACTGTTTAGTTGTATGATCTGTGGTCAGCTGAAAACAGACCATGGACTGAATAAATGTGGGATGTACATTAAGGAGGTACTAAGAAAGCATGAAGTGATGAAAAGAAGAAAATCCACTTTTCTGAATCATTAATCTACTAATGAGATCCTAAATAGAATGAGACACATATTTTATTAATTCTAAGATCTATTTTAAAATAAACACTTCGCAAAAATTATGCAAAATAGTAAGAATGGGATATATGTTTGAAATACCAGAGGCAGTCAAACAAATGCCATGGTTTTGTGGTGAATGTGGTGGTGCTGCTGGGTTGCTGGTTGGACTTGATGAGCTTAAAGGTCTTTTCCAACTTTAATGATTCTGTGATGCTACAAAGTCTGACCATAGCTCATAGTTTGCCTTCCCTTCAAAATAAGCATATGCTGCTATTCAGCCTGTTTTGGGGTTTGCTGTGGCCATTAAAATTAATTTCCATGAATCAGAAATGAATGTTGGTAGCAATATATGAATGTCTAATCCTCATTAGATAAATAAAATCCCATGTGAGATCAAGCATGTCGGGTTTTTCCCCTAAATATCCTAACTCTTGGGCTATGACAGGCCAGATGGTCAGTGAAAGCTTAAGTCCATCATGAAATAGAATCACAGAACCATAGAGTGGGTTGGGTTGGAAGGGATCTTAAAGCCCATTCAGTTCCATCCCCTGCCATGGACAGGGACACCTTCCACTATCCCAGGTTGCTCCCAGCCCCACCCTGCCTGGCCTTGGACACTTCCAGGGATGGGGCAGCCACAGCTTCACTTGGCACCCTGTGCCAGGGCCTCACCACCCTCACAGGGAAGAATTTCTTCTGTATATCCAGCCTAAATTTCCCTTCTTTCACTTTTAAACCACTGTGAACCCATTGAAAATTTCCCCCTTTGAAAAGAAGCATGGGAAGGATTGTCAAGAGAATGTGCTATTACATGTTGAGAGAATGCTGTCTATTTTCAGATGGAACTTTTGGGATGAGCTGCTTGTGACACCTACATGAGAGAGATTTCAATGACACAAAAAATCCCACCTTATAATTTTTCCTCCAACTATTTTCTTTGTCCTTTAAATGGATACTTGGAACATGAAATGATCAATTGGGAAAAATTGAAGTACAAGAAAATGTGATGAGAGCTGTGGAGCTGGAACCTAAACTCAGCTGCAACTCAAGTAATTTATTTGCCTTTATATTAAATTCCAAATAATCTCAGCCTGTGTTCTGAAGTCCTACATTTGGCTGCTCCTTGGTCTCTGTTTCCCCACAAAAAACACTCTGGCCCTTTTTACAGCCTTGTCAGAAATGAACAGTCCTAACTACCACAGCACAACAGTAACTATTCCTTTCTAAGTAATGGATCTTTGGGGATCACAAAGGAAGCTGTTGCTCCTGAAACCTACAGCCATTGTGTTGCTGTTAAAGACAAGGAGCCCAAAACTCTGGCACGCTGGTAGTAATGTGTGGTGAACAACTTTTTGAAGGGTAAAAGCTTGTTTATGGGTTTCACTTAAGCAATACAAGACCAATCTCCTCATGTTAATGGGAGACCCTGGACTGTAACTTCAAGTTTTCTTTTCTCCTGAAAGTTTTTTGCTTTATACTGCAGGCCAAGATTTACAGAATTAAGAGTAAACATGTCTACTCTATCAGTGTTACTTAGGAGTGTTGTCACGGTTTCAGAAGAGATGTTAAGGCAATTAGGAAATTTAGGATGAGGCAAATGATCATGGCAGAGATTATTATAAAAGGTAAATTGATAGTATCACTCCAGAAATGAGCAAGAGGAAAATAAACCCAAACATGTATTAATACTTCTTTGGATCAAATCATAGGAGTTGCAGGTTAGGCTTGAACATCAAGCTCTCTCAGTCTACAACATGTAAATACATATCTACAGTGTGAAGCTAAAACTACAGAGCCAATTTTTGGTTTTTCAGACCTTAACTCAAAAGAAGTCATGGTAAGATTTGTAATTTCTTACTCAGTATTCATTACAAATATGCAAAGTTCATCAGTAGGGTTGGAAAATGATTCGCATCCTGGTCACAAACAGAAAATACATATTTCAGAGTATTTTAGCAATTGTTTTGTTCTGTAAAAAGCTTTGCATTAAAATTTAATTAAATTCTTTTCCTAAAGGCTTCTGCTTATTACACAAAATGTTGTGCCAGAGTAATGATTTGCAGTGCATAAATTGCTCTGCAAACGTAGTTACTCAAGTACTTACTGACCTATACTATGCCAGGGAAGTGAATCAACTCCTGATTGCCTAATGTGTCCTTACCATTGAAAATGCAATGCTTAAACGTTGCACATCAAGGAAATGTCACACTGCACCTGGAAGAGTGACAGCTGCCTTTGCTGGGCCTCCTGAGGCTCCTGTCAGCCTCTTGCTCCAGCCTCTCAAGGTCCCTCTGCCTGGCAGCACAACTCTGGTTCATCACCCCTGTCCAGGTGCCCTCTGGCCCACTGGCAAAGCCCATGATGAAGGAAGTGGCACCTTGGATGCAGCATTGGGGACTGGCAGTGAGCTGTGCTGCTGATCCCAACCCTACAAGCCTGGAGTTCTGCCTTTTTCCAATCTGTCTCACGGTCCACTTATCCAGCCTACACTTCCTTGAGTTGCCTGTGGGGGTATTAAGAGAGATGGTGTTGAGTCAAAATAAACAACGTCCAGTCTTCTCATTAATGCAGCCCTCTTTTTGTAGAAGGATGCCAGGTAGGTCAGGCATGATTTCCCTTTCATAAATCCTTGCTGCTTCCAGTGACCTCTTTGTCTTTGTGATGTTTGGAAATGGTTTCCAGGTGGATTTGCTCCATCACCTTCCCAGTGACTCAGGTGAGGCTGACCAGCCTGTACCTCCCTAGATTCCTTTTGGCCTTCCTGAAGATTGCAGTGACATTTGCCTTTTTCCATGGGAACTTTTTTTCACCACAATCTTTTAAAGATAGTTGAGAGTGCCTTGATATTGGCCAGTTCTCTCAGCACTTGTCCCTCAGTACCCCACCAGCACCATGAGACTTGGTTATGCCCAGTTTGTTCAAATGTTCAAAGCTGAACCTCCTCCACTGTGGATGAGTATTTCCTGCTCCAGATCTTCCTCTTGCTCTGAGAGCCCCAGGACTCCTGAAGGCCAGTCTAATCAGTAAACAATGAGGCAAAGAAGGCATTGAATACTTCAGCTTTCTCCATGTCTTTCGTCACCAGTTCTCCTGCCCTATTCCTGCCACCACAGGCAGCCTCACAGGCATTATTTTCCCCCACTCCCCTCCAGTTCATGACTGTGCCTAAAGGAACAATCTAGCTGTCAAACTGCAGGCATTTCCCAGACCACCAGATATCTGTCTGCTGACTTCAGAAAGTTAATGTATACTTGAGATTCCTCCATCTCTCAAAAGCTGAATAGTCTTTTTCATTTTCTTTTTTTTTCTTTTGGTGTGTGTGTTTGAAAGCTATCTATATTTCTCTCAATTATTTGGCACAATAACAATGTGGCTCCTGCTACATGGTGCTCTAGTTTCTGATATAATCTGTTTTATTAATAAGTGGCTGCTCTTTGTAAAATGAAATATTTCCTGGTAATCATCACTTCAGGCATCAAATCATATACAGAAAAATAGCTCTGAAGATATCATTAATCCTTAAGATGCCACACCTGACAAACATAACTACTGTGAAATGTTCAGAAAACTCATTAATCAAAATACAAGTACCAAAATAGATTTCCTCTTGCTTTGAAGTGTATTGCCCTTATAACATTGTGAATTAGACTTTCATTCAAGCTTGATGGTGAACACTTCACAAAAGAAAAGTTTTGGCGAATCAAGTTAAGAGTTGGATGTTAACAAGGTTTCCATGCTGATGGAGAACTGCTTCACAGGAATGTGGCTGGGTAAACATATCTTTGCTAAAGTATCTGGGGGGACAAGATTTTCAAAAACATACTTTTCAAACTTGAATGTCCCAGATCTTTATTTAGGAAAAAGGCCTGTTTCTCAACCGTTGAGCAACCAAATGCTTATAAAATACTTCGGAAGTCAGTTTGGCCACATAAAATTCACTTTTATAAGCTATATGACACTCAGGGTAATTTCACTCTTGGTTTAAGCTGATCAAAAATAGTGGTGGTGTTATATCCTCCACCCCTTTCCTTGGATGAACACCTGAAAGAACCAAAACCACAGCTTGCCACACAAGCACTCATCTGACCACAGGGTGGAGTGTGTGCTCAGAGGTGGACAGGAGAAGGGGATTTCCCTGTGGAGCACCAACAAAGCTCCATAACACTGAACACCACCTCTGTGTTCCTCCTATTGGGAATAGAAAGGTAGCAGTGATTTGGGTACTGTCACAGTGACTACTAGTGGCATGAACAGGGCTCCTAATGACCCTGACCCACTGGTGCTGCAGTGCTGACTGCAGTGACACATTACCCTGGGATATAAAAACTACATATATGTGTGTGTCCCTGGAGCAGCTCAACAACCATTATCCAACAGAGCAGCTCAAGGCAGTACTGGATACTTCTCTGAGAAGTGTCAAAGAGGACCAGGGGCATGTCAAGACACCCCCTCAGAAAAACAGTGTAACCAGGTTGGCCATGCCTGGGACCACATCCAACACCTCTGGGTCACATCTCTCCCATACACAGAAGGTCTGTGGCCACTGGAATCATTTATAAGCCATGTAAAGGCAAAGCTCTCTTTTAAAGACTGCTTGAACAATTGTCTAAAACTCTCCAGGTACTCAACCTTTGATGTTTCCACCAAAGGTACGAGTGTTAGTTTAAGTTTTAGCTAAAACTGAATCTTCTTCCCTTTTCCCTTTTGCTTCAACTCCAAAGAAAAGAATGAAATTACAGAACAGGAATTACATTTCAGCATGGAAAAAGGCTATTTCTGCATTATTCAACAGATCAGAAATTTAGGATTCAATTTAATGTAAATTCAATGACTCCATGAAGTTTAAATTTATTAACACTTGGGCTTCTCTAGAAAGCTTTGATTGCTGAAATGCATCAGATAAAGAGGTGTCATCTCATTAATATGTTTTTTGGCCAGAAACAAATGGTGAATATTTTCAAAGCTATTATCTGTCATATTGGATCATGTGGAGCCTTGGTATTATGAAAGAATTAAAAACAATCTTTGATTTTACTGGGGTTTGGCTACTTTACAAATACTGTGATCTTTATTAGGGATACTAAATAACTTCAGAGAGATGTGCTCTTATCTTGGTTTGGCAAACTTGAAGTGCTTTTAGAAGTCTGGTTTGCCTTCCAGCCAAACCCTGCCATGGGTTTCAATGTTGACAATGCTGTGAAATCACTCATGTCTAAAATGCAGTAACTGTACTCGAAGTGGCCTCATTAAAAAATAGTTTCCATCATATATTTTTTAATCTTTCCTGTTCCACCTTTAAGAATGTGAGATGCTCTATGTATTGGAAGAGCCTTACATGTTACAAAAACAGGTGGGAAAACTTCAGCGTTGAATGTCCAAAACGTGCAAAATCACATGTATCAGCCTCCTGCCACATTATTCCCAGTATGTTATTTACAGGGGGCTTCATATGAGAGTGGCTATGTTTACCCTGCCTCACAATTGCATTATTCCACAGATTCAGCAACATTTGGGTCCACGACACCTGGGCAACTGATTATTGCAACCCTTGTGATAAAAGCATTTCTTGGCAAAGAGCCACAGTTATGGCACACAGCATGAGATGGCTCTGTGATTTGATTTACCATGGAAGAAAAAGTACCTAATCCTGAAGCTTTGACACAGAAGCTCCTATAGAGTGCTCAGTCATCACCTTGGGGCAACGGCTCTGCTGTTCCTGTTTGCAGAGTTCTGACAAGGAGGCTTCCTGAACTTTAATGTGTGTCAGTTCCTGACCAGTTCTCAAAGGCTAGAATAAGGGGTCATTTCACCACATTTGGCCACTTTAAAAACAAAAGTTAAGGTAGGGCTGTTTTTAAGTGAGCCAGGCATCTGTGTATCATACTGGGAAAAATTTATGATACACCTTGGGTCTTATCTTCCTTTTCCATTTTTATAGGGTGTGCAGGTGCTGCTGCAGGAATAAGATGGTTGCTATCAACACACAAACTGGGATACAGCAGCAGAAGCACCTGAATCACACAATTATTAAGACTGGAAAAGATTTTCAAGACCACTAAATCTTACCTTTGACCAAACAGCACTGTCTCAACTAAACCAGAGCACGGAGTATCACGTCCAGTCATTGATCAATTGCACATTTATTTCACACTTGGAAATCATCATAAAAGCAGGTCTTTGGCTACTTTGAACTGGGGCGGAGCACCTCAGAAAGTTGGATTCACACAGACATCTCCCAGAGGAATTGCTATAGTATGTTTCTTGGTGTACTGGATTTCAAATCTGGCTTTATTTGCTCATTTATGCAGTATCTCAGCCTGCTGTTTAACATGAATACCAGAAAATGCATGCTAAGCAATGCAATCTGAGCCAAGGACTTTGGTGCCCTTTGCTGTCCCTAACTCAGTCCATTTCTTTCCTAAGTTGTCAGGGCTTATACTCCACACCACAGTTCACAAAACTTCACCAGGGCTGCAGTATAATTTATCTGCCTGCGGAGCCTTATGGAAACTGTAACCAAAAGTGGTCTGTATGAATGGTTTTGTCATAACTTGTACCACCCGAGAGGTGAGATGAGCACAGATCAAGGAGGAGAGTTGGATTAACCAGACATTTGCAATGTGCTAGAGTGAAATTTGGCATTAGGAAGGTTGTTCCACTTGAGATCAAGACTCATCCTCACCAGAAAAACACCTTCAGCATTTCTCAGATATGAAATTAAAATTTGCCTCCTGCTCAAGGTGCTCCTTTGCCCCCAGAAGAACTCTCCATCCTCATTTTTTTTCTGGAGGGGAGGGAGGGTGTTGAGCGATTTGACTACTGAGCAGTGCAGTCAGCAGCATCCTGAAAGGGCAGGTTTAGGCAGTAAATCTGGGATCCCATTTACCAAATGGCTTCTGGGCACCCTCTTCTTGAATGGACAGCTACTAATTTTGACAGGGCAACCTGGCACAGAGAAAAACTCACAAAATATTCTTTTCTGAGGAGGTCCTCTTGTGAGAGAGGAAAGCGTAGGGATGAAACCAGAACAAAGACACTGAAAGGGACTGTGTCTTTTTTAATGTACAGCTGCAAAAGCCTGTTGAATAACTGAATTATATTTTGCTCCATGAGCTTGCTGGTAATGACTGGGCAGCATCAGTTTTGTATGGCCAGACACCATTGTTGTTTCAGGCTCATTAATGACATTATAATCACAACAAAATGTTCCTATTACTGCTAATTTTTTAGAAAGAGTATCCACATGGGGAGATGACAAGTGTTCTCTCTCCTTGCCCCTGTGAACAGCAGAGCTTGCCTGGATGCCCTGGCTGTGCCTCTCAGAAACCCAGCTGTAGGTGAACTGTTGCTTTCAGCACCAGCTGTGCCAGGGAGCCCACATCAGCCTGGAAACCCATTTTGCTGAACAGCAAAACACATGCATGGTAAGAACCAGCCAGCCTCTGGCCCAAAGGCAGAGTCTGGAGCAACAGAGAAGGAGAGAGAAGCAGGGGGAATGTGAAGGTACTTGCCTGGCAATGGAGAGTGGGACAAAGTTCAGAACCAAATCTTTTGCAGACCAATGACTGAATTTGATGTCAAACCATACGAACATTTACATGGAGGACTGTAAAAAGACTTTACCACACTGCAAATGGCTTAACTACTCATGAGATGCAGAACTACTACCCTCGTGCTAAAGACAGGGGTAACAAAAGTCAAACAAACCTCCAGTGTCCTTCTCCTGCCCCTATTAATACAGGATCTCACAAACACACTTGCTGATGGTACCTGGTTTTATCTTCCTGATCATTTTTGACAAGTCTCTCCTCAGACTCTGGAACACACTAAGCAATGACACCACAGTATAAATTAGACTAGTGGTAAATCCAGCATAGTGCTATTAGTAGTTGAGACACTTTAATGGCTCAAAGGTAACATCATGAACTGTCACCCACGTGAAAAAGGCTGGGAATTCAGGACAGAGACAGAAATATAAACCTTGCAAATAACAACAGAGAGCAGTAGTACCTATCAGTGTAGATACAAGTGCATTCAAACACCAGCACAATCCACCAAAGAAACTCTACAGTGACTTTTTATAACTGTATTGGCTCTGGAGGTTTTCCAGAAGAATAGCACCATTCTGCTTTATAGGCAAGAATATAGGCTGAAGTTATTACCAAATGCATTATGGAAGATTTCAGCCTATCAAAACTACTTTTTAGGTGTATTATGAAATTTTAAAACCTTCCTGAAGTTTACCAGACTACAAGGTGGGATTACTGTTTTAAAAAATGAATGCATAGCTGAAGGGGAAAGTGTTTTATAGCAACTGATAATACCTTAGGCACTGATAGGACATTTTTGCACAGGTTGAAAATGCATTCTTCATTTTTCACTGACAGCTGGTTAAAGGAGGAATGCAGTGCAAAGTCTATAAAAGCTTTAAAAAACCACCAAACCTAGACAGGTCTGCACTTCTGTTTTTCTCCCACCCATGCTAGTCAGTGATGTTAGGTTGTTAATAATATCACTTAGACTCATTGCCACCTTGGCCTGTAACCACGCCAGGAAACAAGGAGCCTTCAGCACTTCCTGAACCAGGAAAGATTGGGGATTTGGATCTCTTTTTAATATAGCAGGGTAAAAATATTGGAATTAACTTTTTATACAATTCTTTTTCATCCATTTGGATGAAGTCTACACACTGCCTCTCTGGGAATCTGGCTTTCATTCCTCCTCTTCCACTGGAAGATACTTTCTGTAGGTCAGCAGAGCTACTTCTGGAGTTTGTTCTTAGTTCTTTTGGCTCTTCCATGTCTGATAGTGCTTATCATTGATTCCTGTTTGACATGTTTTCTTTCCTTGATTTTGCAATACTCTCCTTGCCTCTTTCTTCTCCTACCTTTGGGCCTGCTTCTTCTACATATCTACATTTGAGAGACTGTGTTCTTTCTTTTGGTAACATTCCCTGGGGCAGCGCTTTCCTCTGCTTCTATTTTCTTCCTTTATCTCCCTCACAACCTGCTCCTTCACACTCATCTCCTCCAATGGCCTCAGCTGCAATCTCTCCATCAACAAAGCACAAACCAGCCTGATCAGCCATTTTCCATCCCATCTCACACATAACTCAGCTTCCCTAACACCTCCCTGAAGTCTCAGTGTCAGCTTAGAGGGATAATGGCTGAAACTGGTAACATGAATCTTTTCAGCCCAAAATTCTCAGTGTTGAAGCCCCTAATTTTCCTCTGTAACTTCATCTCTAACATCTCCTCCCACTCTTTAAACCTTTCCCAAAAGAACTGTAACTTTTCACTTTTTTTTTCCCCTCGGTTGCACTTTTGAGAGCATCTTTTTCTTTGCATTCACACAAGCACAGGTTATTACAGGCAGGTCCTTCTTAAGGCATAATCTCTGTCCTTGTTAGTGACAGCCTAAATAAAACTGTATTACTCATGAGGGTGTTCCTGCAAGTGCATCTTCATTGGTCTGTCCTTTCTTCCCCATTTTTCCCAGTGCTCCCTCCTTTCTCTGAATCCCTTCATTGGCTTCCTTTAGTCTGATATTGTGTCAAGGTTTATTACACTGAGCTCTTTCAGTAATTCTAGTAATTATTTTCCTGTTTTTTTCCATATACTGTTATGCATTTCATCACGCTCTGAACTAGTCTGTGTCTTTTCTTTAACAGAAAAAAAGATCCCAACCAACAAAAAGCTTACTGTAGAAATTTTCAGTCTTTTCTCTTGTAGAGAAAACTAGTCTCGTAAAAAAAAAAAAAGATATTTAGTCATCTAATTTTCATTAGCAGCAAACAAAATAGCTTTGATATTCTGGTCATTTTTCCTGAAATAGCACAACAGAATGAAGCATGCTTCTTGTTTCTTTTACCAATGCATTTATGGTTCATTATCAAATAAAATTTATTCTTTCCTATATAGGCAGCAAAAAGATATTAAAAAGTACGTGTTGTTGTTGTTGTTGTTGTTGTTGTTGTTGTTGTTGTTGTTATTAATAATAATAACAATAACAATAACAATAATAATAATAATAATAATAATAATAATAATAATAATAATAATAATAAATGCTACATGGATCTCAGTGGTGTTTGTGGTCATCCAGCATGATGGTCCATGTGTGCTCCCCCAGAAGCACATAAATTGCTTTTTGCAACAACTTGGAACATTGTAATTGCAGAAAGATTCCTGAAAACCCTTCTGTTACTGGCCTAGTAGGGCATTTGCTCTGCTAGAGTTGCTGTGTTCCACACAGTCCTGATGTCCCTGTAACTCAGTGGGATAATCACTGAAGCTTTCTGATACTGCTTATGCCCTTTGGGGTTTCCCTCCCTTATACAAACCCTTCCCTTTCTTTACAAGAGGGACTTGGTGAATTCTCATGGACTAGGATCCCATCTGATTTGTCTTGAAAACTTCCCAGCTCGTTTCAAGGAAACACCTAACGTTCTGATTATTAATAATAATAAAAATTATATTATGATGAGAGCAGCAGAACTGCTGCTGGCAGAATTATTTGCAATTCTAATATCACATAGACAATGTGCTGTCCTGAACTACTGCCCCTCCAGGTAATATCAGCTGGGATTTTTTTTTTTATTTCCTTTTCCAATTCTGCTGCAGGCAGTTTTCTTTGCAGCTTCCATCCATTAATCTCAAAGTACTTTTACACAGAGGAATTAATTAAGAGTCTTACACACAAGAATTAATTAAGACAGTAGTAGGCATGTTTTATCATCTCCATGTTGCACAGGGGGAACTGAGGTGAAGAAAGAGTTGCCCAATTTTTTCACAGAGCTGGGAATATACTTGGGCATGTGTCATATCTTCTCAACTCAGTGTATGAGAACGTCTTTTCTCTCTTTACAATGTGAGGCAAATAATCCAGTTTACCAAGTAAAATACCACTGACACACAGTCCTGTTCTTCAAAATAGAAACCATTCCCTCAGGCAAATACCTTGGCCAGTCAAATTTCCAAACACATCCTTCTTTCTTACTTCAGACAGAAAGAAGCACACAGCATGAAAAGCAAACTACTGTAACTCCTGTGGGATCTGATAACATTTATACTCTGCTAAAGAAATGCCCCAATAACAGAAATCTGTAATCTTATCATCCTGTTTTAACAGACTCTCCCTTTTTCTCAGCATTCACATGTATACTTCTGTTTGATCAAGAAAGAAATAGAAACCTAATGACTTGGGATTTTTATCTACAGTTCATAAAACCTTTGCAGGGCTGACGTTGTGCTATCCTGCTTCTGAAATGCACCAGTGCCACCTTCAGACCACATGAAATAGGGCTTTTTCACCACCCTCCATATGAAAGCTGCAGTGATTTTTCTTTTCCTCCAGACAAGTCCTGCTGAAGCACATGTATGAACCTGAGCAGAACCTGCACGTTCACATACCAAAGCATAAGTGTTCTCTGGGAACAGTAGTCCTTTATTTTCATAAATAAACATTAATAAAGAGCAATCAAATATTACTTTTTAGTACCTGCCATGAGAATTCCAGTGTATTCCCCTGTCACTGCCTGAGAAGCTCCCATTGAGCAGAGCAACACATCAGCTGGGACCTGCTCCTGCCCTCCACCCTAACATCATTTGCCAACTGCTCCTGGTTACATTAGGTCCCTCATCATTTTAAAACCAAGCCATCTGCATTTTTAGTTAGAGCCAGTTCTGAAAAAAGTTAAAATACTTCTCAAATGAAAGAATAAGCCTCTGGTATTTTCAATAAAAAATTAACTGTGATATTAGCTCAAATTACACATATTGGACTGAAGAATTTGAACTCAACACTGCCTTGAAAATCAAGGTAGGAATTAATTACTTGAATTAATTTCTTTGACCTTGTCCTACAGCATAGTTGAAAGAAGAAAGTAGGCAGAAAACACTACTCACCCACTGTCATACCATCCATGTAACGCTTGATGATATCAAATGAATCTCTTAAATTTCCTTCTGTAATGTCAAATATGATATCTGCCTGGTTGGCTGGATATGTAGGTGTGATGGCACGAAGAAAAATAATCTCTGCAAGTAAAGAGTACCACAGAATGCACTGACAAGTATTTGAAAACATCACTGAAGAATCAAACAGAATTTGATCCAAAACGACTTGTCCTCAAAGTTGGTGGAAGACATTCCCCTCCATTACCACTCCCAGTTTGTCCTTTAAAATGGAAAGGCAGAAGATCTAAGAAAAGCAAGGATTTGGATAGATTTGTTTTCTTCTCCTATTTCCACCATCCAAGCCAAAACTCTCTTACTTTTAAAATCCAAAAAGGTTGCTCTTAAGAAGCCAATCAGATTTCCAGCATGTACCCAAAGAGGACAGCACCAAGGATCTACAGGCTGGGCTGAGGAAGGGGCCAAACAGATAAACCTCTCCACTCTGATTCCCCATGGCAGTTACACGAAGTATTGCCATTACTAATTAGAGTCCCTTGGAGTACTGGAGGAGGTGTTTAGGTTTCAAAATAAAAGTGAGACTATTTTCAAGTCCCTTGTGAGGGATGGATGTATTATTACTCTCATTATTATCCTCACTCTACAGAGGATGAAACTAGACTTGGAGCTGTAAGAATTCACCTGAGGCCATGCACTGAATTGCAGTTTACATCTTCTGGGCTTCAGTAGCAATCTCAGATCACTAGGTCTCATCTCTTTTTATTAAAACATGAGGATGGACTAATGAGGTTTGGGAAGCATCCTGGGCCAAACCCTTAGCTCTGCTGCCAGTACACCTGGTGAAGCTGAAGGGGTGTGTATGGCAGCAGAAGTGGCCATGGGGCATTCCTCCATTCCCTGTGAAGCAGGGCCAGCCAAGGCCTGACAGAACCTACAGGAGCTCTACATCAGTGGTTAAATTGTTCCTGTCCGGGCAAGGACTGGGATGTCTTTTCCCCCACTCCTGCCTGGTACAGAGAAGAATCAGCTTTGGCTTTCATTTAGAACAACTTTCTGAAACAGCAAGGCTGAGACTTTGGGTACATCAGAAATGGGGATTTAGGGCCTTTAGAAACCCCTCCAAAACAACCTTTCTTACCTCCATACCCTTTTCTCTGTGTCTGTGCCACTCAGTATGGTGCTGAGAGCAGCAGGGCTGCAGGCACTCATCCCACTGATGGATGCATTGCCAGGAACAGCATACAAATGGCAAGGAGCAAAAACTGTCTCTTTATGTGTAAGGTTTTAGTTTGTGAACTAAGAAAGTAAATGAGAAGTGAGTATGATAATGCAAGACTTAAAAACTCGCAGGTACTTCAGAGGACAGCCACTTGGGTGCTTTTCAAAATTCTTGTCTTAAAAACTTTCTGCCCAGTTCTTGGAATTTCCTTTCCTTTCATCTATAACAAACAACACTTTTTTCACAGGTCAAAAATTAGCCAATCATCATATACTCAATATAATTTATTGTGTGATTCACATCTGCATGTAAGGTTTTTATTCTTGGAACAAGTCACCTGTCAATAGCAAACAACTGGCCATAAACAAATGAGAGAAATATATTTAGTACCTTCTTCCTACAGCAAAACCTGCAAACAAGGGAAGAAAAAATGTCATGGGGCATATGGCTATTGTGTGAGTAAATGTGGTACAGGGGAATTCAGAGTCAATATTTCCTTAGACTGGGAAGCAGTATGAGTTAGACTCAGAATGACTTTCTTTCCTCCATAAAATTCAAACTCCTGGCTATAGAAGGTTTTAATTAAATGAATAGTAAACTATAATTTGGAGCTATGCAAACATTTACTGCACTGGTAGTGAGTCTGGCTTTAGGCAAGGATTTCTGGTGGAGGTTTTATATGCTGTAGTCTATTAAATGGAACAAGGAACAAACCACTTACCTTCAGGTCTTGTAAATTCTCTGAACGTGGGCAGTGAAATGACAGTGTGGGAAATTGTGTGGACTGGATCCAGCAGACAGCTGACATCATTCGGTCGACAAGACTTAACGCAGCGGATGGTATCTGTCTTTTCTAGTCTGACACTAAGAGAAACCAAAAAGAGATTCATATATAGACTGAGTATTAAATATTTTGTGTTTTGCACTCTAGGGAGCTAGAAACTGTAGTTGATGTAAGTGTTGATTCTTCACCTCAAAAACTCAGACAAATGCAGATCATCAGAACTTCGGCACCCCTGAAAAACTTGGTTTGGCTCAGAGCTGCAGTCAAAACCCCCCTCAAACCCAGTTCTTCAAGCCAGGCATGTGAAAACAAGGACAACTGCAGTGCCCAAGAAGCCATGTAACGTCCCTTTCCAAGGACAAACAGGACCAAACAATGACACTGACACCCTCAGCTGGCCTGGACTCAGCCATTTCAGTGGAGCCACTTTTTCTTGCACAAGCCTTTTTTTACTCAGTCATGTAAAGCAGACAGAATTGTTTCTATTTTAGAAACCTGGCAAATATGTAAAGGGCCAACTTTGGAATAGCAAGGTCCAGAAGAGCCTCTTTTAAGTCTTTTATTCATACCCTCCCTTTCCATCTGAAAGAACTGAGAAAACAGAGAGGAACGGAAACTAAGGGAGGAAAAAACTTAATCACATTGTTTAAAACCTTAAAGGTTGAATTCTGAGTTTGGGGAAATGGTAAGGGTCATTTCATATTCCATCTCAACCAGCTGCTCATTCGGCCTTGAAAGTCTATTAAAAGTTAAATGACTTCTCACCCTTGCCCACTAGAGTGAATTTAAAGTCACTTACAGTTCAAGAACTTCACACAATGCCCACTCTGTGTTCATGAGAGATGAAAGGGCTGTGTTGGGACTTAAAATGTGACTAAGCCCCACAAATGATCTCAACTTTGACCTGCCCATTTCTACATATTTCTAAGTGGAAAAAGAAAATACTGCAGTGTCAGAGAGGGGGAATTGAAAGATTAAAAGTGAGAAAAATTTACTGAGTTTAAGGGAAATCAAAAAACGAGAAGATTTAGTTTGTTAGATACCTCTAAACTAAATGATTCTTACTCTTTTCAAAAGGTGTTATCCCAGTCCACACCTACAAACCATCTTTTTTCATATGTTCAAAGGGACTTTATGGCTCTATTTATAATCAATGTATCAGTAACTTCTTATTACATGTTCCCACCTCTGCTCATCCAAGAAAATTTAGCCAAACATGCTGATACTGTATGAAGTTAAATAAGGCAAAACCACGAATCAATATCAAGGAACTCATGCTTTAACAGATGTGAACTGGCACAATCCACGGGAAGGCAACAGAGCTGAGTTAATAAACACCAGCTGAGCCTGGTATTCACACCCTGCACTTGATGCTTTGAGACTGGCCAGGAGATACAGGCCACCACTTATCTGTGTAAAGAATCTTGTCATGCCCTAGGCACCTCACTTTGTAGCTTGCATAGCTTATTTTGGGACACTAGTACTGATTAAGTACTATTAGAACACACAGAACATCCTAAATTACACAGCTGTATTTAGATAATGGAATTTGTATGCAAAAAGCATTGTGGTGGGAGTGTCCCAGGCATTCACTAGTGGCCTCCTTTTGCTTCTTCCTGGGAATAAAAGGGAGCTTTACTCTCAACTTCAGCTGGAACAAAAGGCAAATACAAATATTTCTGAAATACTTTGCCAATAAAGCCACAATTTTGTGTAAGATGAAGTCCTGAATGAGATTTGCATTCATGGTTCTCACCTGTGGAATAAAACCTTCTGACATGACTTTGGTACAGATCAGAGGGCCTCAATGGTCACAAGTGATTTGTGTTAGTTCTCATCTGAACTGAGTTTCTAGATCCATCCAGCTCGTAACCACACGTACTACAGATAAATGTCTGTGTCAGCTCTATTTCTTTGCACCTTTTGTCTCCCCTCTTACAAATCCCACTAATTTGGTTTTTATTTGCATGCCCTGTCTACCCTGCTGAACTGGAATTTGTTCTTTCATTATACTCACTCTCTGATCTCCTTTCTTTTGCTATCCCTGCTAATTGCCTCATGTCAGCATATCCAATGTGCAGTTGATAACACTTTGTTCTCTCATTGCTTCATTTTTTGGACATCTCCAAACTGGAGTAACTTCTTTGACAACTAACATCTATTTCAAATCCTGATATTTGCTATAAATTATATGCTCTGTTCTCATAATACTTTGTAAATTTATCCTTACACATCATCTTTGCGTTTAATCTTCTGATTAGCTGATGTTTTCCTTTTCGCTCCTGTTCTCCTACATTGGAGACTGTGAGTGGCAAAAGTTTCTCCCTCAGTGCTGAGAACTTTTTTATTTGTACCTTTCCTTCAAATTTTCTGCCTCTAGCACAACAGCTTTGGAGATTGTCTTCCCTCTGGGCATTTTCATTTAAAGAGAAGAAAGTTAAGGAACAGCTCAGCTGCTCTGATTATTTCCTGAGTATAGTTTTTTCATTCTTCCAGGGTCCTGATATGATTTTTTTTTCTATTGTCTGTTAGATTCAGTCAGTAAGTTCATTGGACCAGGAGCTGTGATTTCATTTTCATTTGGAAAATATAAATAGCACTGTGTAATTACATACGTGCTCCTGAAAGTCCCGGTGACACTGCAGCATTCACACATCTAACACAGGGAAACATGAGTTTTGTGCTCTTGAATTCCTTGCTAAATACAATTAATGTGGCAGCATTTTACAACACTGAGGGCCAAGTTCTCAAACTCCCTTCTTTTCCTGCCAAAAAAAAGGTAATAATGTCTGCAAAAATGAAGTTTATTTTTGAATATTTATCCTACTTCATTATGGCCTCATAAAGAATTGGTAGCCAGAGGGCATTTACTTACATGTAAGCATCTTCTGTGGTAGTGATAAACTCCATTAACTCAAGTAGCATGGGCTTGTGCTCTCAGTATTTAAACCTGGGACTCTATCCCCACTGGCAACTTCTGGCAGCTTTATAAGGAAGTGCCAAAAGGCTTATTAAACACTGGCATTCCTCATGAGACTGAAACTCCTGTCAGCCAGCTGGGATGAACTTTGCCTTGGGGAACATGGAATACTCTGGCAGAGTGCTGTGATCATGCACTGATTCAGGCATTGGCTGATGATGAGCCTGAGAGCCTGAAGCTTTCAGCTAATGGAGTAATTCCTTGTGCCCAGGTGATTAAGGCTCATGATCTTGGTTTAGAAGGTTCCCAGTTTCCACCCTTGTACTCTGACTGTGCTGTCAGCACTTACATAGTGAGGTATTTTTTCTATAGGTGCATTCACATGGGTTATTCCCTGATCTTCTATGCAATGGCTGTTCTGCCTGTGTAATGAGCAGCAGAGATAACTGAGCCCCAGGGTAGTGCAGAACATTAACTATTGGATAATATCTCTGGGACTGAGCTTTTAATATTTATCAACACAAGGATTATGTGTAATAAATAAATCCTCTTCCAGCTTAGAAAACAAAGAATTCCAAAGAAATTCCAGTTGTATTGTCTGCATTGTTGTTGACGGCCTTGAAGTAAACAAAAGAGAGTCAAAGTAAAGGAAGAAAGATTTAGATATTGGGACTCTGACTGACTTTTTAGGGCATTTATGGTTTGGTGTGATGGTAGTTGTGCATAAAGTCTTTACTGGTCAAAATGTATGAGCTTTAATATGAAAGCTGGAGAGATGAAAGTGTTATAAGACAAATCAAATATCTTTTTCAAATGTTCCTGTAGATGGGAATGTTTCAGGATATAGCCTGTGAAACAGAAAGGAACTCTCTGCTATTAGCTGAATGCTGTTAGGAAGTTGATTGCTGTCATTAGTTTTTCCATTCAGCAAAAATTCCACAGAAAGAAAGATGAAATGTCTCTCAAATAAATGTTCTTTAGAGGAGATTAGCTGTTGTACCATCCTTAGAAGCTAAAACTAGGATCTGTACGTGGTGGAGATCAGCATTAACAGGATACAAGAGAGCAAAAATAAATAGGACAGCTTGAGAATCTGGCTGCACACTTTTATACTGACCCATGTGCTGGGGCACCTCAGGGGTCCTCAGGGTCCCAGTTGTGCCCTTTTAACAGATTTTTCAGAAAATCCACACTATTTGCTGCATAACTGATGAAATGTTCTAGAGATGTCTCAGTTGAGACAGTTCAAAATATGTACCTATTTCCTTTGGAAAATTTAGACCTAACCATATATAACTGTGTATGATCAGATGACTCCCCTGCTGTGTGAAGTAAATTAATAGCTTTCAGTCCTCAGTATGTTCAGGTAATGAACTCTTAGACACCAACTTCTGCTTTGTATTATGATGCAGAGTACACAGAAGAATCTCCATGAATTAAGATGTTGAATCATAGGGTAAAGTGGAAAACTGTAGTGATGATGGCAAATAAAATGCAAGTGCAGCATGCAAGAAATGAACTAAAACTTTATTAAAATTGGGGGGGAAAAGCTACTCTTAGAAGAGAAAGAGTAGCCAGTGATGACTGTAAGTTAGGGATCAAAGCTGTGCAGAAACAAAGATGAAAAGTTTGGCAATAAATGTGTTGACAGTTCCGTGGCGGGAAAGTCGCATTTGGATTGTCAGAAGAAGGTCTCTGGGCTCTGTGATTTGACGCTGCATGACCACAAGGCCACTGTGGTTGTTCACTTTTTTTGTGGTGAAAAACCCCTCCTGGTTCCCGCTGATGATGGACAGCTGAATTTTATCCCCAGGGACAGCATTGGAAGGACCCATGCGGAAAATGTCGGTGGGTACTTGGATGTTGGTAGGAAAAGAGAGGTGATAGTAGGTTATTCTCAGAGGCAGGCTCTGGCACTCCTTATTTTCATTACAAGGCAAGCGCTCACAGCGACTGCAAGAAAAGTGAGAACACAAGACAAGAGGGAGATTAGCGCACATTTAGCGAGTGGGAGGGAGAGCAAGGGCAGTGGGGGTGGGAAAAGACAGGCTGACTTGCATCCTGTATCCATTCTTCAGCCTGGCACCTCAGTCACATTGCAAGGGGATATGAATTCAACAAGGATGAACTTGCCTGCAGTTGGAGCTTTGGGAGAAGCGTTGCCATTGTCAGAAGTGTTGCCTTTGCTCTGTAGGCACAGATGGATCAAGTCTGGCACCTCAGCGGGGGTGAGAGTTTATTTTCATTTACGTCGGCCAAGCTCTCCTAGGGAGAACACTGGCACTTTTCTCCCCTCCAAGTTTTACTCTTTTGCTGGTGCAACATATGTTCAGCAAAGGAAGAGATTCTAAGTGGTTAGGGAGTTGTCTGTGTCTTACTTGGGATGTCTGGCTGTATTTTAAGACTGAGTGAAGTATTCTGAAAACCATGAATGTCCAAGGAGTTGGTCTCTGAAGACGAACCTTTTCCTCCTGATGTGGCACAGTATTCCTCTGCACTATCAGAACCAACCAGAGTCAGTCTAACACCCATCCAGGCAAGCCCTGGAAACAAGATCCAATGCCCTGATGTCTCCAGCATGTGTCCTACACATTCAGTCCCCTCTAACACAGCCCTAAGAAATGGGAATGATTCTGCTGAGAGAGGAATTTGCCCTCTGTTCTTTAATTCCCTTAGCACTGTGTCTCAGTGAAAAATCCAGAGCACTAGCATGAGATCACCCATACAGGTTGGCAGGGAAAAACAAACCTCTACAATTAACAGTCACAGTCTTCATGTATTCTGTTCCAGACAGAAGTGAACTTTGTCCAGAAAATATGGTAGACAGCTATGGGCATCCATGCCACTGCTGTTTAAGAGTGTTGTAGTTTACTAGCATATTAACAAAGGTCTGACATGTCATGGTACCTGGTGGGTTTGAGAAGTCTGTAAAGGATTGCACGCTGGGTAAATTTGTATGCATTTCAGATTAAAGATACGCCCGAATCACCACACAGGTATCCAAACATCCTTTCAGGCAGGTGGTGGAAGCAAAGGTAGACAACAAAAATCTTAGCTGGATGATGACTTGCAAAATTTCATCATGATCAGGTCGAGCATTTAGCTCCAAACGTGCTTCATGCAAAACTAAAAATCAATTAAATTATGTACAAGAGTCTCTCCACTCCAAGCAGTATTTGCTCCACAGATTGAAGTTCTGGAACCTAAACAATTTCCTTCTTTACCAAGAAATGCTCCGGCATAAAAGCATGGTTTGTTTCTTACCACCTCAAGTAAATCTGAGTGTCCATTTCTTTACTTTATTTTGACACGAGTCTGAGCTCCTATCAGCAGTATCTACTACCAACAGAACTGTGGTTCATAAGCAAGCCCCACTTTGTTGTCAAGGCACGGTGATCTGAATTCCAGGAACTTCTCATTATATGCAAAACCAGCACTTTCAAGAAGACTAATTAAAAGTGCCCTCAGTTCTTCAATTAATGTGTTGCATGTTTTCTTTTAATACTATTTGCAAACATAACTGGTTCTTTGAAGCAATTCTTTGCAGATTTGAATGCATTCTTAATTTTATTCATGTGTTTAAAGATCATGCACAAGTCCTCACAGGATGGCCAGCTAATTAGGTGTGGATACTCTTGAAGTATTTTCAGGTATGGAGATCTCTGCATTCTTTTCTGAAAAGTCATTAATAACTTCACTAAGGAGAATGACTTGGTGTTGTTGAAATCATGAGGCTACTTGGTTTTGCTGAAACCATGGAGCAAGTTGAGACAGTTAACTCCTCAGTTGGAAATGTTTTCTTCAAGTACAACTTCATAGAAGCATGTACAGGCTTATAAGCACTTACAGTCTCATAAAGATGCTCTCCCTTATTATTTTATAAAAGTAAAATACATTTTTAAATGATGGCCAGAATTTTTTCAGAGAACAAAAAAACCAAAGCTTCCAGCTTTCGAAGACTTGAGAAAGGACATTCTGTTGATTCAGAAAGTTATTTATGAAGACAGATGTGCCTGCAGCTAGGAGCTAAAATTATTCAAAATTCATCACCTTTTATCTCATGCTTTGGTGGTATACACTGCACACTGCACTGTAGGTTCAGTTAATGTGCAGCAATTGTTCCATCAAATAACCACAAAGGAAAGATAGCAAATATTGTTCCTTTCAAGAACCAGAGTTCATTCTGGGGTCACACACCACAAAGGCAAGAAGCAAAGAGCATTTCAACCCCAGTGTACACTCTAGATCTTCAGTGGGCAGCAGGAAATCACATGGTGGGGGAATGCAACAAGTTGCTGCTAATGAGGGAGCAGCCCAAGCCCTTGGTGCTGACCAGCTCTGTGGCTCCTGGGACAGGTGAGCTGCCTGCAGAGCTCCTGTGTCCTGCCACCACGCTGTGAGCCATGGGACAGAGCCCAGGGGCCCAGCAGGAGAGGGGAGTGCTGAGGAGGCAGAAAGTGCTACCAGAGAAAACCAGCCCAGAGCCCAGGGGCAGTTGTATATGTCTTTGCAAAACTCTGAAATCAGGTGCATGGGCTACGAAAGTCAGTGTATGCTGCTGCTAAATGCTTATTCCTGAATTTGAACCCAGTTATTTTAGCTCACTTTCTACTCTGTTCTCTTATGTTTATTTATGTGGCTGAGATACTGGTTTCAAAGAATTACTCCCAGTTTGAATTTCATGTACCAAACACTGATAAAAGAAAACTACCAAAACGAAAGGGATTCCATTTGTAGACAATGAATACAACATTTTGTAACAGAAAAAATAAGGAGAAAAATACTTTGTACCTTCCCTCACGTTAATTTCTGAGTCAGGTTTTCACTTCTTTGTGCTCAAAGTGGCATGCAACAATTCCTCATGTACTGAAGGAAAACGAACTTTCCATTAGCAAGATTTATGGCTTTATGATTTACTTCCTACAGGGAAACCAACTCAACAAGCTGAACAACTAATCAAGCTTTATTAGTGAACTATACCCTCGCTGTACATTCTATGCTGTAGATTTCCACATTGTTCCAGGCCTCCTAGAATATATTCCACTGCAAAGGCTCTTGCTCATGCTCCCATCAGTGTGCACTCCTTCTCAGCAGGCTGTACCACACCATGAGGTCCAAGTGAGCCACTGCCACATCATGGACATTGGTGCTAACGATCAGCTGTGCAGGGAAGGTGGTTTTTGTCTTAAACAGACCAGAACTTTAAGAGAATGAAACCAACTGATGGTTAGTCTTCACAGACAATTCTTAACCAGAGGAGGATCTGGCGCCCCACTTCAGGAAGGAAAACAGGGTACAGAAGAGTAGTGGTGAGGATGGGCAACCACTCTGTATGCTCCTCCTGTCTGGAGATGGAAAGTCTCTAGGACATTTCAAGCTGTAGAGGAGACAGAACTATATTCTCTTTGCCCTCAGCACTGAGCCGTTACATTCTATCCTTGTCTCCTTCATCTCTCTTTCCTAATCTAATTTCTTTTTCCTATCCACTTTCCTAGCCTATGGCCCTTGCTGCCTACTCAAATACTTGGCATCAGGACTGTCTACTCAGCCAGTGTCAATCCTCCTCTTCTTGCTCCACTTTCTCCTGGCTGACACATAGTTCTCTCAGTTTCCACCTCACAGCCCTAGACCCAAAGCACAGATCCTTTCCCTCAGGATCTTTGTGTGGCCATCCCAAATTATTCCTTCCTCTGATGGTCCTCATGCAAATTTGGAATAGAATCATAATATCATTAAGGATGGAAAACACCTCCAAGACCATTGAGTCCAGCCTGTGACCAAGCCCCACCTTGTCAGCCAGACCAGACCAGACCACTGAGTGCCACATCCAGATGTTCCTTGGACACCTACAGGAATGGGAACTCCACCACCTTCCCTGGGCAGTCCCTGCCAATGCCTGACCACCATTTCAGTGAAGAAATTTTTCCTGATGTTCTCTTGTCCTGTCACTAGTTCCCTGGAATCAATTACCCTTGACCATAAAGTCCTGACCCCTGTGGTTGCCCCTTTTCTCTCTAGTTTTACCCCATTTTACCTGCAACCCCTGAAGCATCTCCCAGACTCGTTCTCCTCACCCTGACATACCTTCAGGTCCTTCCTTCCCTATATTTAGCCTCCTTATCTCACAGTATGCATTTTCCTCTTACCAAGTTGGCTCCTGTCTCACCCATGCTACAAACATGGAGCTGGGGCTGTCCAGGCAGGCAGTGCCTGGCCCAAGACAGACTGACTGGGCTCCTCTCCTGTGCCTTTATGTGGGACCAGGCTCAGACAGTCTGTGGAGTTAGACCTGCATGTCTCAGACTGCTTTGAAGAGCATCAAGAAGCTCAGGACTACTAAATCAGATGTGAACTCTGTGTTGCTGGAAGAAAAAGACCTCTCTACTGATAGGAAAAATTAAATTGTGGTGAGGCAGATAGCCAAACACAAAGTCAGACTGCTACTGAGGCTATGAAATCCTTATCATTCAGGCAAGATAGAAGCAAAAGTTAAATAAAGAACTCTCAGAAAGATTCCAGGTACATCTGAGCCTGTTTTGGCATAGAGGAGTGGATTAAGTTTACCCATCAAGGTCTTCATTTCATAAGATTTATGAAAAAAAAAAAAACACTGAAGGCAATTTTACAAAGTTTGTAATTTCAAAATTTTCAGATGATTTTGCTAAGGATGACAAAAAGCACAAAAGCAATTTCCTAGCAAATTTCAGATTACTGCTCCATACCATATCAGCAAACTGTTAAAATATACTTTTTTAAAAAATCACCAAAGTGTCTTTAAGACACACAAACCAGCATGTTTCTCTCTACACTTGTTCTTGGAAATGGGTGAACAGCTCTGGCTGAAATTTGCCAAAACTTGAGCTTGAGTCAGACACCTGGCATATAAAATTTCAGCCACTGGTTACATTTTGGCAAAATTTTAAGGAGCTAAAAACACATCCTAATAATGATAAGCACCAGGCAACCTTTATAATATCCAGACATGTCTAGAAAATACAAATAGTTCCCCATTTGGCTCAATGCACCACACATCTGACATGTTGCCATAAATGCTTCTTTATCTTCTCTACTATTTTTCTTGGCTTAAATATTACAAATGTTAGACTTCAATGCCATATAAAGAGAAGTTAATTGTCATGCAATTTGAAAACAAAAATGGTTTGGCAAGGCAGTGCAGCAAGTTAAGTTCTATTATGAGCAGCAGCAGATCTTATCTATCCTGGGAAAAATACCAAGCCTATAGACTGATCAATGAAAAACAAAAAGCAGAATTTAAGTAAAAGAGATAAGGCCTTCAATAAAATTTAGATCAGGCCAGGCATTTTGCTGTCTTTTGGGAAGATAACCCAGACTGCTTCCTCCTGGAGCTCAGAGTATCTAAGCAGCATCCTGAGGTTTCAGCCCACAGCCTGGGATGATACTGCAATTACTTCACCTGATGGCAATACAATAGCCACCATGCAAAAACCTCTGCTTTACAAGTATTGGGTAAAGAAGCTTCTGAGTGCTGTTGCCTGTACATAAGGATTTTAAGGAAAAATAAGAAAAAAGAAACTTGGATTTACAGGACTTAGGCCCATTAAATTACAGCTATTCCAAAGAAAATAATGGGGAACACAGTAAAAAAAAAAAATCCTGAGGTGCCAGCTTGATGGGAATAGAAAACTATGTTGTCTTTCTTATGATGTGCCAAGTTGGTGAAACTGGAATGTGTTTTGAATAAAAAGGAGAGAAAAAATGGTATCTGTACTAGATGTGATAAGAAGTCAACTACTTTGATTTTAGAGCCTGGGTGAAAAAGCAATTTCATGTCATTATCATGCAGAATGTAACAAAGATATGCTGGCTGTCAGCCCTGCTGGGGTATATATGCAAAACTGATCCAGTCAAGAAGATGTAAAGTAGTTTGGATGTAAAAAGGGTGCTAAAAGGCTGTCTGATGAAACTGCTCCCCAGTGAGCAGCAGGTAATCCCACCCATAAGCCCTGATTCCAGCACTTTGGTATAACATTTGTATCCTGGCTAAGTGTGAGAGCACCTGCAGAACCCACTGCACTTGGTCAGTGATAACAATGAACTCACACTCTCTTTTCTTTATGCAAACATGTTTTCAACAATACATTTAATAACTATCTGTAGCTGTTGAGAGGGGGAAAACCTAATAAATCCAACAAGATAATAACTCAAGGAATTAAAATAATTAGAATTTCACTGAGCAGCTGCAGGATTTGTGTCTGACTCAGCTTAATTATACCCAGAGCACATCAGAAGGAACTTGCCCTGTGAGTAGGTCTGAGTTAGGCAGAGAAAGCCATTATAGAGCCCAACAACCTAGACACAGCAAAACAATTCAGACATTCTACTGCTTTCCCAAAAGACCCCATATAGTTCAAATTGTCAGTGAAATCAAACACAGATAAGAGAGAAAATGAAATGCAATGTGTGTACGACGTGTTCAGTTTTATAAACTGAACTCTGCAACACAGGAATGTCTGTAAGAGTAGAAATCTGCTGATTCTGCCTAGTGGCCCACTGAACGTTGTACTATTTTAAAAATATGATACCAATGAACCCAAGTCTTAGAAATAAAGAGAACATCTGCATCATGAGGCACTGCTTGGTCACTGATGTGACAAATACAATTTAAAATTTAATTCCTATTAC
Organism: Trochalopteron elliotii; assembly: GCA_024734555.1. Taxonomy (NCBI): domain Eukaryota; kingdom Metazoa; phylum Chordata; class Aves; order Passeriformes; family Leiothrichidae; genus Trochalopteron; species Trochalopteron elliotii. The sequence continues at coordinate 4,494,338 of JANPWX010000593.1, read as the reverse complement.
CCTTCCCAGAACACAAGCATATTTTATAAATAGCTGGGTTTGCACCAACTTCCTCTCCAGCTTTCTGATCAAATACATCTGCTGTGCCACTTATATGACATTTCAAAGACTAAGGCTTAAATGCAAACTAACTAATCCCCACAAAATCCCTGAGATGAAGATCAGTGCTGGCTTCATTCCACAGAGGAGGCACAGAGTACTCAGGTCTGTGTAACAGATGGTGGCCATACCAACACTGACTGGGAAAAGCAATAGTGGGCTGATAACAAATGTGATTTGTCAGCTTTCCTCCCTGGCTGGTGGAGCACACACTTACCTGAGTATGGGGCACACGGGGGGACCATGGAGCAGCCTTTGGAAGACTTGCTGGAGTACAGAGTGGCCAGAAAGCCACAGGGCAGGAGGCAAAGCATCACCTTTACCAGCCATAAACTCCAGCTACGCAACTGAGAGTTTGCAACAACAACTCCTCTCTGCTGGAACTATTTGATGGGTATAAAAGAGCTGCTATTTTCTACACCAGAATGCACAGACTGTCTCTGAGCTAGGTTAGAGACACCATTGTGAGCTGTAGCTAACACACCACCCTTGCTAGGATTCCTGGGTTTTCAAATACAGGTGAAAACTGGATATAGATTGAAAGAGGAGAGATATATGTAAGATATTACAAAGAAATTTTTTATTTATTTGTCAGGATGGTGGGACACTGGAACAGGTTGGCCAGTGAGGTGGATGCCCCAACCCTGGCAGTGCTCAAGGCCAGGTTCGAAATGGCCTGAAGCAAACTGGTCTAGTGGGACATGTCCCTGCACATGGCAGAGAGGGTTGGGACTAGATGATTTTTAAGGTCCATTCTAACCCTGTAATATTCTATGATTCAATTAAATGGTACCAAAGCTAAGACATTCTTGCAATGCTTTGCAACAGTACAGTTGAGAGGTCAGAGAGGGAGCTAAAAAGAACCCTTTAGCTGAAGTGTGAAAGTAAGGAAAGACTATGTGTCATTCTGAAATAAAAGCCAAGGATTTCAAAGCTAAATGTAGCCCTCCAATCAGGCTGCCTGCAAGGGAACCAGACAGAGAGTATCTGCTTTATGGCTCTGGGGATCATTATGGTGCAAACCACTGACACATGGCATTTTTTTAAGGGAGTATCTTTTTCTTAGAAAGAGGAGCATGAGGAAAAAAACCAGAGCTGTGTGTGCAAAACACAGGGTAAGCCTGCCAACACAATACATATTTACTAGAAACTTCAGTGGCATTGAGGAGATCCTGGCACCAGAAATGTGTTTGACCTTGCCAAAGGAGGTACTTACGTGTCTCCCGACTTGCGGTAATTCTCGGGACACTCCAAGGACAGGCAGCGAAATCCGCCCTGGATGTTGAAGCAGGTCTCATTGAAAGAGCAGTTGTGGCTCTCTGCAACACACTCATCAATATCTGCCAGATGGAAACAGGGGAATGGATTACACACATGCTTTTCCTCTCCTTGCAGGTGCCACACAATGGCAGTATCCTGTTAGATACTACAGAAAGTGGGGCGCAATTAAACATTGCTACATGTTTACAAGGGGAGGGCAAGAAAACAAGGGAAGAACAAGAAAAAACACTAACCCAACCAACCAGCTAGAAGAAGAAAAGGAAGAGCAGCAGTGCCACTAAGTGGACAAGACCTAAATATTTGCTGACATTTGTTTACAGCAGGATATTTCCTTTTAATGGCTAAACTAACCCACAGCATTTCACCACTGGAATCTTCATTGTAAGATTTTTTTTTATAATTATTTAATAATGTTTTAAAAAGTAGTCTCTACTGCACTACTTTGTAATAGAAATTTCCTGCATATTTGTTATAAAAGACTGATTTCTTCAGCTGTCTAGCTGATGTGTACTGCGTTACCTATAATGTCATAGGAAAGGCATTTCTAAAATCCAAAAACTACTAGAACTTGTCAGAATTCCACACTCCAGCAAGGTCTCCCCGCAGTTATTGAACCCACCTTGGCAGTTGCGTGCATTGGGTGCCAGCCTGTACCCAGTGGAGGGACAAGTGCATTGAAAGCTCCCAGGAATATTAATGCATCGAAAGGAACAGATATGTCCTCCGGTGGGCAAAGCACATTCATCAATATCTGCAAGAAAAAAACACCACTAATTTACTATGTGTTCATGGCACTCAACCCAGTGCACATGTACAGTGCTCCTGCTATGAGCTTCAAACACAATTTGATGATTCTAATTTCTGGGCAATGAAGAAGATCATCAGATAGGTGTGGCTCTAGCCAACAATATTTAAATAGAAAAGATTTTCAGGAATAAATGGAACTCAGAAGAAAATTAAAAGCTATATGAGAGCCCAAGAGACAAAGTAATGGAGGAAAGCCAGCACTTTACAGTGACATGTATTGTAGTGCTTTATAAAAGGGAGAGAGAGGAATAGTTTTATCCTTATTTTTACAGAAAGGAAATCAAAATTAGGTGTTTTGCCTAAGGCCTCACTGTTTAGCAAGTCTTGGAGACCTAAGTCCAAGTTTAGCATCTTGTCCATGAGGTCACACCCACATCCTCCTTATATTTGAGAACACGTTAGTTCAGAACCACCCACAAAAAGAGGATATACACAATACTACCTAGAAATACCATATATTAAATATATAACATATAAATGTGCTCACATCTCCACTTGCTGAAGACTAGAAATTCTGGTAGTTCCTTAGGAAAAATTTCTGCCAAGTTAGAAAAGTGTGCCAAGCAACAATTCAGTATTAACAACAAAAATGACACCACACATGCAAATAGATGCTTCTAGTAAAGGACATGGGTGGGAATTAAACACAGTTTCACAAGAAAATGTTGAAGAGACTCTAATGGTAAAACGAAAAAACTGTTCATGAAAATGAAAAAATGAAAAAATACTTTAATTGCTCATGTTTGTTATGGCAACAATAAGGCATGGCCACCCCACCCTCTCTCTCCCTGCAGCACCATGAGCTCACCTTCACAGGAAATGCCATCGATGTCACTGAGCTGGAAGCCGCGGCGGCAATAGCACTGGTAGGAGCCGTACACGTTGGCACACTCTTGGCTACAGGGGTTGCTCTCACACTCATTCAAATCTGAAATGCAAAGTTATACACCTGAACCACAAATTTCTTGCAATATTCATCACTCCTAATACTGGAATAAGGCAAGTTTTGGAAGGTAATTTTTTTTAATTAAAAAAGGATGGCATAAGTCACTGAGTAACCTGGAAACAGGGGGCTCTGAGTGTGCTAGTCTTAACAGGGTCTGTCAGTATAGGTTAATTTGCACTGTGCTGTAATTTCCTACTCTACTTCAAGGTGTGAGACTGGGAGGGAATCTTTAGGCCAACACTTACATTTTTGTGTCTGGATATCAGCAAGGCTGGTTTTGAAGGTTTTGAACCCAACTGAGTCGAACCACCCTTCAAAGTGTAGCAAATGCAGACCCATACACCTCTGCATCAGAGAATCACAGAACCATTCAGGTTGGAAAAGACCTCCAAGACCACTGAGTCCAACCTGTGACCAAGCCCCACCTTGTCAGCCAGATCAGAGCACTGAGTGCCACATCCAGGTGTTCCTTGGACACCTTCAGGGATGGGGACTCCACCACCTCCCTGGGAAGAACCTTCCAAAGCCTGACAACCATTTCAGTGAAGAAATTCTCCCCGATGTCCAACCCGAACCTTCCCTGGTGCAGCTTGAGGCTGTGTCATCTTGTCCTGTCAAATGATCCAGTCTGAGGGTGATATATTCAAGCTGTGGGCTACAGTGGCCTCGACTTAGAGCAGCAGCACTCATGTAATCAAGAGACTGCACCATGATGATTTCTCATGCCATTCCAGTGCAGTCTTGCAAGCTAAAATAACAAACAGCTGAAAGAGCAATGGGCTGTTTCTCACACTCCATAACCAAAGCAGTGACAGTCGTACCTTCACAGGATCTACCATCAGCTGAAAGTTTGAAGCCCATGGTACAAGTGCAGTAGTAGGAACCAGGAGTATTCTCACACTTGTGGGCACAGAGGCGGCCTGGGTAGCGTCTGCATTCGTTGATATCTGCAGTGACAAACACACAGAGAGGTCTGTGCATTGGCTGGCTCACTGCAGTACCAGTCTGGACAAGAATGTGGTTATAAAAGTTTGATTGTTATTTTCCAGATTTAAATTTCATGCTAAAGAGAGAAGTCCTCAAAATGCTCATTTAGAAGCACCCCAGAGTATAACTGGATTAGATCTATACAGAAGAAAGTTGCTTTGATCTTCTAAAGAAACCTTTTGCTGTAGGTGCTTATAAAAATATCATGGAAAGCAATTACACACATTCTCACAACCTTACCTTTTAACAGGATAGCAGATACCATGTTGACAATACTAATACAGCCTCCTTTGAAGTATCAGCTGTTCTTTAATATGGTTTTAGAGTCAGCCAAATAATATAGCAGTCAATTTTACACTCTGAAGACAGAGGCTATGCAGAGAGCAGTAACATTCTTTACACAGGATCATTTTGTAAGTGGCATGGCTGCAGATATTTAGGTTGATGGTGCAACTTACCAATACACGTCCTACTGATGACATCAAAAGTGTAGCCAGCTTTGCACTCACAGCGGTAATTGCCCGGGGCATTGATACAAACGTGTCCTTCTCCACAGGGCTGGCTAGAGGATGAGCACTCATCCACATCTAAAAGAAAAAGTGATTTTAAGCACACTTCTGACTATGCAAGTTGAGAGAAGAGCAACACATTAACTCTTTTTTCTTTTTCTTTTTTTTTTCCTCTGGTGGTTATAAAGTGTTTTGAAACAGAAAACAAGATGTTATCATGCTCTCAGCTTTTACACGATCAGAGTCACAAATCCAAACTATTTGTACCAAAGCAGGTTAGCTCTAAGGTGTCCTTAATGTTGATGGACTTGGGAGGAAAGCAATGAAGTAATCAGGCAATCTTTGGAGGAATTCAGGTGCAAAATTATTTTATTATGCATCCTCAATATTTGTGGATCAGATCTTCATCTAGTCTAAGACGTCTGAGATCCAAAGTCATCAGTAGTGCTTTGATAAGCCACTCATAGAAATTGAAAACACATACAAAAATGCCTCTCTTTGAAAAAACCACCTCAGTTAAAAGGCAGCCAAAGGCATCTATGTCCTTCAGTGTTACTTTAATGGCTTCTGTAGGATATCAAGCTGATCTTGTGTTATCTCTCTGTACTAAGGAGATTTGGGACCACACAGCATTGTTCCATTGACACAGTCACAGCCAATGCCATTTATGGGGGCTGATAACCATTACTCCTCAAAATATAGGTTTTCATGAGTCTTACAAAGGACAGAGGGTGGATGCTTGTCATTCTTCACTTGCTGGGACTGCCATGAGGGAAAGAACAGGATCAAGAATTGACTGTGGGAATGATAAAAACCTGGGCAAAGTGCAAGAAACTGGTAAACATAAACATATATCCATGATTTATTTTCTTAGAACTGCTTTTTCTTCCCATTGTCACTCACCTACACATCTTGTTCCATCTTCATTGAGGTGGTAACCTCGGCCACAGCTGGGTGAGATTCTCTGGCAGGTAAAGGAGCCATCAGTGTTAATGCAGATCTGTCCAGCTGGGCACGGCATGTTGGTACTCAGGCACTCATTGATATCTACGAGAGCACAAGTCAGTGTAACTCTCTCTGGTCTCAAGAGATTTAAGGTAAGATCCTCTCATTATGTAACCCTTCAGAGAAAAGTTCTGCCTGTGGCAGAAGACAACTATTCATGACATCTAGTTTCACTGATACAATTCTTCCAGTGAGAAGACTGGGGAAGTATAAAAGCCATAGATACCACTGAAAAGCAGTGAAAATTTGGTGTAGAACTTGTATTTGTTTCAAAGCCTTTAAAAGTCTCTCCCAAACATACAAATTCAGTTCACCAGCTTAATCAGTTCTGCCTCACTCTGAGTTCTGATCGATTAGGATGACAATCAGAGTCACAAATCCATCAACAAAATCCTCTCAACTCCACACAGAGCAGGATTTGATTCCCAGTGCATAAAATCAGGCTGTGAAACTGCCTAAATATTTTGAACAAATGCATTTCACGGGCCATAACTATTGCTGCAAATTGATGTGGCTTTACTGATGTCCGTGACGACAAGTTAATCAAAACCCGGCACTACCTGTGGCAGGCGTGGGCCTTCAAAGGGCTTGCTGTGCACAGGCACTGGCCTCCCTCATTTTAAAGGCTGCAGTTTTGTTTTCAGTCTGCTTCCAGTGTCAGATTTCAACACTACAGGAGAACAAGGGGCTGATAATGAGTGCAACTTGGCAGCTGCTGCTGCTCGGCCAGTTCCACAAGTCCAAGACTTGCTACGCCATTGGGGGAATTAAAGGTGAGTTGAGACTTGAAAATAATACTCAAGGGTATAACTGATAGATTTGTAGGTCACATTAGATAAATCTGTATAGAGTCTGCTGGAAACCAGTAATTTCAATGCATTTATATGAAGGTTATAATTCTGGTTTTGGGGAGTCTTGGAAACAAGGCATTGGCCTGATTGTCATTAGTCTTCAAAGTAAAATTCCTCTCCAGAGAATACAGCTGCACATAGTATATAGTTATAACTGTCCCATCTTTCTCAGACACAATAAGATTCTTGCTGGGCTGTAATATGGGACAGGTCTGGAAAGACCTACATGACTGTAAAACCCAGCAGACTAATATCAAAGGGTGTTGCAGAGGATGTCAACCTTCTACACAAAGCTTTGGCTAAAACCTTTTGGCTAGAGTTAGATAAAATATATCACAACTTTTTTACAAATCTTGTCTCAGATAAAACACCCAAAGACTTAGGCAGCTAACCACCTTAGGTAACGCAATCTCATTAAAAATAGCCACCTAATATTTAAGTCTTTTATTTAAATGGCTTTTGTCTGTCACTCTTATCTGTGGGATCAGTGAAAGAGCAATGCAACACAGGCGAAAAATAGCTTGAGCAGCTCAGAACCCACCCAGCAAAACTACAGTTTTTCTCCCAGGCAACACCTGAGTGTTCCCCAAGACAAGAACAAGCCTTACCAATACAGTTGCCTAGTGCATCTTGTATAAACCCACTCATGCACTGTAGCTTGGGTCGGCAACGGAAAGATCCTGGAGTATTCTGACAGATAAAATCGGGGGGGCAGTTATGAGTACCAGTCTCACATTCGTCAATATCTGGTACATCACAAAAAAAAATTGTTAGCAGGAATTTGACAGGTTTTTTGGTTTTTTTTCATTACATTTAAAACATAAGACGTAGTTAAAAGCATCACATAGATTAATTCTCAGCATTCCTTCCTGGAATTCTGTGATCCAGGACCAATCTGACTTACTAGCTCAAAAAAGATCTCAGTAAAACCAGGTAGGTTAAGATTTTTTCACTATTTCATTATTAATAATATGTATAGGGGTGTGTCTGCACATATTATGCTTTACAAGTTTAGTTCTCACAACTAAATGATTCAAAACTATTATAGAGAACCTAAAGCATCACATTCAGCACTGCTCAGCCTTGATTCAGCAGTGTGCTTAGCTTTGAAGTCAGGAAGATTTAATTACCCAAGTGCAATTTTAATTTTAACTTTAGATCCTATGCAGATATTGTTCATTTCTTTCATAAGTGAATTAATTGGCCTTGATTCCCATCAGCTTGCAATATCCCTGCATTTTCATGCTTTAAAATGCACATAAATATGAGTTCTGCTTACTTTAGTATTCTACTGCAGTTCAGAATAGACAATAAGCATTTGTGAATAAATTACTGTTCACCTAAAGCAGATAAAGGAGACAATGGATAATGAGGCTTCACTCATGAATGTAGTCCCATCCACATAATGCAACTAAAATTTAATGTTTGCCACCTGGCAATGGGATGAAATCTCCTAAAGCTATCAAAACACAGAAACTCTCCAGCAATAGGGTCCCTCAGCTTTCTCATTCATGTAGTTGATTCAACAATAGCCCTAGAGTTTTGTGGGACTTAAAAAAACTAGTGGGGAAACCATTTGAAGTTTAGGTTGGGTTAATACTGAACTGGGTTTTGTAATCACCTCTTTTAGTCCCCAGAGCAGTTCCTAATATGCAACACAAACTGCCAGCATGAAACACAGTTGTATCTCCTGGAAGTCTTTGCAGCAGCCCCTAGCTGCATGATCTGGTTATTTGCAAGGTGACAGGTGGAAAAGCTGCTGTCCTTGAAGTGTGTGTGTCTCAGCTACACATGAATTTACCAATACTGTAATATGTTTGTCGAGACGCCATTACCTTCATGCAGAAAAAGCCAATTCTTTATTTTCACAACTCATTTTATACAGTTTTTAAAGACCTCATGTGCAACTTTAATTAGTTAATAGCTTTTTTGCCAATTACTCTATTAGTTAGTAAAAGGTATTTTACTTGTCTATCAAATCTCTCTAGTTTTGTATTGTTTACATATTTTCTTTACTGATTCGCATGGGACAAATCCCTTGTTATTGCAGGTGCATTTGTTTTTCAACCCAGGAATAGGTTGTTATGCTAACCAGCTCTCATACTAAGATTGTGTTTTCACATGGGAACTTGCAAATTACTTAGAAGAAGTGTCAGGCAAACTTTGGCAATTTAGCAGAGCAGGCCTGATTTTATGAGGCCTTTCTTTTATAACTCTTTTCCCTGCCACAACAACCAAAAGCCAAAGAGCACGGCAGGATGATGTGCTTGGTTTTGAACTTAAGGCTGGAAGATTCTGGTTTCTCTGCACAGGACACACCTTTGCAACGACTGTCATCTGTCAGCTCGTAGCCAGTTCCACAGCTCGTGTCCCGCTGGCAGCGGAAGGATCCCAAGGTATTGACACAGGTTTGGCCAATCCCACAGTTGTGTGTCCCAGTGATACATTCGTTAATATCTGCAATATGCAAAACCATTTAAAAAGAGGTAAGAGAGAGTAAACAAGAAGCATGATGATGGGAAGAGATGAGATCAAAGGCTAGCTATGGGCATGCCTCCAACCAGGCATTCCTCTGAGCATCAGAGTACAAAGGTGTGGATTTGGCCTCACACTCACATCCCACTACAGCTGTTGCCAGGGCATCAGCCAGCAAAGACTTTTGGGCCCTGTTGGTACCAGGACTGCTGATTCACTGTACTTAAGAAGAAGGTGGTTAACTGAGTGAGAGCAGAGTCAACATCATCTGATTGCGTCAAGTAGTAGATGATGTGTCCAGGCACGTCTAAGGTTGCTAGAGCTAGGATGTGTAGATGTGGTCTGCTGGTGGAGTTGGCAGTGTTTGGTTTGTGCTGGACTCAATGATCTTAAATGTCTTTCCCAACCTCAGGGACTTGCTGGTCAGATTATAGTGACTACATGAACGAGGCAAACTTTCAGAAATCCTTGCCTTGCTCTGCATCCTACCAACATATGGCTGAGGGACTCTCTGAGCCAAATTGTGACTTTCTACTTTACAGTTACTGATAGACATTCCCTTTGTGAATTATTTTCATTTTAATTTGAATGCATAAGAAAATCTGACATCCACATAAATCAAATGTAAAAGCTCTTCCTTTTTAGATGTCCAACTAGGTTAGTGTTAATGTTAATCATCAGTAGTTATTTTATAATCTGAAGTTTGTATCTAAGCTACTTAAGACTCCATTTCCAGTCACTGACAGAAAAAGGCACTCTTCTTCTGGAACACTTGTCATCCTTGAACAGCTCTGCAGGATGGGAAAGGTGAATTACGTCCTGGAAGGATTCGTATCACTCAGCAACAAGGAGCCTGGGCTCACAAGCTCAGAACCAAATGTCACATTGCACATGCCTGAAGTCAAATCCCACCTCTATCTCAGCCTGTTTCATTTGATGTCACAGATTAGAATGTGCTGAGTTGGAAGGCACACACAGGGATCAAGTTCAACCCCTGGCCCTGCACAGACACCCCCAACAATCCCACCCTGTGCATCCCTGAGAGTGTTGTCCAAGCTCTCCTGGAGCTCTGGCAGCCTTGGGGATGTGACCATTCCCTGGGGAGCCTGGGCAGAGCCTGACCACACTCAGCAGGGACAGGGGGAAAAGGGGAAGAACAAGTTTTTTTTTCTGGGAGAAACTTACAGTCCTCCCTTGACAGTTCCCATGCCACTCATGGAATCCAGAATATTAATCCTTTCTGTCAGCTGTGTCCTCAACAAGCTAAAGAATCCTACTCTATTTATTTTGTCTGCATTACCAATAACAATCCACTTTTACAAGGGAGAATAGGTGTTCTATTTTGGTTTTATTCACAACAACAAATTTGAACTCTGCCTCTTCTCCATTGTGAATTCTCCACCTTTTCCACTGACTCTCCTTAACTTCATCTTCCCACAATTCTCATTTCAACACTCCATTCAAATCAACCTTTTATGACTTCACCTCTTTCCCCAGCTGACATAAGCATATTCTGGTCTCTTCTCTCTGGGTATTTTTGTATCTATTCTTGCTCTTTTAAAACAAAAATGTTTCTAATTGAAACAATGGCTTTATTTCTTTTACCTTCACAGGTGATACCATCTGGTTGAAGCTGATAGCCAACAAAGCAGGAGCAGACGTAACTGGATCCTGTGTCTCTGCACTGCTGAGAGCAGGGACCTCCACCTAATGGATATGTTAAAAGGTCTCATGTGATTAAGAGGCTCTTCACAGCAACTGAAACAAACTATTAATTTACAGGATACTTGATTGATTTAGAAAGGAAGTTTCCTGGGTTGCATATTCACATATACAAAAGAAAGAAAGGGCTAAGCACTGAAAGCTCTAAAAATTAATACCAGAAGGGTTATTCTGACAAACAGAAAGAGAATTTACATAAAATTTGGCTCATCATTAAGAAATACTTTTGTAACCTTGTTAAAACAGACATTAATATTAAAAATGTTTCATATTCTAAAAATAGAGAAAATGTTCTGTAGTTCCAACAACAAATATTTGTTGTAAGGCTGCAGATATTCTTAGTACTAATAGAACCCATGTTATGTTTTTTAGAATGGCTGGATAAGAATTAAACAAAAGGTGTGAAATAGGCACAATCCATGAGAGCAATTGCAGCTATAATACATTATAAATAATTTTCTAAGTACAACAATTTCTAATGAGGACAGGGCCGTTAATGCATCACTGAAAATTAGGTGGAACCATAGTTTTCTGGTTGAGATCAACAGCCTCTGCTCTCTGAATCTCTGCTAATACTGTGAGCTCCATCCTGACACAGTAAAACCTGTAGTGGAAGTGTTAGAAGAACAGAATTAATTTCCCCACGCAACATGAAGGTACTCCTAAACAAATTGGTGGAAGTTCCATTGCCTAGGAAATTTAAGTTTCCCCTGTTAAAAGTTCAGAAAATTACAAGTACTTTTGGCATGCCAAGTTCATCAGAAAATATGCTGTAGACAGAACCAACAACTGGCAATTAGCAACACCAATCCATCTCCTGCAGGCAGCTGATTAACTAAGAAATCCCACAACTGATTACATGAAGAAATAATGCTAGGAAAATATGTAACACATTTTTCCGTGTCATCTCTTGTAATTAGCAACTGGAGTCAAGGAGAGGCACTGCTGACTCTGGTTCACTAATGACCTGGTAGAGATTCCCATTCTCTTCAGCGTAACAGATGTAGAACATGGAGCACAGTAAATAATTTTTCAACTGGAATATAAGACTATTAAATTGATTTTATCCTAAATACATTTCTGAGTTCTGAAATGCTGGCAGAAAACAATGAATCACTGCTGGGTTTATGTTTATAGACATGCAAATCACATGTGACAAGCAATAAATCAGAATACTTAGCAGAGCAATATTCCAAATGCATGAGGAGGAGCATGACTAATCAGAACAATAGCCACTTTTGTCTTCCTTTTTTTCAGCTGATGCGTCTCAAACAGAAACAAGTTTAATTTCATATTCAAACACCCTGATATTCAAACACCAAGAGAAGAATAAAAGATGCACATATTTAATATAGGATCACCATATTCTGAAGAATCCAAAATACTCCACAGGTTCAAGGGTGACACTTCTGAGGTATTACCCACTAGACAGTAAGCAGAAGTTACACGTATTGTGTCAGCTTCAGTTGGATAAGATGGAATCCACTGTGAGAGACAATGACTCCCCTGTATTTAGGAACTATTTAGGCATCACATAATGGCCCATTACTCCTTGGAAAGGCTCTTGCTCATGTTTTGTTTTGGTTTTTTTTACCCACGACTATCTTAGGCAAAAGGCTTTGGCTAATCTCTAGATCTAATTTGGCTTCACTTTATTGAAAGCAATCACAAAAGAGCTGGCTAGCAGGACTAGTCACCTGACTCACCTCTGCAGCCATCATGCAGATAAGGATCTTCTTGGTCTAGTTCCTCCTTTGAAATTTCAACTAAAAAGAGAAGAGATAGGCATTAGAGGAGAAAGCACTTTTCTTCTCAAGGTAAAACACTGTGTGCTTGGGATGGAACTCACACCAGGGCTTTGGACAAACCAGAACAATTAAAAAACATTATTTACCTGTTTTACAGCTACTTCTTACTTAAATTTGACATTCAAATGCTCATGGCCATGGGGCATTTTCCATCTGACTGATTCAATATGAAAGTCACACTGTGATCATAGATTACACATGGACTTAGATTTTCAAATGCAGGTTCTTAATGTCAGGCTTTTAACCAGAGCTTAACTTCATTTTCATAAGGCATGTTGCTGAGGCATGCTTGGCTTCCACTGACTTTATAGTAGCTTGGGGTACTCAGAGATTTAATGAAAATCAGATTAACCTCAGTTATTTATTTAGACTTCATTTCAAAAAGAACTCCACACCTAAGTTTTTGGGCACATACTTACAGCATTCTTTCAAATATACTTATATACATTGGGGAGTTTTGATCTGTGATACTCCTGCCACATGTACATATCCCAGAAGTTCTCTCCACATGAGGACATGCAAGGGCCAAACACATCCTGAAACCACTGGTCCCCCAAAGAACCAGCTAATGGACTTTCTCCAATCTCCAAATCAATTTGAACACAGGGGCAAAGGTAGGTTGGTAGTGTGCAAAAACAAAATCCCAAAATACTCTCCTTACTGACTAGGAAACTTAGGTTTGTTTCAGTGACTGTCCCCGAGCCCATTCCACCAGCAGTCCCTTACAAGCAAGAGATGCACAGAGGATGTGAAAGCAATGTTTGTGCAATGGCATGAGGCAGGGCTGGTTACTGAATCCTCAAGCCATAGGGCCACATTTCAATCATGCAGAGCTGATGAAATCAGGTTGCCCAAGTCTGGTTGGATTTTGTACAGGCCTCTGGGAACACAACATCAGAGATCACAGAATTAATTAGGTTGGAAAAAACTTCCAAGACCATCTAGTCCAACCTGTGGACAACACTTTTTGTGACTCAGGGAGCCAGCTTGCCTTACCCCTGCAGCAGAATGCCCTTCAAGCACTGTTATGGTGATGTTGTTTTACACCACAACGACACAAAGACTCCGACTTCAGAAGGCTGAAAATTACTCCTTTATTTCTGGGAAGTGTCTCCCCTTTTATACTACTCTACACAGACCAATTTGATTGGTGACAAGAAGACAAACCAATCACGTTGGTCAGACCAGAGGGACATCAAGAAGTCCCTCCTAGGGAAAATATGTAAATAAATTTGCCATTACAAAAGCATGTCTCTTGTTTACAGAAAATTCCATGAGAAAGGAATTTCAGAAAACCAAACATCTCAGGCACAAACCAGGGCTACACTATGGCACAACAAACACAAGGTTCTAGTCCAAAAATCTGCCTTGCAAAATGGAGCCTAATCTCCCCTTCGAAATGAGCCAGAGTGACTATTTGTGCTGTTTGCTCTGCCTTTGTATGGGCATTTTTTATTCTCAATAGGGTTATTTGATGTAAAAGCTTGTTTCTCAGTTGAATGATGAGAACATTGTCCTGCCCTGCTCGTGGATGCAGCCCCACCTTTGCAATGCAGAGTGGTCTTATGTGTGCCACAATAACCACACTAATGATTGTTGTGTGTGTCACTTGCCCACAAAGGCAATGAGGGAAATACTCTACACTGTGCTCGAAGTTCTCACAGATGATGTACTTCTCATGCCCTACAGGTACACTGAGTATGCAAATTTCTGTTATTAGCAGAGATGTCTGAGTAGGAGGGATCTACTAGCCCAGTCACCTCAGCCAGTGCTAATGGACAGCAGCAATTCCCCTCCTGAGACAACAGCATACACAGAGAAGCTGCCTGAAAGGGCATTTCCAGATGTTACCTGATAAGAGGGACACTGAGACAAGCCAGGCCTGAAAGATCTGGAACAGTCTGATAACATGCTTGTGGTGCAAGCTTTTGTGATGGGGCATGAGTTTAAATGATTGCTTAGGATGATGTCCCCCAAAATCTGCTGCTTGTGATCTGCCAGCCAGGTGATATGTTTGCAGTGCTTGGCAGCCCATGAGGGGGGCAACACCACACAGCATGACTTGGCTGTCGTTTCAGGTCTGTCTGCCCAGTGAAAAAGGGGGAAAAAAATCCCAAACAAATGAAGGTCTGTAAAGGTCAGCTTGTACAGATTCATCCTCTTCAGTTCCCTGGGCTAGGTATGGAGAAGGGTGTTAGGAGCTGCTGCCAGCTAGATAGCCCTCTTTTTTGCTAATATCAAAAGAAACAGGTTCCACACTTCCTGGAGATCTTCAGTTGTCCCAGACAGTCCAGGCATTTCAAACATCCCTGGTTTGTGGGCATTTGCCTCTCACATATTTGCATTCTGCTGAGCTGGTAAAGGGCCTCTAGCTTTTCAACACAATTTAAAGAATTGTTTGTTGGTTTTCATTTTAATTAAGCATTTATCAGTGGGCAAAATGCCAATAAAAATAATTGCTTTTATTCAGCTTCCAAGATAATATCATTAGTTGCCAAAATAAGATCTCGCACATTTAAGTTCTGACACCAGAAACTAAGTGACCTCTTTCCACCTCTTATTTTCAACAACAGACTTTCAGCTATCACTAGCCAAAAAAATGAGCTCCAAAACACGCATCATTAAATTACTCAGATGAGATGTCAAATTAGAGGAATTCCAACAGAAATAATTTAAAGTGAAAACACTCCTTGCACCCTGTATCACTTTGTGTCCTACTCTTTTAACTATGCAATAAATTACCTGGCTCTTTTTTAGGAGCATAATCACTGATGGACAGATCAATGCCTTCTTCACCTTTCCCACAGCAAGTCCTGAAGACAATTCCACACTGATAGCCTATCTTTGGGTTGGGTTCACAACTCTGTCCTTGAACTTGGGCAGCCTTTCCCAGCAAACAACAGTAGCAACATGTCTGTTAAAAAGAAAAAGAAAATATTAACAAAGTCAAAGCAACATGAGCTTTGACAATGATGTCAGTAGTTATCTCCCCTCGGCACCAACAGAAAATTTTCAGCAAACTTTGTAAGAACTCCTGGTATACTTGGGCTTGAATTTCTTAACCTGCTGTGGAGTTCAATGGGTTCTGCATCTGGCCAAGCACAGAACCTGGGTCCAGTTCTCAGAATCACTGTGTATGTGTGACAGTGTGTGCAAGCTGATGTGGAAGACCACAACACTCCCCACATGGATATGGGATTTCATTACTCCCTGCCTGCACAGCCTGGATTCAAAACTCTTCACACCCCTGCTTCTTATTTGTGTCCAGTTTAATTAAAATGGGATACATTCAATGAAGTGCAGGGCTCAGTTTGACTAGAGCTGCTTACTCAATTTCCTCCTCGAATGAAGAAACAAGCCTCATCCAAGGTTTGTGTTAGTGGGCCATAAAGAGGAGCTATTTCACTCTGAAAAGCATACTCAGACATTATTTAAAAGCATCACTGTCCTGACATGGCTTTTAAGAGTCACACATGATCTGTGTCTTCAAGACCTGCTGAACTGCAGCCCTGGAATACACCACAGAAGCAAGGACAGGACAAGTCCTCCCATGGAGGAGTTAATCCCAATTTATTTTAAATTGAGAAGATGCTGCTGATTTATTCAGTTTTCTGCCTTGCTGTCAGAAAGCAGCAAAAGTGTTTGGTTCTCTGGAACTGGTGTCTGCCAATTGCTACTGTCACATGAATGCAGATTTAAACTTTTTTTATTACTTTTGTTAGTCTTCCAGACTCTATTTTGCTTGAAGAAAACTTCCTGCACCATTAAACAGAACATATGGAGTATAAAATAACTAAACTTTTGACTAAACTTCTATAGTTTGGTGCTTTAAGCAAAAGCTGAAAAGAAGGCAACTATGAAATGCTTTTCATTACTTTGAGATGTCTATCCCTGCCTATATTCTAAGTTTTCCCTTGGAAGGAATTGCATGTTTCTCTCCCTGTACTGAACTGAAAGGCACTTTTCAGGCAAGATAGTAATAGCATCCTGAAGTATGTAAGTATTCCATTTTGCATGATGTCATTAAATACACAACAGAAACTTTTCCTTCCTGCAGACTGCTGTAAGGGCTGGAACTCCTCTCTCGTGGCCTCATCTCCTGGGATGTTTTTTTCATGACCTCCCAATCTCTAGGATAGACGTTTTCCCTTATTTACTCGTGTTTGGTGAGATGGTTCCTACTACCCACTTTTTTTACTAGTTTCTCCAACTACTTCCGTCCAGTTGCAGACGTTCCAGTTTTGTCCTGTTATGTCTGGGATAATTCCATCTTTCCTGGCCTTTTTGGATGACTTTAGAAATAAACCCTTGATGATTGCAGCACTTTTCAATATTTATTCTAACATACCAAGCAATTGCCTGAGGTATCCTTCTCAAAGTTCTTAAATGTGACAATATTTCCCAACCATAAATTAGAAGACAAACACTGAAAGTGAGCTAAAGATTCACTACATGACTTAAACTTGCATATTTTTGATAATCAAATCTTATTTAAGTTATTGAACGGGCTGATGCCTTGACAAATTTTGTCATTATATAATTCTGGTATCCTCATTGGCTTCTGCTGGAAGACTTAGTCTACTTCTTTATCTTCTCACAAGATGTTCATATGGGGAGCTACAGAGATTCTCTTAATTTTTTTAAAGTGTGATCATTAATTTTGCCCTTTTTGAAGTGTTGAATAGCCTTATGCTCCTTATTTCCTTCAGGCTGAGCCACCAATTGAAAAACCTCTGTCTCCAGCTCATGTGAAACTTCAACTTGATAAACCTTACAATATTTGTAAGACACTGTATCTTCAATTACATAATTGTGTGCCTTGAAATGTTTGTTCCAACCTGTATTATTCTAACTATGCAGGATGCATCTTGATCTAACATCTTGATAATGAGAAAATTTTATGTTTCTATACCTCAGACAAATTGATCCAGAGATGGAAAGTGTCAAGTTTTTTTCTTTTTCCCCTGCAGCTTCAAAGCCATGCCTTGCTCCTCATGTTTGAATTGAGAGTAGACAGCTGTGTCCTACCTGAAGTCCCATGATCCCTTGACTGCCTTCTCAAACAAAGGAATAAAGCAGTAAAGTTACACGTGAGAAATTTGAAGACTCATTTTTGGTGTGATTAGGAAGCACCTGAAGTTCCTTAGATGAAAAATGGTCTCTTGATTATGTAAAGTTGACAACAGTTTTGCAGTATTTCTTATTATTTATGTTTGGATTTAAGTCGTCGGTTTTGGTGTGAATCCTGTAGTAACAATGCTTTTGGTATTTGTCCACAAGAGGTCTCTCCCTTGCTGAAATTCATTAGATGCTAACCAAAAACCCACTAATACCTCAGAGGAATTTTCCAGAACTTTTAAAGAGCTAAACAAAAACTAAACATATTTTCAACAGTCCTAAGCAATAAAACTTTTGTGCTCACCTATTACACACAACCAAAGTATTCATGACAAAACTTTTGAGATAAGAACATATCTCAACCCTTGAAAAGTACCTGACAGATTTTGGGGAAAATGCCCAAGTACCTTGAAGGTGGTCAAATTTCTAGAAGCTGCACTCTGTTCTGCAGGGCTGTTATGGTACAAACTTCCAGAAAATAATTTCTACATCTCATGTAACCAGCATCATGTCTAGAAATTGATTGCTTTCTTTTGATGAAGATTTTAAAGATTAATCATTCATTTTGCATATTTTTTTTTCCAAGGGTAGAAAAACTATGCTTCCAAACAACCAGAGGACAAAATTCTGCCCATCATTTCCTATGTCTATTGCCTTTATGTGTAAAAACTAAGGCAAATGTTTTCAAAATATGGGGCTTTTATCTTCTTTCCAATCCCAAGTTTTGGATTCAAAGGAAAGATTAGCTGCCTCATTTGCTGAGAAGGGCTGCAATTAATCCTACTATTTGAATTGCTGAATCATTCTTCCTGCTTCCTTGAAGGAGACAAAGATCCAAAAGACGTGACCTCAGCTAAAAAAATGGACCAACTTAGGCAAAATGAGATTCAAGTTTGTTTACCACAGCAAGGCACAACTTCCAGACATCGTCTCAAGCTGATCAAATTCAAAATGTAGCCAACAAAAGAAATTATGAACTGTTCACTTATATTACATCATAAGTCACCTATGTCCACCATGGATCAGAGATTACCTTCAAAGATTCTCCTACCTCAGTGAAGTTGCTAAGTGTAGGATGCTCCTGTTAGGGACTGGAAGGGCAGAATATGACACACAAGGATTAATTAAGTCAGACTATGTTTACACCAGTAAATTAAAGAGGGACAGAATGTGGGCTCAGGGCATTACTCCACAATCACCTGTAATGTTTAAACATCAGCAAGCTCCAATGGCAACTAACACTCCATCAGACAAGGCTGAAGTGTGTTCTGAGGCCAGCACAGCTCTCCTGCACTGTGTGTTGGAGGGGAAGGACAGCAGCTACCTGACAGCTCTGTTGAGCCATTTCCTCTCATGGCCAGAGATCAAGACCCAGTCCAATTCTTTTAATAATAAAACTGTCACTATCAAAATCTGTCATCTTTAAAGAGGTCTGGCCATTTACAAAAACACCATCAAGTCTTCTTCCTCAGGCTGACAAGCCTTCATAAGGAAACATCAGGCAACTGGTGGCTAAGTGGGCTTCCTTGAACAGCTGCATTCTGGTTTAGAGTTCTCCCATGGCATGTGGTTAAAATAGTAGTGCTGCCAAAATCCTGTCTTTGGTAACAAGCACTTGGATCTGCTGATCCAATGACCTTCAGGCTCAACCCTAAATAACCTCAATCCCACTTCTTAGAGAGGAACAGGAGTACCTCTGATGTCTCACCTTGAAGTATTCGGCCTCACAGGTGGAATTTTTGGCGACGTGCGAGTCGCACTCCTCGCGCACGGTGGCAAATTCAACCCCGTCGGAGCAGGACTGCTTCTCCAGCTGGCTGCGGCAGCACTGCACCTGGGTCATGCTGCCAAAGGCATGGGACAAAGGGCAGAACAGTGTCACATATGAGCTGATGCAAGATTTGACAATTAGTACTCCTACTAGTTGTGTGGAAAGGGGTTTCTGTTGTGACATAAAGATGTTCTCTGGGAGGAGGCAGATTGTCTGTGTGACATGTTTAGTACAGTTCCATTGCTGATCTACCTGGCAGTCTGTCCTGACAACTTTTTTAAACCAGTGGGTAGCTTCAACCACACCTGCCTCAGGGCTCAAGGTCTTCAGAGCTGCATTTTGGCATGTTTTGTGACAGCTGGTGGCTGGGGAGTCTGATGGAAGGGAGAAGTCAGGCCCTGGATCTTGTGAGAGCCTGCAATCCCAGTCTACCCTCACACCTG
Organism: Trochalopteron elliotii; assembly: GCA_024734555.1. NCBI lineage: Eukaryota > Metazoa > Chordata > Aves > Passeriformes > Leiothrichidae > Trochalopteron > Trochalopteron elliotii. Next base: position 4,474,516 of record JANPWX010000593.1, on the reverse strand, counting down.
CTGCCCCAAATCAACAGGTATGGCACGTGGAAGGAAGATCAGAGCATTGCTCTGTGGGATGCCTGGAGATAATGGAGAGAAATGAAGATATCAAGGGAAATGACAGTGAGAAACAGCAGAGTGCATTGCAAGCAAAGGAAAACAAAAGACAAGAGAAAGAAAAGTATTACAAGGGCAGGGAGCTGCTGAGAGAAGACGGGATAAAATTGTGCAGGAAACTTGTTTTTGTTACACTGCTCATTAAAGCATTCTATTTTATCTCAATGTCAGTGGAAAAGCTGGAAACTTGTTCCTGCAGGGAAAAAAATTCTGTATGAGGAGGCTTTAAACTCCTCCAGTCTAGTTGCTACTGTCATGTGAATACAAAGCCCAGTGAAGACCTTTCTTCTCTCTCCACTCTATTTTCATGTGTAACTCTGCTTTGCTCAGTAGTTTTGTGGGTAAAGCTCTTCCACCACTACACCTTGTTACAGACACTGGGAAACAGAGAAAAAACATCCTGTACTCCTAAAAAATCCTCTATTCCATGCCTGGAAATTTTGATAATATCAGGAAGAGGAGTGGGTTAGTGGAACTACTGAGCTACAGGCTTCTCCCACCATCACCTGAAGTAAGTGGCTTATCATGCATCCCATCTGGAGCAGCTTTCCTGCTCTCCAGGACCACAGGATGACCTTTCAGCTGCCAGGCAGCAGGAGGGACTCCCTCAGCTCTAAGGCCAGGCAAGTAAAAGCAGGGGGCATGTGGGTACTGGGCTCAGATTATGCATCTCTGTGCATGTGGGTGAGACCAGGCTGTCAAGATACATTCCTGAAGATTCCAATTTCTATTTATTAGATTCTACATGAGCCACTTCCAACCCAAATCACTCCAGAATTCTACAGTTCCATGATTAGTAATGGTCTGAGTGTAGTGTTCTCACTTGGACAAAATCAGCCACGATATTTCAATGCATAGGAACAAAAACCAGGATAATTTCATGCACAAATTATTCAAAAATAGACTCCAAAATCATAGCAAGAAGTTAAGCCCAGGACAGTAACTTTATTTGGCAGTATATTTGAAGTTTTTGATATCTGATTTAGTTCCAGTTTGGAAGAATATGTAGCTTTTTTGTTGCTGAAATTCCCTCTGAAGAAGAATTTCCATTCCCTGCCCAGCTCTGGGGTGGTCTGACTTTCAGGGCTTTGGAAGCCTCTAAAAACTGAACTCCAAGCCCAAGAGTGTGGGAGCTGAGACTTTCCAGCCTCTTTACCCCTCCAGATTCTCTTGAGGAGCTAGATATGTTAGCCACAGACAAGCAAACAAATAAACAAACAACAGCAGTCTTTCAGTAGATCTGTCTGATTCCTGGTGGGGCTTTGTTTTTTCAAACACAAGCCAACTCTGTGAAATCTCTGAAAAACATGCAATTTCAACCAAAACAAGAAAGTTTTTTAAAATGTTTCTCACAGCTGTATTCATAAGTCATGTGTTCCACCCCCAACTGTAATACAGAATTAAACATTAATTGGACACTAGATTAAAATACCATTTGCTCATTCTGAGAACAACAACAATAAAATCACACTTCATTGCCCAAATCCTACAGCCAAGTTGCACTGAATTTTTCTGAAAATAAGCAGGTATTCACAATATGGCAGATATTGTATAACGCTAAATATTGAACCTTTTGGAGGATGAGGCCTCATAACTGATATTAATTCAAGATATTTCAGGTAAAATCATGCATTTCTGAAGGATGAGTTTTATTCATGGCTCACTAGTGAATAAAAATCACCAAGACATTTAAAAAATCCCTATTTGTTGTTTCAGATGTTGAGCTAAAAGTTACTTCACTACTAGATAATTTGATTATGTATCAAGCTAAGAAATCATGTTTTATATTCTCACTTTTACTTTCTGCTAAAATTTAACAAATGTGGGTGATTTTCATGGAGTTAATTTCCAAATGAAAATCTACACATCCACTTACATCCACAATGTTTTCACATTTATTATTCTGTCTAGAGGATGCACTCCTAAACAAGCACAAATTTCATAATCACCTATTTTTTATTGCATTTATTTTCATAAAAGCATTAAAATTTAACTTTTTTTCTGAAAACAATGTCTTTTTGATCTACTTTTATTACCCTCTATCTCTCTCATTCTACTTCCTTCAAGCTATGTCAGTGCTATTCATGTGTACAGTGGAAGGTCTCAGATAAAATATCAAAATTAAAAAGAATGATTTTGCAAAAACAAGCTAGGTCTTCCAGCCTTGGATTCTTCAGTCTGCATTCTTGCAACACTAATAAATAATATTATTCCTGATGTAATTCCAGAAAGGCTACACATTGTTAAAGGCATGCAAATACCATGTGGAGATAAGACTGTTTCTGGCATGGGAATGAAGTTCACTTGCTAAGAGTTCTGGGCAGGGGAAGCTCTTCACTTAGAAAAGGAGAAAGCTTATTGGACAGGTTGAGTTCCAAAATTAAATGGCAGCTCTTTCCAGCTGCTGTGAGTTTAACCACACCACAAGAAAATGAATGAATGGGAAAAGACTCGCTGTGATGACAGCCAGAGATATTACTCATTAGAACTCTACACTTGTATTTACTGAGTCACAAAGACACAGAGATAAACACTGACATTGTCCAGAGAGATAATGCAATGAGATAAAAACACGTGTGGGGCAAGAAACCACAGTAAGAGACTGCAGACATTGGGCCCAGAGCCTTGTTTCAGCTTAAATGCAATGGAGTAAGAGCAGCCAGAGAGATCTTTGGAACTTGTGAACTTCACACAGGGTCTGGCTCACCTTGTGTAGGACAGAAAAAGTAAGTGTGTCTGTAGTTTGAACCACACCACACTCAGTAAGTGACACTGACACAGCTGACTGTGTTCCCTCAGGAACCACAAGGGACTTTGGAACAAGAATACTACAAATATGCTGGATCCCAGAACTGTCAACTTGTTTCTGGGATGCACAGCAGATATGAGAATGACAGGGCTGGAAACCAATTCTTTCTTTACTATGGGAGAAATTTTCCCTCTGAGGGTGGTGAGATAGTGGCACAGGTTGCCCAGAGAAGCTGTGGCTGCCCCATCCCTGGAAGTCTCCAAGGCCAGGTTGGATGGGGCTTGGAGCAACCTGGGATAGTGGAAGGTGTCCCTGCCCATGGCAGGGGTGAAACTGGATGATCTCTAAGGCCCCTTCTAACCCAGACCATTCCATGATTTTATGATTACTATGGATGTATTTTTAATGGTTGGGAAACAGCCAAGGGGATGCAATTCTAACTCAATAAGGCAGTTGGACCCTCACACAAACAAGAGACTCTAGCAGTGGTCTTCCTGTGAGGGAGGATCTGAATCAGGCACCACTAAGTTATTACTACTCTAAACAGAGGATTCAAAACCCAGATGGAAATTCTTGTAAAGCATATTGGGGAAAGCACTCACATCCATTCTCTTCTGTGCTGCAGTCTTTACACAATAATTGCAAAAAATCCCTTTTATTTCAGGAACTTTAACAAACCTGCTCACTTCAGAATGTGTTCTCCCCTTATGTTCAATTACTAAACTTGCAAACTGAAGCTGAAATACACAGGGCAAACAACTCCCCCTGGCATCAAGTGATGCAGCTTTCCACCCCCCCCCACTTTTCTAGAGCACTCAAGTCAGACACTTCAGGTCAACACTGCAGTGCACCAGCTGGTCAGGGGATCCCAGGTGGGGTTTGAACAACCACAGGAATGCTGACATGTGGTCCCCAGCAGCTCCCACTTCGTGCAGGAGTCTAAGCATTAACCAAGTTCTTTTGAAAATCTGTGACCAATAAGGCATCCTGTTTCTCAATCCTCTATTCTCACCTGCCTAGACCTCAGCAAGGGCAATGAACCCAGGTCTGTTCCTGTCTTTGTGCAGCAGGAATAAATGTAGAACATCAGTGTCATTACCCTCATGTACCTGCAAAATGAATCATGCTCCCTCAGTGCTCATTCTGGCTCCAGTTACACCAGCAATTAGGAGCAGGATTTAGCCCTGACCTTTGCGTCTGAAATGGCATCCTAAAGTGACTTTTCTGTGCCTCACACAGATGTGCCAGTTTGCAATCATAACTGAAGTAAAATAACATTGATGTTAAAAAAAGGTGCCAATTTTGTTTAGTCATTTTTAAAATGAAACCAAGCTTCAGAGAGAGCATGCAATCATGAATAAACGCAACCAAACTGAGTTTGTCAACTTAGGGTTTTGTCAAGACGTGCTCATACCTCTCACAGAACATGTGCCTTTTATTTCACTAGGATAATTTTCTTAACTACATCTCAGTTATGCACAAAAGCCAGATTAAGTATTAGTGAGCTTTTTTTTCCAGTTCCTATGAAGTCCTAGTGAGTCCCTAAAATGAAATTCTTTTGAAGAATAAATTATTTACAGCAGAAACTCAATTCATATTAATCAAATTATTATATCATCAAGATACTCACTCCCAGATTGTTCAATAAACTTGGTTTCCTGTTTCTCCTGTCTCTGTTTTGTCTGTAATTCTTATGACCCTAAAACTATTTTTTAAATTGGCATTTATTTCCTATCTGTCAATTCTTCTGCATAAGAGACTTCTTTCAATGCCAGTATAAATGCAGAAGTCAGAAAATAAGGACAGACTTCCTTGGAAGACACATTCTTCCTGTAATAAAGATCAACCCAACACTTCTACAATTACCAAGGTTAAATCACTTCACAATCCATTTGAGTAGAGGGAAGCAAAGTAAAGTGTTTTAAATACAAATTTCACTGTGAAGCTGCCTCTCAAACTACCAGTTGTTAGCTCCACTAATTAAAGGTAACAAGTGCACGTAACAGCAAAAATAATGCAAATTATCATTGACATAGAAAATACAAATGCCAAAATAACATAGAAGAGACTCAGTAGAATTAAAATCTTAATTAAACATTTGCCTTCATTATTTCATTTAGTAGATTACCAAACAGAAATATCCTATCAATTCTCAGTAGGATTGAGAAATCTGTATATTAACTTAAGGGTTCTACCTTCTACAGTCAGATACATTTCACAGAATCATAGAAACACTGAATGGTTTGGGTTGGAAGGGACCTTAAAGCTCATCTCGTCCACCCCCATGCCATTGGCAGAGACACGTTCCACTATCCCAGGTTTGTCCAAGCTCTGTCCAACTTGGCCTTGGACACTTCCAGGGATGGGGCAGCCACAGCTTCTCTGGGCAGCCCGTGCCAGGGCCTCACCACCCTCACAGGGAAAAATTTCTTCCTTATGTCCAATCTAAACCTACTCTCTGTCAGTGTGAAGCCCTTGTAAATAGTCTCTCTCCAACTTTCTTGCAGGCTCCTTTCCTAAGCTGGACTAACTAGGAATCTCCTTGAATCACTCTGTGGGGAAACTTAAAGCTTAAGTCAGCTAAGGGCTGCAGAACAATTACCTGTGCAGCACCATAGAAAGCTGCCTCACATACAGACACACTTTTGTACTTATTCAAACCATAGATTAGTCATGTGCAGGATCTGCTGTGCTCCTTTATAAACGTTTGCCCAGAAATGTGGCCAGATTCACAACCAGCTTGGTGACATTAGTGTGGCCACCCTGAGATGTCCTCACTGCAGGCAGAGCCCAAGTCCCATGAGCAGAGCACAGTGGGAAAACCTCTGAGTGAGAGGCAGTACATGCCACATGGGTTAGGGCTGGGTGAATCTACTAGACTGACAGCAAAAATTAAAAGGATTTGATGGATGAAAAGTTGGTACTCACGAGGTAATCCCCAAGGCTACATATGGAGTTGAAAAGCTGGGATATAAGAGTTGGGTGCTTCATCTTGTAAGCTAGCTTTAATACCTGCCACTCCTATGGTTTCACATTAGAGTATAAACTGTGTTTTAACATATAATATGTAACTGTGTACCTGCATTCTCTAGACTCGGATATTAACGGCAGAGAAGCACATATCCTGTTTTTATTTGCCCATTCAATACCCTTGTCACAGCATTCTTCCACTGACAGATCTGCAGAAATGAGGAAAGAGAGAAAAACACAATATATTTAATACAACCTTAACAAATGGTATTGCATCTACCAGTTTAAAAAACCCCAACCAAACACAAGCAAGTCAGCTTTTCCCTCCTTGACTTACACAAAGAACAGGGCACCCATACAAAAAGCAGCCATAGCCAAACAAGGCACCTGTCAGCACTTTGCAATAAAGCCCAGTGCTGGAGGTTTTCCTTCCTTGGTGAAGGCAAACTGCATTTTCTCCTAACCTTCCACACAAGGGCACAGCCTAGGGATTGATACACTGGCAGAAACCACTTCAGATAGTCCTGGCAAATAAAAAGATCTTTGGGTTTGCACTCCTTTATAATCAAAAGCAGCAGTAGCAAGCAGCAACCTTTTAAAATCCTGAAGAATAGAGGATAAATCAAATACCTGATACGAAAAACAGATGAATCTCATTACAAGCAAATTTGCAGAACTATTTTTTTTTCCTGAGGTTATTATCCAGTTAATCTGTTTTCAATTTTTAACTCAGAAGTATGTCTGTAAATGCAAAAGTAATGCAGAGAGGAACAAAAAGGTGTATGGTATTTTGATCACTTAACATATGAAAGAAAAATTAATCCTGTTACCAACTTATATCAACACTGAAACCAAGGGGAAAACCACGGCGAAGACAATTATTTGTGTAGAGTATATTTTTGCAAACTTCTAATTTAATAAAACTGAATACTGTTAATGAACTGAAAAACACTACAGGTTTGCTTCATATTCCAAGTGCAAAAGTTCAGTGCACAGCAGGTGTATCCGAACTTGGAATAAAACTTGAGTCACACATTTCTGTTAATTATCTTGTAGTCTGAACAGCTCCTTGTGTAACAAATACACAAACTTTGTAAAAACCCTATCTGGTCATCTAGAGGGACAACTTTGTAATGATTTCTCTCTGTTTCCTAAGTTTTTTGACTGATGGCCCAGACAAGTTTCACCCACGAGTGCTGAGGGAGCTGGATGATGACACTGCCAGGCTAAATATGATGATCTGGGAGCTCATGGTGAGCGAGAGGAGTTCCTGAAGGATGAAAGAGAACAAATGTCTCCCTGACTTCAAGAAGGACAAGAGGCAAGGTCTGGGAAACTACAAGCTGATCAACCTCTTACAGACTCATGGTATCATTCAGGTTGGAAAAGACCTCTGAGATCATCAGGTCCAGCCTGTGCCCGATCCCCACCTTGTCACCCAGACCAGAGCACTGAGTGCCATGTCCAGGGGTTCCTTGGACACCTCCAGGGATGGGGACTCCAACACCTCCCTGGGCAGTCCCTGCCAATGCCTGATCAACTTTTCAGTGAAGAAATTCCTCCTTGATGTCCAACCTGAACAACTCCTAGAACAACTTAAAGCTGTTTGGCCTTGTCCTGTCCCTTGCTCCCTGGGAACAGAGCCTGACTCCCACCTGGCTGCACCCTCCTGTCAGGAAGCTGTAGAAAGTGAGAAGGTTCCCCCTGAGCCTCCTTTTTTGCAGGCTGAGCACCCCCCCAGCTCCCTCAGATGTTCCTGATGCTCCAGAACCTTCCCCAGCTCGTTTCCCTTCTCTAGACATGCTTCAACCCCTCAATGTCTTGTAGTGAGGGGTCCAGAACTGGACACAGGACTCGAGGTGTACCCCCTACCTCAGTGCCAAGTACAGGGGGAAAATCACTGCCTTGGCCCTGTTGGTCAGACTGGTTTTGATACAGGTCAGGATGCCATTGGCTTTTTGCCCATCTGGTACACTCTTCCCATTCTCTGGGAAGGTGATGGAGTAAATCCTTCTGGAAACAATGTTCAGACACATGAAGGACAAGAATGTGACAGCCAGAGGTAAGCCTGGATTTATGAAGAGTATCATGCATTAAGCATGATGATTAAGCATACGATTAGTTAATAGTCTCACAGCCTTTGACAAGGAGGAGGCTAGTTTAGCAGATGAGGGAGTTGATGTTGTTTCCCATGACATCTGTAAGGCTTTCAGCACCATCTCCTACAACATCATCACAGACAAGCTGACAATGGACATTTTAGGTAAGCAGTGAGGTGGCCATGGGGAAGCAGTGCACCCTCCATCAGCTCATACAGATCACACAATTGTGGCAGGAGTGGCAGAGGCACCAGAGGGTCGTGCTGCCATCCAGAGGAACCTCAACAGGTGGGAGAAATGAGCCAACATGAACCTCAGGGAGCTCTGCAAAGGGAAATACAAAGTCCTGCTTCTGGGGAGGAGTAAGGTCTGTGCAGCAGTGCACATGGAGGACCTGCCAGATGTAGAACAACTCTGCAAAGAAGGACTTTGGTGTGCTGGCAGACTCCAAGCTAACTGTAAGCCAGCAATGCACTTTGCCAGCAACAGAGGCCCACACCATCTTAGGCTGCATTAGACAGAACATCAGCAGCACATGGAGGAATGTGATCCTTCCCCCCTGCAGAGGGCTGATGAAACCACATCTGAAGTGCTGTGTCCAGTCCTGGGCTCCCCAGCTCAAGAAAGACATGGACTTGCTGTACAGAGTCCAGTGCAGGGCCTCCAAGATGATCTATGGACTGGAGTACCTTTCATATGAGGAGAGACAAGACGACTTTTCAGTCCAGAGAACAGGAGGCTTACTGGGGGGATCTGACAGGTTTTTATAAATACATGAGAGGAAGGGATTAAGAGGGAGCCAGACTCTTCTCCACAGTGTTCACTGACAGGACAAGAGACACTTGACACAAATTATACCACATGAAGTTCCATCTGAGCACAACATTCCCTTACTGTAAGAATGCCTAAACTCTGGAGGATTTCAAGAAGTCCCTTCCAACCAAAACGATCCTGTGACTGATTACTTAATGAAAAATAAGTAAGATTCTTCCGCCTGCTTGTTGCACAGAGGAAGGCAAATCTCATGTACTTGTTTTTTATGGAGATGATGAAGTACAGAAAGACGAAATGACTTGCCCAAATTACACATCAAGCTGGTGGCAGAACAGGGAGCACACATGATTCTCTCATCCTTAGTTTTGGTCCAAGCACATCTGAAATGAACACATTTCAACAGGCAGCCACATTATGTTCAAGACTACATCTTCACAAATTACTTTCTGCAGAGTTTTGTAAGGACAAGCATCTGTCTCCTCTGGCTACACCAGTTACAAAGTCGTCATTCTCAGGTGCTCCTGATGCAGGGCCATTACAGCCACCTTCCCTCTGTCTACATACTCACCTCCTAACTTGTTGCAACTATTAAGATTAGCTGAAATATTTAAACTGTTCTTGATTACTCTTACTTCGACACACATCAGACAGAGTTTGTATCTGCTCAGCTGGCAGATATTCACATGTGGGGAAGGCAAAAGCAGTTGAAAGCACATAGATAAGGCAATTCCCTCCAGTAATTCAGGATTTTTTTTTGCAGGGAACAACCTATATTCCCAACTAGTGATTATAATTCAAAGCAAAAATTAAAGAGTTGAATGAGATTGCAGGATGTATCAGTTGTTTTGAGGCAGGTACTCTTAATGCAGTTATCAATTCAACAATGCAAAGCTCTGTAGTATTGCACAGAATTATGGCTTTCCCTGTTTAGGAAATATTACATCAAAATGAAAAATGTGTAAAGAAAGATTAGAAGGATGATCATGGGAATCAAATCCTGCTAAATGGGGAGAAACTGGGAGAAACAGACCATTTTAGGCATAGATAAGTAAAACCTGTGAAAGGACACCGTTCCTGTCAACAAGTATTGCAGTACTACAGTATTATTACAGTAAACAACAATCAAAATTATGGGATCAAGTAAAACAAACATGTTTTAGTCAGAAAAACATTATACTTCCAAACAGAATTATATTTAAATGGCAGTTTATAACAGTGCTCTGTACTCTATGACCCAGGTCATTCTTCTAGTCTTACCCAAAATAATGGTCAAAATTCTGTCATTACTAAGTCAAGGCAATATTTCTCTTGAATCCCTTAGTGTGTCCAGAATTCATGCCAGTGACTGAAAGCTAAGTACAATTTATAATGCTTCAGATTAAACCAGTCTAGTAAATAACTCTCTGCCTGAAATCCATGCATTTGTGTCTAAGCTCTTCTTTGGGAATAGGGACCCTGTCTGGGGCCCTCCTGCTGACAAACATCATATGCATCAAATTTCATACAAAGGATTACAAATAACCTTTTTTTTAGTGCTGCTGTCTGCAATAAATCTTAAGTGTGTTGAAAAGTGACACACATTTAACTGAAATGCAGATCTGGCTGTGGGTTTTTGCAGGGCTTTGTACAAATGAGTCTTTAGCCAAGTTCCTCCCCAGAAGGACAATCCCTGGCTCTGGACACTGGCTCTTCCTTCCAAGCCTTGGCAACACACCTCTACTCCAACCAAATAACCCAAGAATTCAAAGCAGGCCAAGCTAAGCAAGCTTGTCTGAAGGAGTGCATCCAGACAAAGAAGGATCACGGAGAGTTTGTTGAAGGAGAACTGTGGTCTCCAGGCCCATTGTTTTGGTGACATCACAATTCATATCCTCTAAAGATCCTGACAAACATCTCCTGAGAATAGAGGGAAGTGAAAAACAAGCAGTAAAAAAAGCACTCCACCCTCAAGGCCATTCTTCTAAAACGTAACAATTAAACAGTGAAAAACATTTTCTCTTGGCTTTGCAGTTTGGTTTAAAAATGGTAATTCACAGGCAAATTCCTACTCTTTCAAAATCTCAAAGTGTGTGCCTCATATATTGGGTGTCAGCTTCTGATTGCACTAGAAATGATTCTATTTGGGCATTAACAGTTACTAATGAGTATTTAGAAACAGGACAGACTTACCACCTCCCAGCTGCAGCTTTGTTGCTGATTCAACTCTACACACGTGCACATTCATGTGGCTCCCAGTTGGAAATCTCTGAGCAAAAAGTTCATGCTGAGGCCATTTGTGCCTTCTTACACCCTCTTCAGGGGACCAACAGCACGGAGGGGCTGTGGCCACTCTGCAGCCTCTCCTAACTATGAGCTGGTACTGCAGGGTGGGCAAAGAATCAGGCAGTGGGAAGCAGAAGGTAGAAACTACTCTGATCATGACATCTCAAGGAATCTCACTGAAAAGGATGGGGTTTTTCTCTTGACTGTAACCACATGTCTCTTACTTCAGGTGCTGGGCTCCTGGCACACCTCAGAGCCACAGTGCCAATGATGATCAAGCAGGAATAACAGTGCTGCTCCACTGAACCTGGTGCCCCTTCAACAATTTTGCCAATTGCACAATGTTTCATGCAAATCAGCCAGAGAAATCCCAGGCATCCTAAAGACAAAGCCCTTATGGGAAATGCTGATGGCATCATCTGTGTTCAGATTAAATATGCCCTTTTACATGGCAGGAGAAACCCTACAGGAAAGTTGTAACATGTGAGAATACAGCATCAGATCTGTTTTGTAAAACAGAGGAATGCTGGTTCAGCTTTCTGGTATCACGAGACAGAAAAATATGAGGATAAACCAGAGGTCTGTTAATAGGGGAGCATATTAACTTCCATTCCATCAGATACAATAATTTTGCACACTAACTGATTCATTCAGAAAATCCCAGGTTTATTTTGGATAAAATCCAATGCAGCTTGATCACTACTTTGTTCCTGTACAAAAGCATGTGCAGCAGGGCACCCAAAATAACTTGAGCTCTATTAGTATGGTAACAGCAAGGATGCCTGTCCTAATGGATACCTGGTGTATGTTGGATTCTGAGAGAGATTCCAGGAGTCTTGGGAGGGAGACAGCAGAAACACAGCTGGAACTAAGTTCTCTAATTTTACAAAAGATATCATGATGAAAGTCTATCAGATAGGGCATGATTAAGGTAAAAAAAATTCAAATATTATGTGGGCATGATGCATTCATGTGCTAGTTCTGAATCATGTTCACACAGCCATGATGTGTACAAGCAAAGGTTGTTTCAAAAAAAAGGTATTTTGCTTATTTTAACAGGATTGCCATAACTTGTGGGAGTTCAAAGCAAGAAATAAGGGTAATATCTGCATAACCTTAGACCTCTATGATGTAATAATTGTTTATTCAGCTGCTGCAGGGAATATTTTCTGCAAAAGAAAGATAAGCTGAAGAATGTTACCCAAAAGCATGATTCCTGAAATGAGAACTCCTGAATTTTTTCTTGTGCAAATGATGAGCAGAAGTAAAAAGAACCGGATAAATTTCATAGCAGTAGCATTCCAGCTAGATCAAAAAGGCAGTTTTTTTAGGTAACAATCTACAATAGCAGCTATTCTGCATAGTTGCCTCTAATGGAAAGGTCTATATACAGTCCAGGATTGTGTAGCTGTTCATTACTGGGCACTGATCCATGGAACAATTATCAACCTGATGGTGAAGCCAAACCAAGGGGACACCTGAGCCTAGGTGGGCTCACCAGGCCTGTGCCAGTTAGGATTACCCATTCTTCAGGGCAGTCAGTGATGTGACCCTCAAACTCCTTGACTTCCCAGCCCACATAACCAGCTGTAGTTGGGTATGGATTTGGAAGTGAGTCCAGGTCAAGGGGTCAAAATCCCACTTCTTATTAAGATGTTTATAATCCTTTAAGCACATGAATTGATTATGTTTGCAAAATTTGGTGCAGATCTTGCCCTTCACTCAATTTACTCTGTAAGAGGCTCAGCACTATGGAATGTGAGAAAACAAAACATGACCATCACTTCCCAGCAGATGAGGATACAGGCAACAGACCCTGCAAGAGCTCAGCACTAATCCAACATGTTTCAGTAACAGTATGTCATGCAGAATTTTTGGAACTCATGATTACAACAGGCACACACTGGCTTAGGTTTCCAGTAAGAAAACCACTTTCAACAGTCACTGTGTACCTTTCTGATAAAACCTCTCTTGTCCTGTCCAGAAAACTCCCTCACTAGTGAGGTTCATCCATCTCACTGCCAGCTGGAAAAAACTCCAGATCTACTTGCAGCATTTGATCCTCAGAATGACAGACTGGCCAGCCATAATACTCAGAGCCACATTCTTTGTCTTCCAATCTCCCTTTACATCTGCATTCTCACAAAACGACAGCAACTGCATACCTCTTTAACCAAGGCTCCCCTTTGCTCGACATTCAGGGCAAACAAAGTGTATTTGGCCTGATTTGCTACACCAAATTAATTCCTCCTGAAGAATGACACCTGGCTGTTATCAGGTGGACAAAGTCAGCTGCTTTTGTAGCAGGGACAGCAGTTAAGTGCTGGCAGCTGGGATCTGTACTCTTGATTTTTTTGCTCTTCTTACAACAAACTGTGGAAGTGCTGTCTGTGGCAATGCAAACACACTCTGACTGCTCACTTAAGGTATTGAATAGACCTGGAGACATGTTTAGACAAGAGGGAAACCAGCTGACTTCAAAGGTCCAACTGGTAATAGGCTAACATGACAAATACAGCTTTGCTGCGTCCTCATATTGTGTGTAAACCTAGGGATTGGGCACACAGAGTAGGGGAAAGGGTGAAGGAGACCTGAAACCATGAAAGGGAAATATGTACAACAGAAAATCTGGCCCCATGATTCCCTGAAACAAATAGTTTGAAGTGGAAGTAAAGGAGCAATGCAGGAGAGCATTACCATTCTTCATCTGAGAAAACGTATATGATGAATCCCTTCGGAATGGATTTGGAATGAAGAAGCCCCTCTTCCATTTTGTATGAAAAGAAAGAAGCAAAGTGAAGAGGAGCTTTTCTTTTTCTGCAGAGAAATGCTGGTTCACCTCAAGGCTGTTCATCAGATACACCAATATGCTGATAGGGTACAGTGAACAGACACAGCTGAACAGTGGCACCAGTCATCTTTGGACAGTAAGATATTCTTAGTCATTCCACTCAGTTGTTCTTAAAGGCTCCCTTAAAGGCTACAACAGCCTGAACTCCATAATAAAAGCATAAAACTTGGAGCCAGGACACCCTCTCTCCTAACACCCACAGCAGCAGGGGCCAGGAGGAATATGCATATGTTGTAGGATGCAAGGCAGTGTTCCTCACCAGCTGTCCCTCTCCTGTCCTACTCCAGCCCCTCAAAGAAGATCTATGACTTTGGGCTTCTCTCCTTCAAGTGTGAGGGGTCATACTGGAGCTTTACAGGCTGATAGACAATCACTCACAATTCATATGCAGTGAAAAAATACGACACCTCTCTAAACATGTTTAAAGGGTTTGAACCTTTACTTTCAGATGGATTCTCAGCTCAGGGTGATTATTTCAGGACAGCTGAAATCACTGAAGAAACCCAGTGAGCACAGTAACTAAAGCAGCAGCACCCTAAAGGAAATGCCTGGTATGTTAGTGTGTTTTGTGGTTGGTTTGAAAACAGCCAACATTTTACTGGAAATTTTTTAGGTCTGGAGAACACTCATTCATAGGGAATGTGACTCTGGTAGCAGCAGCAATGGCCATCACACAGCTAGGGGGATTTTTCAGATACAGCCAAACCTCATTTTATCTATGTGCAGCTTATAAAACAAGTTCTTAAAACCTTCCATGGCAATAGTTGGTGAGGAGGACAGGCCTCACAGAGGTAAGGCTATGCTACAACATCCATTATGTCCTTAGTGGGGAAACCACATGCTTTGCTGCAGGGTTTTTATTATGTCTCATGTCTAAAAAAAAGTCTTTCTGAAAGTAGGCAAATGGCCACTAAAAATTAGAAAAGACAACTCCATCTATTGCAGGAATAAGGCATCTTAGATACATATACATATATATATATATATCTATCTGTATCTCAGAATGTCAGAAAAGATGATGATGTACAAGGCCTCAGGAGGTTATCTTGTCTTACTACTTTCAGGGAGAGCTGATAAAATCAGTCAGTTGTGGGCATGGTTCTACGGAGTTGCTCAAAATCAATATCAAGTGAGGCTGATTCCCAAACTTGCCTAGGCAATGTGCTCTTGTTCTCATAGAAGATCTCTCACATTCAGCAACAACAGAATTTTTTTTATAATATATTACCTCACTGTTCACTCCAAAAGCACATTTCAGTTCATTCTTATGTTACTACTCCTTATATACCCAACCTTCTGTGTACCTGAAGACTGCTGCTCCCTGAGGATGCCTTTTCTGGGAACAAATTAAATTCAGAAAAAAATCAGGGTCCCAAAGCCTGACTTTTTTTCATCTTTCTGGATAGGTTATTTTTTGGGCCTCCATAAGGAGGCCAAAGATCAAAAGACTTTAAGACTAGAAGAATAAAGACTCTGAAAATTTCTAGAAAATATTGAGAGAAACTTGAAGTCCACTGAATCAGCACTGTGTAAACAGCTTAGTACATGTAGTTTCTGTCCCAGACTTTACATACCCACAAGAACATGAAAATAGATGGTGCATTCACAGCTCTGATGGACACAGGTGGACTGAAGAATCCAGACTCACAAAGATGACATGGAAGGACATACAAAAAAAGGCTCATAATTGGAAGAACTGCAGCTGTTCTGCCTGACCAATATATGCCAAATTTTGCCCTCCACTCTTCCCCCTGTGAGAAAATCATGCAAATAATGAAATAACTTCACAGGATGTTGATAGTAAAAGTGCCACATAAGGCTTTCTCATTTAAGAGCAAATTTTAATCTTCTCTTGATTTCTCATCTCAAATAATGAAAAACTGTGTGATTAGAAAGTTTTATTGAGGGTATTAAAATTAACCTATTGCCAGTCCTGTTGATTTTTATAAAGGCCATGACCCAAAATGTACTACAGTAAATTATAGTCTTTAGGCAGACCTTAAAGAGCTTTGGATTGAGTCCAAGTACATGTATATATCCAAAATAAAGCTACTTAAATAAGAAGGATATGAGAATGTGACAGAGCAGCACATCTCAGGATACTGAACATATTTGCTCTATTGTCTTAAAATGATTTCTATTTCTATTGCTATTCCTGTAAAATGATTACAGGAAAAATATTTTCACACTGGGATTTCCGTATTTTCATCTGACTACAAAATTAACAATAATTACTGTGCTTTTATATACTCCTAAAGTAAAATGTATCTACTCTGTAAGCAGCAGTTTTATTGGTTAATACAAAAAAAAAGATGGACAATGATGAAAGATTCTGATATTCTAGTATTGCCATATTTAAAGAACAGTCAGGAAACACTAAGCAGATGGGATAAAATTTATAGCACAATGGGTCAAGGTTCAAGTATGGAAGGAACCACAGACTTTACAGAGCAGGAAAAAATACAGTTTTGGGGGTTTTTTTGCATATAATTATATAGCAATGCTTTAGGGAAGGTTTCCTTTTAGAGAAAACATTACTAAAACTCTTACATGAGTTTTATTTTCCTCATTTTGAAATTATCTATACTGAGCCACAAATCAATATCTAGCTCTCCCAGATTCTCTGACTAAGCATTTATAGTAAAAGTACTCAGTACCTGAAATTTAGGCAGTGACAAGAGCAAAGATGAAAGGTGGCAGTATTTCCAATGGATGTACTGCAAGCAGGACTTGCACATTATATCCTTCCAAAGCTTCATAAATCCTTGGTAACACACTAAAAAGTTGGAATATACCATACAAAGTATTTCTACATCTGTACACTTCAGCACTGATAAAAAAAGATCTTTCCTGGTATTATTTTCTTTGTGACTAAGATTGACGTCTCAATCCAGATTTTGACTAGACTCAAAAATGAACCATTTACTGGGGAACATATTGCACTCTTGTGCAGCATCGCTCATTTGTGGTGCTACCATAACCCAGAAAAAAATGTACTTCCTATATCTGTGTACTCAGTACTTAAAACTACATCAGCTTTCTTTGAATGAAAATGTAACAGTAATTTGGTTAACTGAAAAGAGTATGAAGGAAAATCCCTGAGAATCTTGACATTTATTTTCTTCTTAAGATACAGCAGTACATACTTCAAATCCAAAAGGCAATTTCTCAAAACTTTGAAGTCTGAAGTAGGTTATAATAGGTACAAATCAGAGACAAAGTACTCCTTAGTGCTGGGGGAAAATAGAAATATTGCTTGCTTTAAAATGTGGACAGAAGAAACTTCATGAGCTGCCTTAGTCAAAGATTTTTTGGTATACTGAGGAGAGTACAAGCATGGGAGATGCTTAAGACATGCTGCATCCTGTTGATCAGAGAAGACTTTCAACACAACTTACTCTGGACTGTCCTGTGTCTTACCAGAGGACAAGTAGCTTTGCCAAGTCTGATAAACATGCAGGTGACTGTCACACTTTTCCCCTCACTGTACACTCTGTCACTGTAAATCACCCAGTATATCATCTTAGTAGGTCCTTGCCTACTCCTTCTCCACTTACTTGACATTATTCTGAGCATTTCTAAGCTAATTTTTATTCACATAATACTATGGCCAGTAATTCTAGCCATTTTTCTAGAACTCTTCACAGATCTGTACTGACTTCTCCTCTCCTTTTTAGGCTTTTTGCTTGTCATGGCTTCTTCCTACATTTTCTCTCTTGCTCCTGACAACTCCTTCACAGATTTCTTTGCAAACAATTTTTGTATTTTTTCTTACCCTGCAATCTTCTCAACCTTCTGCTTCCACTTCTACATTTTATCTTGGAGCAATGCTATCCAACCTCCCAATTTAACTGTATGATGATTTAACTATTAAAATCTCATCCCTGGCCTATCTCCTTCCTATTGAACCTACACAAAAACACGAGTGCCTAACATTTCCAGAGTGCTTACAAAAGCTTCTGCCTATTTTGGCTAAAACTACCTGCTCACTTTGTTATTTCTTAGCTTTACACATTTTCTTTGTTTCCTGTAACTGTCAACCATCACTTTCTGCTACCTTTTCACAAAAGCTTTTGTTCATTTATCTCTTTCCTACTAACCCACTCTATGTTACCATTAAAATTCTTTAATTAAAATGTGCCCTGAAGTTGTTTTATTTGGATTTCAGCTCTCTCTTTCTTGACCTTCTCTGTTTCATCTTTTATTCTCTACAGATATTTTACTGCATCAAGTAAACCCAGATCCTCTGCTTACTGAACTCATTTTACCACCTACTTCTTTAGAAGTATCCATAACTCAAAATCCTTCATGGTCCCAGTTAACTATTTCAGTCAAGTCCCAGAGGGCTAAAGCCCATCTTTCATTTCAGAAAATAGTAATGGAAGTATTGTAGAACAAGTTGGTCTTAACACAACTATTTATTGAAAACACATGTAAAGTTGACATGAAACTTGCAGGATGGGCTAAAGTAGGATGACAAATAAATAACTTTTGAAAGTGCATTGACCTACTCTCAGATAATGCCTGAAACCTAACAGAACAATATAAATATACTGCAGTAACTTGATAAGCTGGTTTATGGGGGTTTCTCTTGGATTTCACTAACACGTCTGCTTTCAATTACACAGATGAAAAACAAAGAGCTTTAACATCTTGCTCTTCTCCTGATTGCAATAAAATGTCATTTCTGAAAACGGCCTCTTAAAACAAAACTCAACTAAAAGTTAATTTAGAGGTAGCACTCATGTTTTAGAACTGGTAGTATGTGATTTTTTGGGGCAGATTTTCTCTATGATAGCATGCAAGAAAGCACAGACTTAGCCTTTCATGTATCCTACCTCCTCCACCCATATACTCCTTATAAATGTACTGTTATAAGAGCACATGTAAAAATCATAATCTTAAAATAAAACTTATTCCACAAAGTCAGTGGAACATTTTTTTTTATTACAACAGTAAGCTTCCCCTGAATAGACATGTTTCCAGATGTTTAGTGTGTTAAAATTGTGCCTGTAATACCAAGATGTGCCAAAGAGAGAGCTACAGGATGAACTATTAATACACTGACTGGCCATGGTGATGTAATTCTTCATTTAACACATATCAACTACCATCTTCTTCGGTTTATGGTAGTTGATACGTGTTAAATAATGCAACATTCACAGTAAAACAAAGTCGCATCATGAAATGTTTTAAGGTTTTAAGATCCTTACTCTTGCAAAGAATGATGTACATACCTATATTCATGTGCACTGGGCAGCTCCCTTGAAGGCAGTCCCTTTAGTTTCTTCAGAATGAAGACTTTAAGAGCTACTGATGATTTGATGGCTCATTAGTAAGGAAGAGCAATGAAGAAAAACTGATGGCAATAAATTTAGAAGAAAACTGTATTTCATTAATACGCTGTCCTAGTAACTTGGCAATTGTATCACTAAAGCACTTAAGAGCTCCTCTTTGCTCCAAGGCCCCTTATTCCAGACCTGCAGGGGAGCACAGGCTCTGCCCCAAAGACGTCAACAACATGACCTCACCATATAATTACTTCATTTACCTCCAAAACACAGATTGTTGTTCAATGTTCAATAATTATTTCACCCAAGCGAAGTCAACTCTTTAAATGCTGATCTCCTATACAAGGATCCTCACCTGCTTTCAGACATTTAAATCTAATTTTATCCAGTGTAGTGTTAAGTTTTAAGAAACAGAAATTCTCAGTCAAATTAGAGTATGGATTCTAATTTGGGAATAAAAACATGATACACATTTTACTGCCAATTTTTGTGTTAAAAAACTTCAAAAAGCTGAATTTATAGATCTAATTACTTCCCGGTTTTCTAAGAAGTTATCCAGTAACTAAGATTAAATGTACAGAGGTTACAGAGTGAAATTTTTCACGTTCTACAACAATGTTGAATGCCTAAAATGACCATGTCTGCTCACTGTGACACATCAAAGCCAGAGTTTTGCTGATGTATTCTGTTGTCTAAGGTGAAGTAGGGGCTATTTTGATTCTGGAGGTGAATGCTGCTCTTCTGACCATCTTACTCTGTCCCTCTTTAAAAAGAGCACTACAATCCCTTTATCAAAAGCAAGTATTTTGATGGCTATCTGTGACCAGTGCTCTGCCATATGCAAATCGAGGACTCAAAACACTGTGATAGTAACAAATTATTTACTTCACTGGCTTTTGTCTGCCTGGGCCACAGACCATGTGTTTTCAAGTACTTGCCCGGAGTGTAATGAAACCTCAATGGACCCCTTGGGGTTACTCTAATGGAAAAGTCACTTACCTGTTAGCTGTGATAAATTCATTATCACCATAGGACAAATACTTTCTTTGTCATCTCCTACAAATTAAGATTTGCATGAAATTGCCACAATGAATTAAATCAAGTTCACATCCTCTCTTCCCACAGTGCTAAGAGATCAGGAAAAGTGTGCAATACAAAAAAGGAGTCATGGCCCGGATCCAGATCCCCGCTTTCAAAAGCAACCACATCACACGGTATCATTCATAAATGCTCCGCATTTTGTCTCCAAAAATCCTCTCCCGCATCCTTTGCTTCGCTATTCCTCCCGCTCCTCTGGGATTTCAATTAACTGCTGGTGCAGTTTCCCATGTTTTTCGGGTGCAGTTGTGTCTCCAGCAGATCAGAGCTGACAGCTCTGCTGCCCGTCGCTTTCGGACCCATCACTTCTCGGTGCCACCGCCGGGCGCCTCTCGCTGGGCACGAGGGGCACCGTGCGGTGGCCGCCCCGACATGTCGCGATCCCTGCGATATCCACCGAGCTGCGCTGGAGCCCGGGTGGGGCTGTCCGTCGGGGGAACCCTTTCTTTCCCCGCGGCACAGCCCGTCCCGGCAGAGCCTCGTCCCGAAGCTGCCCGGGGGGTAGCGGGACCGGCGGGGGCAGCGGCGGGACGGGTGCACACCACGCCTTTCTTCTGCTCACTTGGACGTGGCAGCGGCGCTTTAAAGCCTGCCCGGAACGTGCAGGGACACGGGGAAAAGGGGGCCCCAAGGGGGGCCCGGCGGCCCCCATCCCCCGGCAGCGCGGGGGACGCCGTGGGGAGCCCCGCAGCCCCATCCGCAGGACCCGCACCCCGCAGCGGATCCTACCGGGGCAGAGCCCGGGGCTCGGGGCGCTGGGAGCCGCTCCCGCACTTACCTTGTCCTCGGAGCCGAGGCAGCAGCGCCAGGAGCAGGAGCAGCCGCAGCGGCCGGGCCCCGCCGAGGTTGTCCATCGGCGGGGAGCGCTCGCTCCGAGCGGGTCTCGGCTCTCCTGCGGCGTCCGGTGGGCTCCCCCTTTTCGCTTGCTGCCGCTGCTGTTACCCCAGCCGCCTGAGACCGGTTGGAAAAGAGCTTGCAGAGGAACCCCCCGCTCGGTGGGCTTCACAAAGATTTAATTCAGTGCCTGCCCGCTTAATTATACAGCCTGCAAGTGCTCGGCAGAACAGAGCCGTCACCGCAGCTCGGAGGCACGAACCCTGTTGCTTCTGATACCCCGCCGCCCCCACACGCTCTGAAAGTGACTCCCTTGAGCTCGGAAAACTGCAGATCCTCAGCGTGAACCTCGGGCCGGCGTGACTGATTCTGCGAAGGAGAAGTGCAGCGACTTCTCTCGGTTCCAAGAGAGCCACAAACAAAGGCAAGGCAAAGCAAAACAAAACAAAAGAAATCACCTAGCAGAGGTTTAACCTCTGAAGGGAAGGTATTCAACCCCGCTTCTAGGTCTTTCCGTGGATTTTACCCCAATACAGCTTTTGCCAATAAAATAAGGTTTTTAAAAGGAGAGAGATTCTAGAATCTTTCAATGAAATTCAGTGGGGAAAATAAAAATCTCTTCTTCCCTCCCCCTCCTCTTAAGAAGTCAGGATGAGAATTTCAACCCAAATGAGGCAGCTCTGCTCTGTCTCCCCTCCCTTCTTTTTTCTTCTTCTTTTTTTTTTCTTTTTTAACCTCCTTATCTTATTTAAACAGGAACACAAACACTGATAGTGGTCAAAGGACCCAGTTGGCAATGCTGTTGCTGAAATCTTTAAGATAATCAGAGGGATGATATTTGCAGGCAATTGGGGATGGAAACACAGAGAGTTCAACACCCCTGTATACTTTGACCTCGATTTTACACAAACAAAGGGTTGGAAATCATTGTGTGTTTACTTGGAGGTTGTGCCACGTGGACTCTGCTTGGGCTATTCCTCTTGTAACTACTCAATAATGCAACTTTTGAGTATCTCTCCTCAAAACGTCCAAACGGAAAAAGCATTTAAGGCAGTAAGAGTCGAATGTGTGTTTTCTTCCGCACCAAGTTATTTGTACTTTTCTAACACAAAAACATAAATACAGCCATAAGGCCAAGAGTCCAACTATCTCCATAGCCTGTCTTCAGCCATAATTGTAAAGTAGTGGAAGAGCTGAATAAGAAAAACACACGTGATACTTTTCCTGACTACTGTCCCAGCCTTCAGCTCCTTTGAGTTTGGAGCATTTCCTCGGTGAAATGTGGTCTATGTGTACTTAGTAGCCCTCAGTGAATTTCTGTTCCATGAAATGAGAATACAAGAACTCTCCCCATGAGTTCTTGTAAAAGTTTATCATCCAAAATACCCTTTGGCAACCGATTTCATGGGTTTACCGGTGGCTGTGTGAAGGGCCATTTCCTTTTGTTCCTTTTGAACCTGGTTCCAACGCCCTTCTGGTGCTGCCTCCCACATACACTGCATAAAGCGTTATCCAAGAACTGACCTCCATCCACACTCAAAACGCCCACATTATCTTCCTTTAACTGCTGGTTGGGGAGTTTTGGGGTTTTATTTTATGGTGAGTTTTGAGTTTTGTTTGTTTGGTTGGGTTTGGGGTTTTTTGTTGGTTTTTTTTTTTTTTTTTTTTTTTTGGTTGGTTTTCTACTCGCTATTTTATTGGGAAGGGGCAGCTGGAAAAGGTGAAAAAGGATGTGTGGCTGATTTTATTGGGGGAGGAGAATTTTCTACATAAGCATGTCTATTTCTCTCTCTTCGTAAAATGCCCTAACTCAGTTTAAAAGGATTTTACATCAGTTACAGTGAGATCTTGCCAGTGTTTCATTCCAACCTCCAAGCTACCGTTTTTCATGTATCAAGACAGCTGGGAGAGACACCTAACAAAGCTTACACCTTGTCTAAAATTCATACCAGTTTACTGAACCAGAGGAATCCTCTCTATAGAAACTCTAGGTTCAGTTCAGTATTGCTTCATTTGACTCTACATTGAAACCTCCCCTAATGGATTAAAGGTGGATAGAAAGAACTTCATCCAGTGTGACTAAAACAGTGTAAAGTCATACATAATAGCCTGTCCACACAGGGAGTTACCCTGATTAACACCATGTGTGGACATTTTTACTCCAGAGTTAAGAATTCCTTGTTCCCGTTTAGTTTGCCACCACAAACTGTACCAGAAATGAGGCAAATTTAAATAAAAGTTTAAAAAGTATTTCTAGAAAACATAATGGCTATGGCCATCTGCGGATCTGACAATAGGTTTTTCCTTGGTTTGGGGTGGGGGTTTTTTGCTCAATACACATTTCTACTATAAATTGGCACTCTCACCTACAGTCAGATTGAGAGGCCTCGAGTACATGTGATTCCAATTACTGACCCCAGGCTTTGTAATGAGCTGAGCCATGCACTTTAGGCTCAATCCAGAGGTCCTGGGAGTCAATGGAAAGCAAGGGCTTATGAGAGGGAACATTTTGCATAACCACATTTTTTCCTTATATCTGTTTGTAAAGGCTCTGTAATCTTTTGTGTAGCTCTAAAACAAACAAATTCTTTAATGAGGGTTTTGTTTCTACTTCAGAAGAATAAAAATCATTTGCAGAAGCTCAGATTAATGAGTAATGACAGCGTAACAAATCATTGCACAAGTCATTTCCAAGGGTCCTGTTGAGCGTAGATACACGCACGTAGATTGACAAAGAATTTAGAATTACTTTATCAAATCCAGCCATCTATGGCAGTAGGTTCACAGCTCCCATTTGGCTACTTAGGAATTCTTGAGGTGGCCTGATTAAGTCTCTGTAAGGGCATCAACCTCTGTCTAATGAACAAAGCTGACCCCAAGTCCCAGCTGTTGTGCCTCCCAGCTCTTCTCTTTTACTTCTCTTTTAGCTCCCAAAGCCTGATTTTTTTACCACTCCACCTATCTGTCCCACAACCCGAGCAAAAGAGAGAGAAATGAAATTGCACTGTCTTTCCTGTATTCAGGAAGAATGTTGCAAGGAAGTTACTAGACTCACCCAGAAATTAAATCTAACTGTAGATTTCTAACTGTAAAGGGAAACTCCTTGGGCCCTATGGCAAAAAATAAAGCTACATATTGGCTCTTGTCATGTGCTGCATTAAAGATCCATAAAAAGATCCCTTTTCCTACTTAACAGGAAGCCTGCATCACTGATTGGTACAGATACACAAGGATTAAGAGGATTGATGTGGTTCTTACCATCTCCCACTGTAAATACAAGACCTCAAACTCTATAGTAGATAAATCCATGGCTATTGGAGTACAAATGACCAGTACAGTACTGGAGTACAAATGGAGTACGGTACTCAGCTTAGCTCCAAACACTAGTATGAGCATGGTAGAACTGAAATTCGGCTTCTTTGCTGCCTGGAGCAGGAAAAGAAAAAGAAACTGAACAGAGTTTTCAGAGATGGATGCACAGTAATCACTGGTTATTTTTTGAAATGGCTACTGCCATTACAGATAAAAATTGCTTGCTTATTTTGAGTCTAAATCAATGTAGTTTAGTTTTTAATAGCTCCCTGGGCTTGTATTCATGTTGAAGTTGTCATTTCATCCATCACCACTGATCACTAAAGCCCCTCAGGGTAGTAACACCTGGGGACACTTCATATGCACTTTCCATATCCTTGACAGGGATTAATTTGGAATAAATCAGGATGCAGGCACATCCCCATCCCCAAATCCCAAACTACAGAACGTCCATACCAAATGGCTCCCAGCCTAGGTAAACAAAAGGAAATGGGAGGACTCTGAGCCTTCTCTGTTGCCCCACGATTCCAAAACTGCATCTCCAAGAAGGCCCATGCAGATAGCACCACCAGCCTTGTTACAGCATCTTGTAGCCAAATGCAGAGCTGGAATTCCTTCTAGAATAATTACTATGTCATTCATAACATTCCTAAATTTAGACTATTCTTTATGTAAATTGTATTACATAGAAATACATAAATAAGTCATATTATATATATATATTTATATATATATATGCATATGTATAATTACATGGATGCCAGTAGCCCAAGCCACTATGCCATTTGCATATACAAGAAATACAGATGTTTGTATCCAAACAAGGGAATCTACTTGGTCTCTATGTTTCAAATGCCTAAAGACTGTCCAAAGAGGCTTGGCTTACATTAAAGAGCTTTCCTTGTCAAAGACAAGACCTCTTTTCACTCTTTGCATGGATCAGTTAAATACTCCAGGCTGGCACTCATAACCCTGAGTCCTTTTCAATATTGCTTTTAAGCATGTTGAGGTTTTGCTCATTTTGGAGTTTGTATCCATTTTTTACATGTTGACTACATTTTCTTTTCTCTCCTGTCTGA
Source organism: Trochalopteron elliotii (assembly GCA_024734555.1). Taxonomy (NCBI): domain Eukaryota; kingdom Metazoa; phylum Chordata; class Aves; order Passeriformes; family Leiothrichidae; genus Trochalopteron; species Trochalopteron elliotii. The sequence goes on along the minus strand of JANPWX010000593.1, from coordinate 4,449,098 downwards.
TTTAGGGAAATAGATATAGCTGTTTTGGACACTCAGAACACACACTGGTTGTCCATTAATATGTATGGGGACTGCTTCTAAGACAAGGAGGGAGTTTATCTGGACATAAAGGAATGCTTTGATGATCCATGTCATTTCCCTTGTGGCATTATTTGTAGAATTCAGGAATAACTCAATCTGACATTCATGGGGTATTTCCTGCCTCTCTTAGAGATGCATCCTCCAAGTCTCTCAGATCTCTCACTTCCCATAAATTTCCTTTCCCCTTCTAAACTTTCTCATGTCCCCACACACTGAACTAGGCTGATGTGTGGATCTGCAAGGTGTTTTCCATGACCTGAGCCCTAGGAAGGCTGGGATCCTTTGGATAAGCTGGAGAACAATGTGAGCCATGCACACACACATAGGAGGGGACAATGGCATCTGCTTTATACTCTTCTTGGAGCCTTCACAAATCCAACAACAGCAGGGATCAGTTGCTATCTTAGCTGCAGTCCAAAGAAAATCTCATTATAAAGGGTGGGAAAATCCATCAATAAAGTAAATGGCTATTCTGGTAAAGGCCATTTCCCCTCCTGATAACCCTGGTAAATCTGAACTCCATCCCTTGTCAAACAAAAGTAATGCCTGAGTATGTGACCCAATGATCTTTGGGCATCAGGAAATATACAAGTGAATGTAAGATGTTCAGTCTTGAATAAATAAAATCCCAGATTCAGTTGCATGTAATAGCTTCAAACCAGGAGTTGTTTTCTATGTTTCCTCATGATCACCAAAGACCTGCATCATTCAGTGCTGTTTCTTCATTGTTCTATGAATTTGCTGTGTTATTTACAAGTCTTTTTGCATAGTTCTAATAAACAAGAACCCATCCTACCCATCTGCAAACAGTTCCTGTCTGCCAGAAAACCTTTATCTTACCAGTAGAAACTGTAATTTAAAACAGTATAATATAAGCAGGCAGTCAGTGGAAAGAGTATGAACACTGATAAAACTCTGCAGCAAATTCATGTATACTCATTTTCTCCTTCTCCCCCAGTTTCACAGAGAGCCTGTTTCTTTTCCTCAGTCTCAGTTTCCTTATCAGAGATTCTCAAACTTTGTTTACTCATGTAGCACATCTTTTAGACTTCACAACCTTGGGCTGAATGTCTTTCATTTAGGAACCTGACATCATTCTTGGTGGCCTGATTCTACAAACACATGTTAATAATACTATTTACAGGGAGTGTGGCTTGCATTTACAAAATGCTGACACAATTCTGAGCAGTGGCTATGAGAGGGGACCTTAATAAACATGAATTTAAAAGTTATAGTAGTGTAGAAAACTGTTTAGAATAAAAATATAAGGTTACCATGTTTTCTGGCACAATTCCACAGAAACTGGTCAATACCTGGTATGTGTGAAATTTGTACACACCAGGTTTTAACTGGAAGGGTGAAAGGGTCAGAGGATCTATGTAGAGCTAAAATGCAAATACTGAGTGACCTTCATGCTCCATGCTGCGTGTGCCCTGTGGTTCTCAGGACAGCCAGTTTCATTTTACACACTCCATCATCAGCCACAGCCCATGTGGATGAGGAGGCTGGCTCAGAGCCTTTGGAGAGCTCTAAGTTTTGGATAACATTGAGCTTTTCTGTCTGTCAGGGACTGCTCCATCATTCCTTTCTTAGCTCCTGGGTGAGTTCTGGAAGCAGAGGAAGCAACAGAGTTTAGGTTCCAGCTAAAAGAACTTGAAACAACTAACCCTTTCTTTTCCAGACTGCCCTTTCCTCACACTCTTATTTCTCCTGACTTTGATCTCACTGTTCTTTCATACAGTCACAGAGTTTGGGATTGGGTCAATGAGATAATCCTGCAAAAGGGAAGAAAAGCCCCCAAGTGAATGTAGGAAAATAGGACATGGTGTACAGAGAGCAGCAACTTCCACCAAAAGGGGGTAGAAAAAATATCCAGGCTGCTCACAAAAATGACCCCCCACACCCTGAAAGTCCTAATATTTCAGAATTAATTATCCAGGAAAAATGTGGCCTCCTAAACACCAAGTTTGAGCAGACTTTTAATGACATTCTGTTTCTAGGTCATTCTCTCTGGCTTCTGAGGTAACTTTCCACCAAATATTGGACCTCTTGGTGCCTCATGTTGTCTATAGGGATAATCTGATTTGTAAAAGTTTTTGAGTTCCATAAAATTAAAATGTGCATAAGAATTAATTGTTAGAAACTAGCAACTTTTAGGCCGTTAGCTTCCCAAGGGTGTGGTATGAAGTAATTTGGGCCAATTTTAACTTAACTTCTGTTTCCCCTGTTCCAAAGCAGCATCCTATATAGTCTTATTACAGTAACATTAGTGTTCAGAATTGCTCTCATATTTTCTCCAAACTTAGAGATGTACAGACAGGCACATTTCCAGCTGAATAGCAGATACAGACATTTGCTGGATAGTTATTTCATAATTTGTACTCTACTTCGGAAATATTCCACAAACATACAGGCTGTCATTATGAAGATCTAACTTGTGCATGTCAATAATAGTTGCACTGCAAGTCAGAAAACAGAGTTCTTTCAAATAGGTGTATTTGGGGGCTATATAAATGGTGTCTTAACTCTCCTGCAGCAGATAGGTCGTATGAAAAGCATTTGCAGAATAATTTACATGAATCCAGAAAAAGAAGTGCCTTTATTCATCTCAGTTTATGCAATATACTGTATTTAAAAGCTCTGCTAAAGACAAGTGAAAGCTTGGCTCTAAGGAAATCATTGGCAAAATTCCCACTGACTTCAGTGGGGCCAATACTGCTGTTAACTCTTCCCTACAAGGAAAATCCAGATTGGCTAGGAAGCTGGCCTGCCTCTGCTAAGACCTCAATCCAGACTGCTTACATGTTGAACTGACTTTGTACAATTACGAAAGCTGTTATTCTTGAGAATTTGCCAAATCCTCAAGACAAAACTAGCATAATAAATTATCCCCAAACTTTTACCCTGGAGTAAAACAAACCTTCTCATTTTATAAATGAAAGCACCTATGTTGACTTCCATATTCCAGTGGTTTCACTGACAGTTTTACAGAAATTAAAATTTTATTATTATTTCTAAAAAGAAACTCAAGCTTATTAAATGAACACTGATGAAACATTCTGCCTCCAAGCTTGACGTTTCATTATAAATGCACTAAAATATAAAATTTGTTGAAATATAAGTATATTGTTTTGTATCTTCTGAAACTATCAGAACTAAGAATGATTTATAGCCTGTGAGGAAAAGCTAAGTGAATTGGGATTGTTCAGCCTGGAAAAGAGAAGACTCTGTGGTGACCTAATTGCCCCTTCCAGTGCCTGAAGGGAACCTAGAAGAAAGATGGATACTACCTGTTTACAAGGGCCTGGAGTGACAGGACAAAGGGGAATGGTTTCAAACTAAGAGAGAGTAGGTTTAGATTGGAGATTAGACAGAAATTCTCTGCTGTGAGGGTGGCCAGGCCTTGCACATGGTCCCCAGAAAAGCTGTGGCTGCCCCATCCCTGAAAGTGCTCAAGATCAAGTTGGACAGGGCTTGGAGCAACCTGGGATAGTGGAAAGTGTCCCTGCCTGTGACAGGGGGCAAAATGGGATGGGCTGTAAGTTCCCTTCCAACACAGACCATTCTATGATTTAAATATATGCCTATTCCAGACCATTCACTACACCAAAGCATTCAGTTTCCTCGTTCCCATCCAAATACAAAGATGACTTTGTGAATAGGAAAAAACTACAAGGAACTGGATTAATGTGGAACAGAAAACGCAGCAAAATTGTGATAGTGCAATAAAACTGTGGAGAGCTCTCTCTGTAAGTTATAGTGAGGATGGTCCATATTTAGAGTCTTCTGCTAAGCACATAGAATGCAGATCCATGCTAGTGGTCATCGATTAACTCTCTGTGTCCCCTGGCTTTTCTAGCTGCTTTTCTTTTGAACTTTGTAAAGTTTCCCAGGAGATGTTCAAGTACTGCTGTTCTGATCATAGCTGGAAGAAATTGGACTGTTTGCTCTGAAGCAGCAAAGCTAAGAATAGCTTTAACTTTGCAAGGAACTGCCACTGAAGAAACTGGTAATATTTCTGTTGGAGTGCTGCAGGACTTATTCCCGTGGGACGGTATGTAGTCTGATTTCAATACAGCCAAACACTTCATCATTATTTAACAGGCTTATTAACTTCACTGGGATTACTCACACACCCTAATTTATATCTGCCCTTAAATTCTTTATTGAACTGGGTTATATAAAGTCTTCTAAAAAAAAGTCCAGTCATGTTTTTCATTTTCCAATATGTACGTTGAGGACTGTAGTCTTTCACTATGATTTTTGAAGCCAGCGTTTTCCAGACTCCATCATGGGTCAAAAGAATCTTTTTCACACACATGCTGTTCATGCCTCCTTCTGTATTTTCTGACAGCTCACAGAACCTGAGGTTCTTTTCACTTCACTGCCTGTCACAGTGAGCTGTTTCCTTTCTTAGTAAAACCATCCTTACTAGAAATGTCTGTAAATTCTCTTCTGGTTTGCTGTTCTGTTTCTAGTAAAAAAAAAATTCATGCTGGAGTTTTCACTGCCAGATTTCTCTTCAACTCAACATTGAAGAAGAGGATCCAAATAGTAATGTCAGCATTGCTTTCATATGTCAATCATATGTAGATTTTCAAAAGAAAAAGAAAAAAGAAAATTCCCCCCTTACATTCTGAGTTTATTTATTCTGTGAAGGAGGCAATGACTGTTCTTTTTAAAGAGCTAGCAGTCTTAGCATTCAATTTCTGTTCAGAACTTACTTTCATGGAGAACACACACAAGAGTATGTTTGTATTTCAAGGAAATGTATTCCATATTCATTTTCTTCATGAGTGAAGACACAGGAGTAGGGACTTTCAGGAGATTACAGACAAACACATTTAACATGTTGTCACATCCCCATGACTGTTGTTCATTGCATTTTAGCTTAAAGTCATCTTTTCCAGTCATGGTTCTACATAGTGGAGTCACTCCTTTATTTGCTTACGTGGACATTACCTGATCACTCCTAGAGGATCTGGAACTGTGGAGTGACTTTTGTAAAACCAGACCCCTAGATATTGCCTTCATATAAACAGCAACTAGCAGTAGTAATGGTCTATGAAATATTAATAAAAACCTAAAGAAATAATATGTTCTCTCTTCCTACATTCCCTGGCTCCTCCTCATACAATATAATTAACATTTACCTTAGACACCAGATAAAATACTGGAGCTTTAAGCTGTCAGAGTTGTTAATAGCTTCTCATCAGATTGATGGCTTTTGAGATGAAAGATTAACTGGAGATATTTCCTGCTAGAAACACAAGTTTGTTTGTAAGAGCACCACCAGGATAGAAATGAGACTTAATTGTGTATGTGACTCAAAAAGTCCTCACTATTTTACCAGCAGAATGGCAAGGTCAGGAAGTACTTATCAGAAAGATTTTATCATGCTTTGTAATGCTTTCAGCATTATATTACTACTATATTAATTTTCAAGCTTATTGTGAATATTCACAGCATTTTCTAATGCCTTCCTACAGTGTTGTGTCTCACAACACCCTTCCATCCAGACACATGATGAGACAAGAATGTCAAAATACCTCTTCCAACACTTCTTGAACTGGTAAGTCCTAGATAAAACTTCTGTCCTGTCTATGAACAGTCATCTATGAAGCTCCCATTTAAGACATGGCTAAAGAACAACAATTTGTACTTTTCTTCCACCTCAGGCTGATGTTTCATTGTTTCATGCTTGCTATTCTTTGGGGGTTTTACCCCTTTTTCTGCTTCACATTCATTTTGATGATTGCTTTGGGTCTCTCTTTCCACGGGGTGCAGTCCTCCAGGGACAGGCTGCTCCAGCCTGGGAGCACGGCCCCCTCTCTCCACAGGGTCTCCCACTGGATCACAGCCTCCTCCAGGCATCACCTGCTCCAGCCTGGGCACCTTCCCCAGGGGCTGTGGGTGGATCTCTGTATCCCTGTGGATCCCCAGGGGCTGTGGGTGGATCTCTGCATCCCTGTGGATCCCCAGGTGCTGTGGGTGGATCTCTGTATCCTTGTGGATCCCCAGGGGCTGTGGGTGGATCTCTGTATCCTTGTGGATCCCCATGGGCTGTGGGTGGATCTCTGCATCCCTGTGGATCCCCATGGGCTGTGGGTGGATCTCTGCATCCCTGTGGATCCCCAGGGGCTGTGGGTGGATCTCTGCATCCCTGTGGATCCCCAGGGGCTGTGGGTGGATCTCTGCATCCCTGTGGATCCCCAGGGGCTGCAGGGGCACAGCTGCCTGACCATGGTCTCACCATGGCCTGCAGAGGAATCTCAGCTCCAGGGCCTGGAGCTTCTCCTGCCCCTTCTTCCCCACTGACCTTGGTGTCCCCTTGTTGTTTTTCCCCTTACATGTTCTCACCTCCTCCTCTTCTCTAACTAAAAAATACTGTACCCCACTTTGTTTTGATTTTTTTCTTAAATCTGTAACCACAGAGGCATTACCATCATCTCTAACTGGCCCAGCCTTGGCCATGTCCACCTTCAGAGCCATCAGGAATTGGCTCTGCTGGATGTGGTGGAAGCTTCCAGCAGCTTCTCACAGAAGCCACCTCTGTGGCCCCCCTGCTACCAAAAACCAGGCCCTGCAAAACCAACACATTAACAGACACAGGTAAGCAGCATACACATCAGCCTGAAGCAATTTTAAGATCTGTATTATGAGCACTTGAGAACCAGAATGCCCACACAATGATTCCTCTCTATCTCTGTCTGTCCCACAGGACACTCTTCAAAATGTGTACTTTTTCAAAATTTATTTAGAATATAAGAAAATGCTCAGGCAATGTGGGTTTGTCTGGCTCCCATTTTTATGTGTTTGTACTAAGTTTGGCTTTGGCACTCCTAAGTACCACCCAAGTTGTATTTTATTTGGAGGCATTCTCACAGGGTCCTCTCTACTTCAGAGGACTCAGCAAAGGAATACATGTTTTGCACTTTGCAACATGGAACTGTAACTGTCACTATAGCATGTATAATTACATTTAGATATTGAATTGTCTAGGCACTCATTTATCTCAAGAACAAGGTATGTGTTTTCTGGGACAAATACAACCACCTTCTCTTTTCACCCTAATGCCTATGAAAAGCACCCATGATTACTAGTGAAACACCACAAAAGTGCCAAATTGGAGCATGTGTTTCTTTCCTTTTTTTGTGTATGTTTTTTCCTGTTTATTTATGTATCTGTGCATACATTTTTATGCTGGCCTGGTTCTTGCTTCAACATATCCCCAGTTTCAGCTGAAAAGCTCAGGAGGGTAATGTTCAGTGTCTCTCAAAATGAAAAATTCTTCTTTAAAGGACCTTTTGTACACTTCAGCAAGTTACATGGTTTTGTCTTCAGACTCCTACATTCCAGCCATAATTTCAGGGAAAGACTGAACAGATACAGAGCTTAAAAACTCTTCCATGGCATGAAGAAAAACAAAAGTGATATCACAACCAAAAATGCAATGGAAACACAAGCATCTATATGTCAAGATTCTCAACCTCATGGCTCATGTAAATCCTCATGGCTCCCCTCTTTTTATCAAAATTGTGACAATTAGCAACAGAAGAGGATTGCCAACTCTTGGGGAAAAAAAAGGAGGTGCAGTATCCTACAAATTTCTGTATGTAAGGCAGGAAGTTATTAGCGTGTCCTCAAAGATATTGTAGTTCATATCTTTATTAAAAGAAATAAAAAGACTTTTAAAGTTTGAAACTTAGGCTTGGAAGTCACTGTACTGTGAAAAGTCACAGTACTGTGTACTGTACAGTCACCAGTCACTGTAAAGTGAAAGCTTTAGCTCTTCATGGTATAATGCACTACACTGAGATGTAATACTTAAAAATATTTGACACTGATTGTAAAATCATATGTAGGACTTGGATTTAAAGTTCATTCTGTTATTACATTTCCCATTTCCTTTTTTTACGCTTTTTTTTTTCAGAGTAAAAACTTCTTACAGCCTCTGCTTCAAATACAAGAAAATCTGGTCCCAGATGTCACTAATTGGGAACAGGTTAGCAGAGAGATTTACACAGAGATGCCTGAAGTTACAATTCATCATGTGGGATCTGACAACAGCCTGTTTCACTGGGCTGTTTCATTTCATTGTATGATAATAAGCTTTAACTGGTACCACGCAAAGCACAGAGGGCACATTTAAGCAGGGAAATTACAAATTAATACAGGTATTTCTAACAGCTCTTCGTGTTTGTAACATACCAAGTCCCACGTAAATATCTCCCTTCTAGCCATGGATTCAGCATAAGCACAAGTTGAAAACAGGAGTACATTAATTAGTGTTTTGTGTTTCTTAAGATCTGACATTTAAAAACTAAATTTAAGGAGTTAAAGTTTTTCAGCAGATCACTAGTTAAAGAACATTTCAGAATTAATTTTCTCTAATAAACACAATATTTGGAGAGGGAAGAAGGAGTAAAGGGAATTGCAGTTAGTTATGATGTAGATTTGCTTTTGCTGCAGGAATCAGCAGCAACATTGCCATTAATTTCAAGGGTAGAAAGACTGAGCTAACTACATTACAGTTGCACTAAATGAATAAACAGAAATACTTCCTGCCCACAGGGTAAAAACACCGTGTTAAAACACAAATACTTAATTTGAAGTCTGGTCTTTAAAAAATGAAATTATCAAATTACAAATAATTGAGACAGTTCTGCACATTTACATGAAAGCTTAGTTCAGAGACCACTGAAGTCAACTAGCAATTCTCAACCCATTTCAGCTGGTTGAAACTGCCAGATAGCACTCACTATTGGCCAATTATTTAACGAAGATATTAACACTTGTGCTCCACTAGAAAGGTTTACTTCAAATTTATAAGGCTTTTTTTAAAATTTATTATGTAATTGCACATACAAATTCTGGCATGCTCCCAGTGATAGTATTTTGTGAGCCTTATTATCCATTTCCCTGTGTTTCATGTTAGTCATTAGCCCTGGTGTTAATTGCAAGTAAGACAGAAAAACAGTGGGGGCTTTCTTTCATTTTCTTTGCATTGTCTCAAATGACTATATAAGAATTTGGGTCCATTCAAATCTACAGCAAAATTCTCCTTACCTCATAGGAAATAGGATCCAATCCAAGTTATGTGAAACATTTTCTGCTGTGGAAATTACTTTAGACATACTCTGCCCTTCGAATCAAATGAAAACTAGCAGGCAGTTAATATGTATGCATATACTAACTAACCATATAATTATTATTTTAACATGTCATTTATTAAGATGTAAGTTCTTTTTACTCTTAATTTCATGGTCTTGTGAATATTAAGATCCACAATTTGAATCATGTAGTTGAAATACACTGGTTTTGGAAAGAAAGGTTTTAAATAGTGAGATCCCATTTTCGCTTTCAACATCACTTTTTGTCACTTGATCCATAGCTCATTATAATTATTCTGACAGGTAACACCAGAGACTCTGATTCCCTGTTAGAGAGGTCTTTGGCATACTGTGATGTATTGTGGGAGCCAGGCAGCCACTGGTCTTTTTGGAAGGTATATGCCTTATATCCCTTTGGAAGCATCAGCTCAGGAGAAGGGGAGATGGTACTTAAAATTAACTTTCACTAAAAAGAAAACCAAGGTTTTCACTTAAAAGAAAATCAATGTAAATTTTTCACTTAGTGCAATGAGAAGCTGCACCTGAATTCTAACATGGAGTCATCTTTGTTTTGTTTTAAAACTATTCTGTAATTTTTCTGTTCATTTAATCCCTGGTTACTGCTGGATTCATATAAAATCTCCAGAGAGAAGAGCTCAGAAGGCTTAATAACAAATGTGAAATGGAGAAAAGCAAACTGCCATCTTCTTGTAACAATTGCACAGAACATGCAAGTAGGACACTAAGTTTTTACCAAGCTTTCTTAGAGGATATTTCAGGGTCTCAAAGGAAGTGCCCCAAGTGCTCTCTCAAGCTCAGAATGTCTCTTTTTCAATATTTAGGGAGGGGTGCCATGTCTGGCTTTGCGGCATCCAGAGTGCTCAAAGCATTACTAATAGTTATGATTAGTTATGAGTTGTACATTAAAGTCATTATGGAAATTAACACTGAGATTACCACAAGAATGAAAATCATTATCGCATTCTTACTATTCTCCCAGACTTCCTGAAGTACAAAACAAAGAAACAGACCACAACATCCCAAAATAAATGTTTTTGTTTATACCAATTCGGTCTCCTAAACAGCCAGTTTGGCTTCCCAGTGAGGAACAGGGAAAACAAATCTGCTATGCTGATCAGAAATATAATTCTCAGACTACGTTCTGTTCATATTAAAAGATATCTACACAGGCACAGGCCCCCAATCTCTCCTGTGGGGCAAAGAAAACAAGGGAATGCAATTTCTTCTGAAGACTAAAATTTTCATTGCTCCTAAACCAGCTCTTTACAGCCCCTTTAGAATCTAAATTTCAAACAGATTTGCCTAGCCCCTCTGATGTATTCAGGGCAACTTTTAAACAGTACAAGAAAGGTAATATAGTGGAGACTCTTTGGCAATTTGCCTGAATCCAAACACATAGCATCTGTTAGCAAGACAGAAACAGTTTGCTTATGTCAAAAGTGGCATATGTTACTTCAGCAAACAAATCTCCACTGCAGCAGGAATTTAAACACAAGTGCAGCTCCAAAGTACAGTGCTCTTAACTGAACAAGAAAACTTGTTTGAATGAATGAATGAATGAATGAATGAATGAATGAATGAATGAATGAATGAATGAATGCCCAATACACAGGAAGTGATGCAATCTGTCTGAGGATTCAGTTAATATGCTAGAATACAAAAAAATCTGAATGCCATCCTGCAAAATGGCTACTATCATTGTTTATTATAGCTAAAGGATGAGAAAAAATAAAATAACAAAATTATGATCTATGGTGCTTGTAATTTAGACTTGAGTCTTGGATGCACTGATGTTGGGAGCAAAATTCTTAGTCAATGTTCCCTCCTTCACTCCAAGCTTCAAAAATACTCTTATTCCCATTAAAAATTTTGAATTCTTGCACTTTATTATTTTCTAGATAGTCAGACTAAGGAATAGGCTGTTGCATACAATGTGATATTATTTCATTACAGGTTAGTCTGACATTTTGCTTTGCTATCTTTACAGAACGTTGTTGTTGTTGTTGTTGTTGTTATTTACTTGGAGTCAAAATACACTGCAAACAACAAATAACATAAACAAAAGAATTCATGTAGTAAGGAAATTCCTAATTTTGTCAGAAATGATGTACTGTATTGCCAAACATAACATATACTTGTGCATATATAAAAATACATTAATTTCATAATCAGTCAGCAGGAGTCTTAAGGTGAATTCAGCATCCTAGGGTGCCAGCTATAAGCCTTATTTAATTGTGAAACAAGCTGATATGTTAATGATGGACAGGAGGCTAGCATCTGGATGGACGGGGAATTTTCATTGAAGAGACAGTGAAGAGTGATTTCTCTATTTATCCCTTCATTAGTAGCTTTATGCTAATATAACAGTATTATTTTCAAAATCTTAAACTTGCTTAAATCTCATCAAGTTGAACAAAAAAAGAGGATTAATTACTATTAATAGAACTAAGCTGAAGTTAATAATGTAAAATATACTTTTCTTAAATCCCTGGAATCCATTAAAGGAAACTGAATTGTGGCTGTGGGGGACTGAATGTTAATCTATCACATATGTTTTGGGAATGCCCATTCATACATAAATTCTCAGATGAAGTATTTGAAAGCATTATTATAATCTTGTACAGCAATATCCTTCCAGATCTTAAGCTGGTAAGTTTTAAGAAATATATGCCTTAAGGAGCCACATAATTTTTTGTTGAGTTTTAGCTGAAAAAAAAAAAAAAAAAACAAGCCCCAACTGGTTCTTCAGAAATAACCCTTCAAAAGGGTTTCCCATTCTGGAGTGTTATAACAGCCTCAGTGAGTCAGCAAATAAAGCACTATTCTGCTTGAATGAACAACATAGTACATTTATGGAACAGTCATGTTTCCTGGAAAATCACAATTTACATCAACTGGTTTTGAACTCCTTTTTCTCATACCAGGCTTTTAAATCAGAAACATGAGTTTCTACTCACGCTATATTGAAAATATGTATGGCAGTTCAATAACTTTAAAAAAATAACAGAAAACTTAAGTCCCTAATTAAAGTGCTAAAGTCAATGTAATTTTTACTGTGATCAGTATTCTCTGATATTGTCTGTATAGTTCTTTATGCCCCAGCTTTCAAGGACAACAAATACAATGAAATGTCTAAACCAGACAGCAATTTGGTCAGATTTGGAAGCCATTAAGTTCCTTTAAGTAATTTTGGAACTCATGAAGCCCCTTCAAATTTTATGAAAATATCAGCTCTAAATTCTTGCTTGGATATCTAAACAGTCTAATAATATAGTGCACCATATGCCCCTCACAGGTTTTGGTCTTAAGTTGTGTGATTTCAGTCTTCATTGTTTTTAAAAAAGAAACACTTTATTTGCATTTCTTAGGAACAGGAATTCAAGCCAGGGGGCCATTTAGACTGGTATCTTTTTTTCTACCAGTAGCCATAAGTAGATGCTCAGTGAAGAGCAACAGAAAAAACAGACTATTCCTTCAGAAGTTCCCCAGATTCCAGTTATATGCAGGTCATGCGATTTCCTAAGCTCACTGGATTTTTTTCTGTTTAGTAATCTTTAGTGGACTCTTCTAAGTGTTTGCCCACTTCCCCCTAAAATCCACATAAATATGAGCATCTGCAATGCGTCCTGGTGAGCAGTTCCATGGGGCTACTACTCTTTGCATAAAGAACTGCCATATTGTATTTGCTTTGAAGTCAGCTTCCTTTCATGGCCCTTAGTTTTCCTATGAAAAGAAACAGTGAACAGCTGACCTGCATCAACTACCCCCGTGAAAGCCAGGATCCTGTGAATTTCTTATCTCTAAATCACCCTTTTCTGAGTTAAAAATGGCTATCCTAGTAATCCATCCTTTCTAGAGAAACTCCATACTTTTGTTACTTTTTTTGCCTTCTCTGAATATTTTCAGGTTTTAATATATTCCTTTTTGAGATCAAGGGATCAGAACTTGCACAATACCCAAAAAACCATGATGGAACTATAAAGGTACATAGTGGTGTAATGGTGCTCTCTGTTTTGTTTTCAGCCCTGAAAATGCCTAACAGTTGATTTGGTTTTATGACTGTCACTGAGCAATGAATCAATGTTTTATGAAACTGAAGATCGTAACCTCAGAATCTTGCTCTTGAGTGGGAACAGCTGGCTCAGTTTTATGTGACTCCAGAGTTGTTTTTGCCATGTGTTTGATTTCACATTTATTTACTCTGAATTTCAACCGCCATTTTGTTGCCTGGTCATTTAGTTGTATAAGCTCTTCTTTACCATCTTCTCTTCGCTCTATCCTGAATAACTTAGTATCTTCCAAACTTTTAATCTCAGTGTTCACATCTGCTTCTAGGTAATTTATGAGTACATTGAAAAGAGTAGACCTTAGCACAGACCACTCCTGAAATTTGCAAATGACTGTTCATTGTAAAAATGACATTTTAGACTTATCCTCCTTAGTCAGTATTTTGGGCAACAGTTTANCTCAATGTCCTTCCTAAACTGAGGGCCAGAGCTGGACACAGCACTCAAGATGTGGCCTGATCAGTGCTGAGTACAGGGGAAGAATGACCTCCCTGCTCCTGCTGGCCACACCATTCCTGATCCAGGCCATGATGCCATTGGCCCTCTTGGACACCTGGGCACACCCTGGCTCATGTTCAGCTGCTGTCAACCAGAACTCCCAGGTCTCTTTCTGCCTGGGCACTGTCCAGCCACACCATCCCCAGCAAAGAGCATTGCAGGGGGTTATTGTGACCAAAATGCAGGAAACAACATGGTCCACAACTGCACTGATCCTCTGAATGATCACCCAAAGGTCCATCAGGCAAAAGCTTCTTGATTCTCTTTACTAGACCATATTGAGTTAGGTTTCCCCATTTTAATTTTTATTATGAAATTATAACTGAATTCTGCATGGAACAGATCACTGCACATTATAAACAGGAACAAATTAATATTTCCAAACCCAAACAGGTACTGTTTTACAGATGTGGTGCTATATGGCAATGAAAGAAAGGCAGTTGCTCAGGGAGGTTGTGGCTGCTCCACATCTGGAAGTGTTCAAAGCCAGGTTTGATAAAGCCTTGAGCAACCTGGTCTAGTGAGAGGTATTCCTACACATAATAGGGGAGGGTGGGATTATATGATTTTTAAGGTGCATTCCAACCCCCTAACATTCTACAATTTCATGATTCTATGAAGCTGCCTTGATTTGGACTTGATGATCTTGGAGACTTTTTCCAACCTTAATGATTCTATTACATCAGTGGTAAACTGGATTGCTTGGCTTTTACTTTCACTGGAATGTACCATTCTATAAGCCAAAATCACAGGTTTTAAGAAAAATGTAAAGTCAAATGATTAATTCTTTTTCTGTAATTCATAGAAGAAAAAGGACTAATTAATTCATTAGGAAAACCTAGAAACCTGGAAAATTAAAGGTGTCTAGGAAGAAAACTGATACCATTACTTGAACCCTTTCTAGCCAGATAAAAAAAGTCCTTGCAAAAACCTCCAAGAAAAACCCACAGCATTTAACTGTGAATATTTTCCTTCCCTATGAAAGAACCTGATTTAAAAATAACTGCATTCATTACAGTCACCTTTTTAAAATGATAACCACAGCCAGTGTTCCACAGCCAGCTATACTACCCTGGTATCCTCTCCATGCAACACTGGCTCACAGTCCCTGAAAGCAGGACCCAAACAGGTACTTTTTTTTCTACTATCTAAAGGACATCAAGTCTCCTAGGCCCATCCATGAAAGCTCCCTATGGAGCAAAATCAATGAGTAAAAAAATACTCTCTGAATCATGATATTCCAAATGTATTAGATAAATTTCTAATTATTATTTATAAAGGCATTTAATTCTTTCTGCAGTCAACATGAATTAGCAGCTAAACATATTTAAAACTCCACCATGTAGGACAAAATGTGAAACAGAAATCCTCTTACAGGTCAAAAGTATATACAGGCCAAAATATTTGTGATTAAAATTTAGGACAGAAAACTACAATGAGAGGTAAGCACACAAATGGAGCACAGGTTAACAGAAAGATGGCAGTATTCACAGAATTAAGTTGTCTTGCTTGTAATAATAGATGAGCTATTTACCCCCTCTTAGTATCTTCGGTTTTTAATTCATTTATCAATATCAACCCTAAGTCATTCATCAAAGGAACTGTGAAGTAAATTCAAGGGGTGTAAAAGGACAAACAGTGCTGGTAGAGAAGATGCAGGTCATTGTCCTGTGAGTGGACAGCAGTTTTACATGTATAGAACACTTGATTCAATTTCTCTCCTTTGAATGAAGAGTAGTTCAGTGCAGAGTTTTTGCAAAATGGAAATGATGCTAGACACAAGGAATAAAGAACGTGAGTTTCTGAAGCTGTGCTGTTCATGTCTGTTGGTGACAGCCAGGCTCTGGCCAGCACTGAAGCTGGAAACCATATGGTAAGTGTCACAAACACTTGGAAAATACTGCTCTGAAAACTACTCAAGACAGCGAGGAGCATGTTCCAATTACAGCATCCATACTGTAAGTCCAGTCGGCATGGATGCAAGGCAGGATGAAAAGCAACAGGCTGAAAATCAGAATATTTTAGGAGCAATTGCTGGGGCTTTGTCAATAAAAGCTGTGCACATGAGTGAAGAACTTTTTGGCCTTTAGTAGTTACAATAATAATACAATTGAGCACCATGGCATAGAAGAAATGCTGTGTTTTTTACTTGGCTTTTTTTTTTTTTTAATTTAAAATTTGCTGTAATCATTTAAGACTGCAGTGAGTTAAAGACTTGATTTGTTTGCAGGGTATCTCAAACAAAAAATATCTTTATAAAAAAATACTCTTGGTCTACAATATTAGCAAAACCCAACATCCATTCAGTATCATATTCTCCCTGAGGGAGAGAGCAGTCTCCCAAGGTTTCTCCCTTAGGGGAACTGCCACATACTTGAAACCTAAGGGTTGCTCTCTCTCCAAGGGAGAGTGTCCACATTACTGACTGGCCCCACCAGCCTCCACACTGAATGTTCCTGCCTGTATATAACCTGGGGTTTGGGACACCACAATACCACCACTGGGTGCCCAGAGGACAAGAGCTCCTAACAACCATCACTGGGCCTCCAGAAAAGGACCAGATCTTTCTACAGGATCACCACTGCAACAGGACCATGTCTAACACTCCAACTGGACTGCTGCCACCACTCTGACCAACGGGGTGCCAGAGTGTGTTTCTGACATTGTTGGTTTAAGCCAGTGTTTGTGCTGTTGCCTTTATTGTAATTTTTCTTATTAAATTGTAGTTCTGACTTGGAATCTCTCACAACGTATTTGTGTGGAGTTAATTCCTCCTGTTGGTTTGCCTTCAAAACAGCACAGTGTTTTTTCCTATTTAAAAGATAGAAAGATATTGGTTCTGGTCTTCTTAAAGTACCAAAAATGTGTAATTCCTGAGAATTTCTTTGAAAAACCTACCCTTTGTATATATGTATTTGTATATGGGTGAACTCATTATGAAGGTAGATTGATTAGTTTTGTCCAGAGTAACACTACTGAGTAAATTCTGACAACGTTACAAGAGTTTTGGAACCTTAAACTCTTCCCAGAAGGGATTAAAACTTCCTGGTTTTACATAGAATTTCACTCCATCGGAGTGTTTTGTTCTCAGTAGACACCATTACTTTTATTACAGCATTAAATTAACCTTTCTTTCATTTTACTTCATTTATTTCCTTCTCGTCCTTTTAGTTATTTTATGGTTTTCCTTTCTCATTTCTCTGTCCAAGACCTTTAAAGATTAATTTAATAACATGGAATAACAAATTAAAGCAAGGAAAAACCAAGCTATGGAAACTAGCAATCTATTTTGCTTGTATATTGCTACAGAAATGGCTTATATCTCACTTGCCTTGCTAAAAGACAGTTATCCAAATGGCCCTGAGGATGTGCTTTAGAACTGTCTGGTACATAGCTGACATACAGATGTTCCTTCTCTGTTCCTCTGAATGTCACAGTGATATTGAGATAAAAGATGCCTAAATGCATAAAGGAGTATTTTACATGAAGAAAAAATATATTCCTTTTGTTTATTTAGAGGCAAGAAATGAAATCACAAAATTACAGAATGGTTGTGTTTGGAAGCAGCCTCTGGAAATCATGTGGAGACTCCCTCAGTCAAACAGAGCCACTTAGAGCTGGTCACTCAGGGCTATATCCAGGTGGATTTTGAGTATCTCTGAGAATCAAGACTCACCTGCTCTGGGCAATCTGTTAGAGTGCTCTATCATTCTCCCAGGAATGACTTCCAAGTACAAAAGCACAGCTCCATGCAAAAATGGCACTGTACACTGTCCTATAATGAAATATAAATGTTTAGGAAAAAAACCACAGAGAAACTAGAACTGAAAATTCATGTTGGCAGTCAAGTAATTCATCATGAGAATACATTGTTTATTTTACTTCATATCTATTTGTGTATTCTTACCTTTATTAGGGATAATACTCTCAATCAAAAGTTTCAATCTCTGTTTATTTTCTGTGACATGAATATGAAGATAACTCTACATGTTCATACCCAATACCATCATATCCTTTGATTAAATCATAAGCACTTGATAAGAAAACAGAGGATATCAAAAGTACTGAGATCTCACTGCTGACTTTAATACTTTTGGATGTGGACATAAACCACTTTGAACCAAAACTCACAATGTCTCTTCAATGTAAATCTTCAAGATTTCAGAAAAAAAAAGAGACATCAGTAAATTTGTATACTGATACAGCGTGCAACATGATGCCAATTACATGTATTATACATATATTTTCTCTAGACATTAAAAAAATACAGCTAATACTGATAAAGACACCTATACTTTCCATAGAAAGTAACAATGAAAAAACTTTCTGTGATATTTAGTTTGTGCACAGATTACTCAGGGCTGAGGCTTCAGCACAGTCCTAATTCAGGTCACAGGATGACAGTGCTTTTAGGCAGATGAACAGAATTTGATTATTCTATGCATCTAGGACCTCACATTTTAGCATATTAAAACTATTAACATGGCTCCATTCTAAAGATAAACAACAGTTTCTAGACAAAACAACATCTTTTGTTTGCGTAAATGCTTTTTACTGAATCTGAGTAGCATTTGAAAACCATACATTCTTTGTTTAATGTTCCTTGCCAAGAATGAGAACACCATTTGGACTACAAGCTCAGTGACATCATTGCTGAAGAATGAAATGATTTTCCTGGCTACTAAAAAAACCTGGATAGTATATAACATTTTTAAAAGTGTCTGTTCCTAGGATCTACATGTCTAGTAATTGACATTTCCCAGTGGGAACAAGTCTTCTGTTTTCAGAGAGGTCAAACAGACCATGCAGAAGATGGGGTTCATAATTCCATTTTCTGCAATGCCCTACTAAGAAAGGAAAACAAAATATTGAACAATTGGCTCTTCACAGGAAAATATAAGAACATGAACAACCTATTGGATGAGACCAGTTGTCCATCTATCATAATATCCTGCCTTTGGCATATCCTATCAATGATAAGTTAAAATACCACTACATCATTTATGAATTGAGGCTTTTCTATAAATGCATCATAACATCAGAATACAGTAAGTGTCATGTGCTAGAGACCTACTGTACAAAGAAATTTTCTTTAGTAGAGATGTTGGCATTACTCAAGTACTTTCTCTAGACATTTACCTTCACAAGAACATCAACAATCCAATCCCACAGCAGCTAGTTATAAACTACAAAATTTTCCAGTGAACTGAAACATGAATCAATACACACAGCAGAACTGAATAAACATTTAAATTCATAGTAGGCAGGTCTGGAGGCCCTGGGACAATGATTGTTATACAGGTATCTTTAAGAGTTCATCTTATCAACAAATAATAGTAGAATAAATAGAAGTAAATTTGCTGTGCTTGCCAAACATGTTATACTCATTTATTGTTCATATACTCATTTATTGTTCCACTTCTTCTAATAAGTTGGTATTTTGTACTGAAATATGACAATAGAATAGTTTTCTAGCATTTAGAAAGGCCCTGAAGGAGAAGGTTGAGGCCTTTCTTTTTCCCCAAGCCTTTGGTATGTTGAGCTATAATTAGTTACTTCAGGACACATGGGTTTTATCTGACAGAAAAGAAAAATGTACTTTCTTTAGCACAAGTCACATTTCCAGAAGAGAAAAGTATGTACTATTTCTTTAAAATCTCTTCAGCCTTACTTATGTCTAACAGAAGGCTTTTTTCTGCTCCACCCTGATGCATTTCCTCATAAACTGAATTATGTCACAGTTCTGTGGCTTATTTATATACAGGTCAAATTGAAAACTGATGCTATATTCCAGATTTAATACAGCAAGGGGTTTTGTCTTCAGTGAGGATGCAAAATTGTTTTATTCTTCGATGCATACAATTAACAATTTGAATTTTACAAGAGAGGGAGGAAAGAAAATCCCAAGTCAGGAGAACATTGCTGTGAGAGCCTCCCTTTTTCTATAATATTCCCTTTTTGACCTTCACTTTTTTCAACATGGAATGCAACTGGAAATACATATCCATCTGGCAGCCTGAGATTCTTCTGTCTCTATGCAACCTACATCTTGATTATAATGATGCAAGAAGAAACTCACACTTTTCTGTTCCAAGTTTCAAAAAGGTATCCAGACTGCAAGAGGACTAAATCTCCCAAGTGTCCTTCTGCATTAATGAAACCTGTGCAGAATGTGCAATTTCTTGTCAAACTATAAACAGCTAAAACAGAAACGTGCAAGGAAAAGATTGCAACAGGTATGTGGTGAACCATGGCCTCCTTGCAGAATACTAATGCATCAACACACATTGGAAACTGCAGAATAAGAAGGGCAGACTTACTTCAGAGTGGAAAAGGATTTACAGAAAGTGTCATCTTCCATTTTCCTTAACTCAGTAAATGTCACTTCCCATGTTCTGCCAGAGTGGTCACATAGCTGTACACACCTGAACTTTCAAATCATGGCTGCAGCCAACAGTGTCCATAATCCTGACCAGAACCTCAGTGACCTCTGCTCTATTTTTTTTCATAAACTACCTGTTAAGAGGCTCAAAAGTGCAAAAATTGGAAGCATGAAATATTACTTTCAAAATTTACTTAGATATTTATTCAGCTATGCTTTGGTGTTTCTGACTTTTCATCCGTATTTTACTTAATTCTTTTTCTACATTTTTTTTTTTGTTTTTCCATTCTGTTTCTTCATTAGACTCAGTTAACCAGCATGAAATCTATTTTCCCTTGGCTGAGACAAAAGTTGCCACTAACCTTTGTATCAGTGAAATTTGATCCCATCACCTTACAGAAAAAACTATAGCTCTGTTCCCTATAGGATGCTAACAATACCTTCACAAACCAAAATCCAACAGGGAGAGATAAGGGATGAAATTTTGGTTCTACTCACAGGTTGTATTTACACAAGTTGTGTACCTTTTAAGCATACAAAGGTACACACCCCAGCAGAGCTCACTTGTTTGTGCCATACATGACTCATGCTCTCACTTCTGGAAGAACTGTTACACATCCTACTAAGGTCTCAAAAATAGAAAAGTGAAAAGCCTGTAGACCATGCTTTAATGCAGTTCATCAAAGCAATAAGCTATTCCCCAGCTCTACACCAGCTGGATAACACTTGGCTAGCCTTGGCAGAACCTCTCATTCTTCAGTCCTTTAAGCTTCCAGGGAAAAACATTTTCTTTGTAGAAATAAGCTTATGATCTCTGTTGGAATGAACTCTGGCTCTGGCCATCCTTCCAAAAAACTACTATCTTTTTTTTTTTTTTTTTAAAGCCAGCAGGAGCTGAACAGATGGTTTTGAAAACTGCACTTTCATTTCTGTGTGTGTGCACGCATCTACACTTACACATTACATGCTCACATATATTGTGGGAGGCTAAAAACATCCATCCACTGCAATTTCAGTTATCCTGAGTCTAGGCTTGGTACTTGGATCTCTGAGCTGGACTTAGGTAGTAACTACAGATGCAAGCAGACCTGCATCTCCCAAGAATTCACAACTCAAAATTTTCATTGTTCCACATTGGCTGTTATTCCAGCAGAAGCATGAACCCAGGCAATGACTGTGGATCCTTCTGCACGTGAAAAGACAAACAGTATTTTCCAGTTAGAAGGTTTGCTTGAGACTGACTATTTTACCCATTTTCCTACTCAGCAAACCCCAATTATTATATGTCCTTTTAACAGAGTTTTCTCACACACTATACTGTTAAACTGTTGAGCAGTTGTACTGTTTTTTCATCAATCTTTTCACTGATTTCTCCACTCACCCTGATTTCAGAGCGTCGTTGGTTTCATGCCTTTTAACCAACTTTCAAGACATTTGTGTTTGAATATTTGAACAAACATCTCATCACTTAATTGCCAATGACAGCATTAAACTAGCAACTAATATCTTAATATTACCAAATAAATATTTTGGGTTTTTTTAAATATTAACATTTTTATGTAGCTGGCTGTTCCTTTTTGTCAATTTGTCCTGTATATGCTCTACTTTTTAATCCTCTCTTCCTTCCTAGCATTTTCAAACACAAAACTTGATTTAAATTTAATTTAACTCTTAAATTTTATTGATGGATAAAGTTCATTGAAAATCTAATAAAGCTCAAAGGTAAATGATTTTCATTTTTATATGCTGTATCAAACACTCTCAGTATTTACAGTACTCTGGTTTTTAGTGTATTTCAACCAGCACTGCAATAGCAAATATTCTATTACAAAAACCATAGCACACACTGGAGCACTGTTTTGTTCAGTTGGTATGACACTGATGCACCTGGACCCTCAGTACTTCTACTCTCCTGTATTATTGCAAAATGGCATAGTTATATTAGACCTTGTATTATTAAAAAAAAAAAATACCCTTATCCCTATTTTCTAAGGAGCTCAGCATGAGTATTTTTTGCTGTGTGAACAGCAATTGTGCAATTTCTACTATGACATCTAGAGGCTGTTGCTTATTTTCTGTGGTATCTTCTATGGGCAAGATTTTTGTGGTTTATTCTGTGAAGAATCAGGATTGCTAATGAGAAGCCACAGGAATTAGATTTCTCAGGGTGAGAGTTCACTACAATTCTGCTAAGCAGCACTGCATTTCTGGGTTAGAGCATCATAGCAAGAAACATTCTAATGGCAACATCCTCATTTCATAACTCTGGTAATAAATCTAGAAAAGGACAGTATATTTGGAAAAGTATTTAAACCAACAGGAAGTATGCTGAAGTCTTAAAAAAGTATTTAAAGATTCATTCAAAAATGGACACAGATGTATACATACATAGACACATATGTGGCAACAGAAGAGTAATGATAATCAATTTAATGAAGTTAACTAAAACCAGTAAGCTAAGCCAAACTTTAAAAAAAAACATATGTAGATAAAACTCTGCCTTCAAGTGCAGTATCTATCCTGATTAAATGATCACCTGAAGTATTCCTCATACTCCCACTGTATCAGCCTTTATTTGAGTAGCATGTCTACTAGGTATCCAATTTTCCCTGGTTCCACATACTGCCATCTGAAAAGCATTTAACTTCATTAATAATTGCAGCAAGGTATGACAGAAATGACACATAAAATTCACTGGAACAGACTTAACATGAATTTTCTCCCTAATTCATACAGAATATTTCTGTGCTTTGGAGGGAAATTGCTAAGTCCCACGAGCCCTGGGTAAAATGCTCTTCCACATCCTGAAAAAGGAAGTAAATGTGATCATATACTTTCCTGATCCTATGAAGATAAAATGTTAGGTGAAGCTTGATACAGGAAAACCCAAAAGTGACATATACCAAGAACCACTCCCCACCTCCTCCTAATTTTAAGTATATATTTTGGGAGACCTGAACTAGTTGATACAACTGAAGGAAAAAATATCTTTGAGATATTTTGAGATACTATAGACTTCAATTAAAATGCCTCTCAGGGGTAAACAATGGCCAAACCCCTCAAAGTTAGGATTCTATAGAAATACACATATACTTGCATTATGGAAAATACAGAACAAACCAGAAAATATAATTATCACACAATCTTCTGACCTCCTCATCTCAAAAAGGTTATACATTCAAAATTTTAAAAATACAAAAGTCAGTAAAAAGGACTGAGAAACCTGTGTGATAACTTCTACTGAGGAAAAACTGAACACACTTAGGATTCTTTAGCCTACAAAAAGGGAAGATTAAATGGTGATGTCACAGCAGTCTAAAACAACTTTAAAAAATATGAGGAGCAGCTATTCACCTTTTTAAAACATTTTCATAAAAAGATTAACAAGAAGCAAGTGAAGCTCAAAGATGTCAGGTTCAAAAAACAAACAAACAGAAGGTGAGTGCAGAAATACATCTTGACTGGTACATTTACCTGGGTTCAAAAAGCAAAGGGTTTTTATCACAGTTAATGGTTGCATTAGCAACCACCTATTATAGCTCTGGAAGTCCCTGAGACAGTTTGCTGGAAAGGAGTATTCCCCCATCCTGGAGAAGATGATGGCTTAGCTGGATATTTATTCAGACAAATTCCTTAGTCCCTGTTTAGGGAAAGGAAAGGAAGAAGGGGAACCATACCCCAAACTTCAAACTCATTTGCTCACACCAATTACTACCATTTCTAAGACTTAACTATGCACTTTGCATTACATCACTGAGAGACACAAAACATACATCTCATTTTCATATATAATTAGCTAGTTCATGTGACAATGAAAAAAAAGGATCCCCATCTAATTCCTACAAGCATATCAAAAATACTAATTGTCATGAAAATCTCGTACTAGACTTTCCTTGATCAGACTTTTTCTCCAGAGTTAAGACAGAGAAATATTATAAATATTAAATAGTCCCAAGAGAAAGTAGAATACTGGATTCAGGTCAACCATTGCAACTTCTTTTTTAATCTTTACATACCTAGCCTTTTCCCAAACTGTTGATCCAAAGAAGTGTGGAAAACTGTGTGAAAGTAACCCACAAATTTAAAGATGATAGGTACTGATCGTCATTCTCCTCTCTGAAATCAGGTCAGCACATGCATCTTACCCAAATTACTTCAGTGAAGCTCCACGAAGACCATTTCATCTAATTAACTGTGCTTATTTCTAAGGACCATTATAAGAACTGATAAATGTTAGAGACTTCTTATGCCATACTCACAGTTTTTAAAAAGTGTTTCTTAAGAAAGGAAAAATACAAGTTTTTTTAGAAAAAATAGATTACCTCAGTAATGGAAACCAACATTTTCAAACAGCACCTACAATCAGCTAAGGATCTTTTTAATCTATCTTCTCTACTTATTTCAAAACTCAGCAAAAACTCAGTAAAAGTTAAAAGAGTGATGTTTCAAAAGGTGAAGATACCACTCACAGCTTGTTTGTTACAAAGCCACAGAGAATTGAGGAGTTCTTTATTATCACCTGCTCAGGTGACAATACCCACTGAAAATATGGCTTGTTTCAGTGCAAGATAGAAGTTAGTACAAAATATCAGTAACAGTGAATCAGACCTTTTCCCCTTTACATTAAGCATGTTATCTACAGCTTCATTGTGCTTCTTTTTAACACCTAAAATAAATTTCAGTTTTTATACTCTGATATTTATATTCTATTCAACAGGTAGAACAGAATGTGGCTGTTTTTGCAAATACAACTGATGATGCTGAAGGTTTTCTAGGAAATTCAGTGATGCCTGATCCTACCCAATTATTGAACTGTCAGTCTTACTTGAATTTCCATCTAAAGGCTTATTCAGAATACAACTGAGAAACATATCCTTCTCTGACTTCATATAAAATGTTTCCAAGCAAACAAACAGATAATGCAAAGAGGTTTTAAACACATAATCCTTCCTGAAGGAAATGCAAACATCATCTGAGGAGGTCCAGCATCATTTAGTTACACTGCAGAGCTGTTGTAAAGTCTGCAAGCATCTAGTCACGAGTTGGACAAATCAGGACAATTTCATGAACTTTTCAGCATATGCTTTTTTCATTTGTTCTGCCAGGTAACTAAAATTCTATGTAAAAAAGAAACAGTCAGAGACTGAGATATTCAACACAGATCAAACCCAACTTTAGTGACATGATAACTACTAGAGAAGGCATATTAATCCACCCATCCCATTTGATGGCCTGTCTAAGACACATACCTGCACTCCTGAGGTTGTCAATTTAATACAGTATTAGGTAATACTCCAAAGAGATCCAGCCATATGTGAATCTCAGTTTGACAAATGGATCTCCAAATGCTATCCCACTGGAATCCCTTGAATATCCTTCCTTCTTACTTCTCTGTAGACCAGCTCATTATTAACAGTGCAAGTGTGATCCCCTCTCAACTTCATTTTCCAGCTCTCCCTAGTTCCTGTATTCCAGCCACACTGCTTTTCTACTTAGCTTCTATCTATACTATAATTAATTCCAATTGTATCAATGTGCTAAAATTGAGACATATATTTTTGCTCAATATAATCACGTTGAAAGGCACTTCTTTAACCATTCAAATGCTCTCCTTGATTTTTTTTCACCTTTCTATCTAAAGGCATTAACATGATGGCTCTTTTTCCAAACTCCTCTTTAATCAGCATTTTGAATCAGGCAGCAAGATTTTATCAGTGTGATCCTACAGGGCACTACTTCAGCTGAGCAAACAGACCTGTTTGAACTGTCCCCTTCAAAAAAGGCTTACTCCAAACATCTTAAAATCCTCCTGCTAATATCTTAAGAACCATGCATTTTTTCATTATTTTCACAGAGATAAGAATAACTCATTCAAGTTTACCTCAGCCCTTGGTGTTTTTTAAAGCATCTTTCCTCCTTTGCTTGGTGGAAGCATCTTCAACCTGTTTCACCACAAAGTTCATTCAACATTACCATTATTGCTGAGACAAAGAACAATCAGTGGACTCCAAGCCAACATCATCAGGATGTTTTCACCTCAGATTTATGTCCCATACTCTGGCAAGTTACAGTTCAAGATGTATTCTCATAAATGTGCTCTATTTTTATTAAAGGTTCACAATATGAGAGGTCTTGGATTCTTAACTGAATCTCCCATCTGACTCTTGTTTTTTCTCCTCTTTCAGATCTTCTGACTCCTCGGGTAGGTCAGTCAGGATTTTTTTGCAGTCCTTTCCATGTCAGCTCTTTCTCTTCTGGATTCATTTCCTTGTTAGCTCCACCATCCATTTTCCCTATGCAGTCAGTTTCCTATATTCCTTCTCCATATTTTCTTCCTCTGTGTTGTGCTCACCCATGTTTCTAATGTCAGTGACTGGCTCTAAGTGCTAAGTCCATACTGTCACCATGAAGAGAGGAAATACACAGGTTCCCTGAATCACCCTGCACAAGCTGAGATTGTTCTCCTTGACTTTGTTTGGTGCACACCTGCCTTTTCACCCCTCTTCCATCACACCTGTGAACTGTCCTCACTCTCCTTCAGCAGCACATTACCTGAAACCTCCTCCATTATTTCCAAAGCATGAGGGTTTATGTAGGAATACTTTTCCCCCTGCTTTTCCACTCTAACACACATTATGTTTCAGTGTCATGGCTCAGTGCACTAATCCCCTCAACGACTACTGAACTCTTATCTCCTCATTCCCACTGTTCACAAAATAAAAGCAACATTTCTGACCAACTTGACCACTTCTTCCTTTTTTCTTGCCTTTGTGTCTGGCTGGATTTTTTGCTTTAAGGAAATCCAAAACAAAAAGACCAAAACCAAACCACAAACAAACCAACCCAAAATTTTGTGCCTAGGTCATCTTCCTTCCCTCCCAGAGAAGGGCATCACTTGTGGTCTTATGGGAGGCAGCATTCCCCTCTGGCCAAGTTGCATAAAGCAGCACTGTAGTTTAAATTCATATTTCTTTCCAGAAATTGATTCCTATAGGCATGAATAATGTAAATATTGCAGCTAAGCCTGAGACATGAGTCAAACAACCTACTACTGAATCTACTACTCCTTTCAGAACAACAATCATGTTTAAAAATTATTACAATGTTTTTCCTCTTCTTAGAACAGATCTGGCCTAGCAGATTGTCCTTTAGTTTGAGTGCAGTATTTGAACAAGGCAGGGAACAGATAAAAACAATAAAACATGGGATTGCTCAACTGAAAATTTTAATGTGTCTACATACTTCTGTATAATTCAGGTTGATTTATTCAGATTGTCACCGGGTGGTTGTATTAAACTGTGCATAAAACTCTTCTGTTGGAATATTTGAATATTCTTCCTCTTTAAGATAAATGTTCCTAGAAATAAATAAAAAATTTTAAAAGCCATTAGTAAATGTTTCCTTGCTATTATACAGAAGCAGCCTGAGAAACCTAAAAATGTAATGCATTAACACCCATAAATGTTCATAAATTCTTAGAAATGGAATTTAATGTAACTAGAACTTCTGCAAAATATATCCCCATCTCAATATACCAAACTTAGGTTTTTTTCTTCCTGAAATATTCCTCCAAAAATCTCAACAGTAAAAAAACCTGAATTAACACAATTCCAAACTTTTTTTTTCATAGTCAAAAGGCATCACATATTGGAAATTCGTTTGCAAAAGGTATGAATGAACCTGAGACTGGCTAAGTTGGTCAGAGAGCATGGTGCTAATAATGCCAAGGTCATGAGTTCTATCCCCATATGGGCCATTCATTTAAGAGCTGGACTTGATGACCCTTCTAGGTCCCTTCCAACTCCAACTATTTTGTGCTTTTGTATTCATGCCCCCCTTCCCCCCAAAAGAAACAAACAAACAACAAACAAAACAACCAACAAAAGAAACTGGAAAAATAGAACACCAAATCATTACATTTGTTTTTCTTCTCCTGCATGTATTATCTTCCTCCTTTCCCATAAGAGCAGACATAAGAACTGCCCATCAAGACATCCAGTGGTTAGTTAAAGAATCATCTAGTTCTGTCATACATAATGGAAATGTTGTTTGTGTTGCTAGCTTAACCCTGAGCTATCAGAAACTGGTAGCTCTACTGGCAGTTCATCCTTTTTTTTGTTTCAGAAAACCAAGATAAATTAAAGAAACATGTACTGGTTTTCACCTGATAATATAATCTTCTGCATAGGTAATTATATTTATTCTCTATTTTGCCATCTATATAAGCAGTCTGTTGTCAGTGGAATGCTTTTAAGAATTCCAGATCCTAATTCATTCATCTCAGTCCATAACACTCAAAACCTACTCTTTGAAGATTGATTTGATAATACTGGAAAACACAGTTCAGATGAATTGTTAATTTTTTTTAAAAGCGTGAACTTTGCAACAAGTGTATTAAAAAAGTTACAAACAGAACAAGTAAAAAAGCTCTTTAAAAGCCAAGCTATTGGGTTAATAATGATAAAGAGGTTTTTTTTATTTAAACAACACTGGTTTGGTACTTTGATGCTGTTGTACCACAACAACACAAAGACTCTGACTTCAGAAGGCTAAAAAAGACTCCTTTATTCTTGGGATGTATCTCCCTTTTTATACTACTCTACACAGACCAATTTGATTGGTGACAGGAAGACAAACCAATCACATTGGTCAGACCAGAGGGACATCAAGAAGAAGTCTCTCCTAGGGAAAGAAATGTAAACAATTTGCCGTTACAAAAACACGTCTCTTGTTTACAGAAAATTCCCTGGGAAAAAGAATTTCAGAAACCAAAACATCTGAGGCAGGAACCAGGGCTACAGTACTTACTTTGCTTTTTGCTCCTGAGAGAGCTCTGCATTCCTGACATCCAGATCTTGGCGCTGCACGCGATCCTGGCGCTGCTGGTGCCGCTCCCAGAGCAGCTGGACTCTGGCAGCCTGCAGGCGCTGCCTGTCCCACTCAGCATCCCTTCGGCGTTCCTGCTGTCTCACTCTCTGCAGGAGTGGCAAAAATGCTTCATATTTTCTCTTTCAAAGAGGGAACTGTATACAGAAAGTCTCGAGGGTAAGTTCATGCAAACAAACCTGCTTGCCTTTATTGAACGCTAGGGGTAGCATTTGAAATGGGGAGAAGGGAGCAAGGATTTCTAAACCAGGCAGAAGCAAGATATAGCAAATGAAAGAGCTATTCTTTTCTCTCTGTAAAAACCCAGAGCAGCAAGACAGATTTTTTTCTTATTATTATTATTATGCTTGTTAGCAAGAGTTGAAACTCCTTGAGGCAAGAATGGCTTTTAATATGGCTAATTTGGTATAATAGGGAGCCATGAGCACCACATGAGTAGACTGAAAATGCTTTCTCCCTCTGCCTTACTTCTTGTCTGACACCCCATTGAACAGAATCAAAAAATCAGGCCTGCAAAAACTTACTTTTCTTGGTTGTACTCATTTTCAGCCAGCTTAATGTCTTGAATAGGTTCATTTCAGAGTAACAGGAGAGGCAGGAAAATGACAATTTCTACCTTCAGCTTTAATAACAGTACTAGGTTAGATATAGAATAGCCTATGGTATTGTAAGGACTAAAAGATAAAATAAAACACTATTCCCTAGCTGTCATAAATGCAGCCACTGCACTGAGGGAGGCAAGTCACTTCGTACCTCACAATATCTAGGCCTGGACACTTGACTTCAGAGGATACTAGATGTCTTCATTTTGACTGCCTGCTTCTATACACCTCTAGAGCAGCAACTATTACCACTGAAATTCTATTTTACAGCATGGTTCATAGTTGTGTGGGATGGTAGAAACGAAGCTCCCCCACATTCTTACATTCATGAACTTTTAGGCCTCTGAAATATGCATAAGCAAGGTCACTGGACCTGCTCTATTTGCCCTGCTTGGGTACCCTTGAGCATGAGAATACTGCTTTGGCCTGCCCTGCTTTCACCTTCAGCTCCCAGATCTTCTTCCCCTATGGAGCAGCCCAGTGCTTCAGGCAGCTTGGGCACTCTCAGGTCCTGAAGTGCACCATGAAGCCTGGGTCTCAGGCTGGGCAGGACTTTGCTGCTCAGCTGGACCATCATGGGCCATGGCCAAAGCTCCCCCTGGCCCTGGGCTCTTCAGCAACCTTCCTCCCAGTCCAACTCCAGGGCTCCAGCCTTCTCCATGACATCTCCCGGGTGCTTCACAGGCACTGTGTTCAGTTAGACTGATTGAAGTTTGGGTAAAATGCAGATCAGTGGAAAACACAGTCTCATATTGGCATGTCCAGGGCAAACAGTGGTATTTTTCTTCTACAAACATTAGTAATCTATAGTATTATTACAACCAAGAAAACAGAAAATGCATGTGAGCTTAAATACCTCTTTCTCCAGAGCTTGTTCCTTTTGAAACTGACGAATTGCCATGAGCTGCTCCTGGTTCATTCCCTTCCATCGATCCACCAGGACAGGATGTTTACTGCAGGGACCAATTGCTTGCTCAGGGTTTTCAGAAAGGAAGTCTCCTCGAAGGAGGCAGGTAATTTCATCCATGTCATCTTTTATTTTTTGAGCCTTTTCCAATTCATTTTTATGATCTAGTTCAGCAGCCTAAATTCAGTGGAAAGGGAGAAGTGATGTTTTTTCCAAGAGAAATATGAACTAAGGGATGAAAAGATGTTAATATGTCATTTCCAACCTGCATACAGTTGTCAAAAGCATCACATACAAATACTGTCATCATTGTCTTATTGGGCAAGATCAAAAGCCTAATATCAGACAGTTCTTTAATGTTGTCATGTCACATACAGCAAGTAAACTGGAAAAAATTACTTTGTTTTATAAGAAAACACAGAATTAAATAACTCCATATTTATTCCCTTGTAAACAACCAATATATTTGGCAGACAGACACAATATGGAAGAAATTTACAATAAAAATTTACAATCTTCAATTGCTAGCCTTGATTGATATATTACATATGGAATCTAGGTGAAGAGTGTGGGCAAGCCCTCAGAACACATAGACAGGAGATGTTCAACTAAAGTCAGAAGATGCAGCTTTGATTCTGGTTGCTGATATAAAATGCAAACTTGAATCATATTATGTGAATGTACCAGAAATACTGGAACTGGAGATCACAGTATACATTTTCTATGGAAATCACTGTTCCTAATGTTCACCACAAGGCACAGTCTCCTATTCAAAGGATATTTTCCCCTTACAATACTCCAGAAACAAAATACAATGATCATACTCAACACAATTACCTTTCAAAGAAGAATTAGACTAAGTAAACTAATTTGAAGTAGAATGATAATGCTATGCATCCTTCATTTCTAATACTGCCTCATCCTTCTGTAATGCATAAACTAAACTATCTGGAACAATGCCTGGTGCCAGCTTCCACTGGACAGAGTACAGGAAACCTCCTGCTTGCTAGGGCACACAGAGCTGTCTCTCTTTACACATCTATCTCAACTGCAACACATCAGTGGGTAATTCTGTCTCCACTTTGAACAAGATGTGCTGTTAAAAAAAATCACTGCCTTGAGAATATTCACTTATGCAGACCAACTTGTACCTTCCTTGCTGATCAGTAGTTCACTGGTTGGCACATACACATTGGCAAAGTAGACAAGGACAAATGAAAATTGAAGGGTTTTCCATTAAAAAAGTCAGAGCAGGTGAAGTCTTCTGTGCCATATAAGGTAAAATGAAACAGGGGCAGGCAGAGTAACTAGAAGATATAATTAACTGAGAATGATCTGACTACAGACATGTGTGAGAACTTGTTCCTCTGCACATGTTCTCTGAGCAAGCAGGGTGATTGATCTATGCCACCAGAACAGACTGCTAAACTGGAATTATCTCTACATTTGCAGTCATAGACTTCGAGTCTGGATAACAGTGGCTGTCCCAAACATCAGGCCAGGAGACTGCCAAAGAGTGACTTCTGTTTGCTCCAAGCAAACATGCAATACCACCTGTCAGTGATGGGGCAGAAGAAACAACAACTATGTACCATATCCTAGATAAATAAATTCCTTGGCTGAAAACAGCCTTGTGGTTTCTATTAAAATAACAGAAGTATTTGATGTGCAAAGAAAGTAATAAAAGATGAATGAATATTTTTTAATCATACATTAGCTAAGCCACAATTCAACTTAGATGACACCAAAACCCTCTTATCTACAAACATCTAGACCCAACAGGAAGATCAACTACAGAGCAAAAAAACAAATGCCTACTTTTACACAAATGGAAAACCTCAAGCAAATCAAGTTTCATGTGACAAACATCAACTTCAGATCTAGGAATCGCTGTCATCATAACATGGAATAATGCAGCAGGAATTAAAGGCCACTTTTCCATCCCTGATGTTAGTGAGTATGACTTACTAGAAGGTCAAAGAAATTTTTTAAACTCAAAATGTATTTCTCTGAATTGTTTTTTTTTCCCTCAAGAAGAGTCAATAAGTACCTGAAAAGAACTATGACATGGCAACTTTTAAGACCCTAACACTCCAAGATATTCAATCATCCAATATTTTTGGAACATTGAACCAGAACATCTGGGTATCTACTTTTCTCTTATTAATACTATGAATCAAGCAATTAATTGTAGCTTGGAAAAAGCTCCAGAGCAAATCACATTTAACAGAAAATAATTTTGAATGGATCTCACATAATTGCTGGCCTTGAAGCTCAAAATGTGCAGTTATTATTTAGTTCACTCTCTTAATGTCACTCCACTGTGATCTAGCAACAGATCAAAACAAGGCACTTCAACATTGTAACTCAGATTTCTCCCTAACAGGGAGAGCATAACATTTCCAAGCTGCCTGAGAATCTTACTGGGGGAAACTCCCAGCCCTCTGCATAGCCACCCATGTTCCACTACTGTGCCATGATTAACAACAAGAAAGATTTTAAACTCTGAAAACAGATCAGATTCATCTCGTCCAGTCAAAGTCCTGCTGCCTTCACTATTTCTGATCCAGGCAAGATGCCACTGGCCTCTTGGCCTTACACCTGGGCACAAAAATCAAACAAACCAACTTAATATTAAATTTACCTGGATTCTATTGAAAGTTTTAGTGGCTTCACAGACAACACGCCTGCTTTCCTCTTCTTTTCTTTGTTCCTCCATAATCTTTCGGTCCAGTTCAATCCTAAACTTGTCATAAAGATCATCTAAATTAGATTCAAATGAAATTTAGTCAATATTCATGGACATGATGGGCCACACGAGTTCACCAGGGGAAGAGGCAAGAGGGAGCTACAGATTCAGTGGACTAAATAACTATTCCCAAATCCTACCATCAAAGCTGTCTATTTCAGATTTCAGGTGACTCATGAATCAGTCTAATATGTAACCTATCTTGCCTAAACAGTTAGTGTTAAAATGAAAGAAGTATGTTAAGTACTGCAGAAAATAATGTTTCATGACAAGGTGGGAGAGAAAAATCAGTATTTTTTGTGCTCTGGGACAGTATGGGTTGAACAGTTTCACCTGATGAAGTAAGCATGCCAACTGAAGGCTTAAACCAGAAATGAAACCTGGGTGATATTACAATCACAGGTTATGAAATAGAGATTCCCTAAGATAAGCAGTGAATACATTAGAGCTTATAAAATAAAAACTGCTCTAGTATTTCTGTAAGTTAAATATACAATAGGGTATGCCATATTTTCATCAGATACATCACAACTTCAGAAAAAGAAGATAAAAACGACATTATCTTTTTTATTACCTGCCAGTTTTTGGTCAGCTAATGCATTTTTCTGGTCTTTCTGTTGCTGAAGAGACCATTCCCTTATCTGCTCCTTTTGAAACTTCATCCTCTGATCACAGTTTAAGTCTTCACCCATAAACTTCTGCATGCCAGATATAGTACACCGAGGATCATCATCTGAAACTCGAGCAGGTCTGTCCTTCTTTAGGGCTTGTGGATCATTCAGGTCAAATTCACGTCTTGTTTCTGGCTTCTGACAATTCTTCTGAAATTCACTGAGTGCCTTATTCATGTCTTTGATTTCATTTCTCTGTCGTTCTTCCAGCAGGCACATCAGCTTGTCATTTTTCTTCATGTCATGAGCTAGACAAAAATGAACACAATGAAACCCCAACTCTTAGAGGTGCACGAGTCATTGGAGTGCACACAGAAGGTGAAAATAAAATTTTCAAGATGAATAAACAGAATATAAGTCTTCAAATTGTTATGCCTTAGAAGAGGATTTGATCCATAAATAGCAGCCCTGCAAACACTCTAATGTTAACATTTACTTAAGAAATATTTTCAACTTTCTAGGTATAAATTATTTTATTAATGCTACAATTAAATATATGCATGTGAAACAAATACAATAATAAGTACTAGAACTATGAGGTTTCATTTGGTGAAAACCTGCAGGAACACAAGAAATGTACAGTAATCCAGCTGTTTCCATTTACTCTTGGTTTACAGCTTCAGCTAAAATACATTGCTGCTTGTCAGAAAGCAAACCAAAATTGGGCTGCATCTGAAAGGAATATAGGTAGCTCTTCCATAGTTCCAATGATTTTTCTAACCATAGCAACAAAATCATTGGCTGGCACTAAGTTTTAAACAGCTTAAGAGCTCCTGCCCATTTAATTGAAACTAAATAAATGACAGCATTTTTAAGAAAAATCAAGCAAAACTCCCACCCAACTAGCTATTTTAGTTATTTAAAATAATTTGCTAGAAAAGATAATTTCCTCTTTTGCCAGACTCCACATTGCTGCTGGTAGTTTCCCAAGAGTCAGACCCTGAGAGGCGTATTTTCCAGCCAGGAAAATCACAAGCAGCTGGAGTAGAAGCACAGCATGGAAGTTGGCAGCTCCATTTTAGCTCCTCTTGAGGCACGCAGAGAGCTCAGGCTGTGGGACCTTTTCATCTGATAGCAAGGAAAGCATGCCAAGCACAGATGACCACAAAGGGTTTGAGGCCAGGGCACAGCATGAAATATTTGTGTGGCTGCAAGTTCTGACTCAGCAATGGCTCCTTTTATCACCTTACTGTACATGACTCATGCTTCCAGCAATAATAATCTAGAGAGGATTCTGCAGAATCTATGCATTCTATGGAAGAATGGCTGGACAGAAGATGAGCTCACTCTACAAGAAAGCAACTAAAATAAAGCTGTTTGTCAATACCTTTTAAAAGAAAACACTGAAAATTCTGGCCTATTAGGCAAGGTATCCCAGTTTAATCATGTCAATATAAATCTTAACATAGCAAGGAGAACACATACTGTGCCAATGTAGATGTATGAACATAAATAATCAATTGAGTGACTGCATTTAGAGAATATATAAGGGATAAAAGAAAGCAGGAAACAGATTAAAACATTTAACTATTCACAGAAATATCACAGTATCCAGGAATATACCAAATCTTTCATGTTGTGCTTTTTCAGCTGCTTCTTGAATTTTCCTCTCCTTGACCTGTGCATCCAATGCATCTTTATCAATCTATTAAAATGAAAAAAAAAAAAAAAAAAAAAGGCAGCTCTTTAGGAGATACTGTGTTTGAACAATTAAAACAGGTATTGTGAAGCTACATTGACTCACAGTTGTACAAAATAGATACAACCTCCCTAGCAACAGACTATATACACATTACTAATGTAGGTAAAACAAAATCCAGCATATTCTTGTTTGTTTGCTTTGTTTCAATAATGACAGCTATGCTCTCACACCTGATCAGATGAAAACACCACATTCACGTGACACATGGAGCTATAAATATTTTCAGCTGCATTACACAGGATATGTTTTCCCCATTACAGCTGGCAATTTTATTTTATTGTTCTGCTTTCATTTATAAAGCAGGTAAGTATTTTAACAGTAAAGATGACGGGAAGTTGTACTAGTTCATATTTGAAAAAAATACAGAAGGCTTACTATAAGAATGGAATGGAAATATTTCCAGTCTTATCAGAGAGATTCACATGGTTGCCAAAATGCACTACAGGGTACATGATCTGTGATGAGCTGACAGGTATGGGACAGAACATCCACATCCATGGTGAGTGGGACCTGTGCAAAGGATGATACAGGCTACATCATCATATGGGAGCAGACACCTCCACTGTAGGCAAAAAAATCTGGCCCCACTTTTGTTGGCAGATGGTGGCAAATTAATAGGCAGAAACATGGATTTTACTTTTCTTTTTTTTACTGTCAAGTCACTAATGTCTTTCAAAATTTTGTCAAAAATACAGTAACAAATCTTCAAGAATCTGGTAAACAATTTTAATAGTCTTTGTCTAAAGCCTATTCAGATGAAGACAGAAACAGATCATGGCTGAAAATACACGTGGTTAGTGCTGTAAAGGACAATTGACAACAGCAATCAGGCAAAGAGGTAAGTTTGTAAGCAAGGGTATCCTCCAAAAACAACAGTGTTGTGGACACTAAACATGAACTCTTTCAGAGGTCTCATTGGGAAAGCCAAGCTAACAATACAACTACAGGAAATACTGTTAAGAGAAATTCAATACAAGTTCTTAGTTTCCTGGCAATAATAGAGGTAGGTCAGTGTATTGGCTTGTGTTACACTGTTGGCTCTGTCCTCTTCAAAACACTTTCACTCCACACAAAAACATCCCTAAAACAGACATTCCCAGTCACATAAAACTACAGGTTTCCCTTTTAAGATTTTAAATAAGAAATCTATGAACAGTTTGAGGCAGCTAATTTCTAAGCTAGTTCTATTTATGTATAAAGTTTACATGTAAATTGAAAGTAATTTTTCTTTTGGATTACTCATCTGAACTCTTTAGAAAAATCAGTGATTTACTGAGGATAAACTCTTCATCTGCAAGTGAAGAGGGCATTATCTTACGTTTCCACTACTCAGATGACAACACAGATATGGGAGTCAAAGTAATAATAAAAGTAGTAATAATCAAGGAAAAAAAAGTAAAATCTGTGTTCCCATTCTGCTTTCCAGTATATTACCTCCATGTTTTTAAAATATTGAAACCCTGCTTTAAGATTTCTGGTTTCTAAGTCAAATATTGTCTTGATTTTTAAATTTTCTCAGTGACTGCCACTCAGGTAAACTGTTCAGAGAACAGAAGCAAAGAATCTTAAAATCACAAAGAAATATTGATATAGAAAATCTCTGTATGGATTTCCTGGCTCGTTATGGTTCAGACCTGGCCTAACTTCAAAGCATAAGAACAGTCCCTTCTGTTAGCATCATTGTTCAGGCACATTGAATGACGTTAAATCAAAATAAACTGTTAATCACAATTCTCCAGACGAGCTTTCCTTCATTTTAGATGTTTGTCTAATGTAAACAGATCTATCAAAACCTGCCTGAGTCAGTTCTACAAAACTAAGTCAATTCTACAAAAGTATTTGGGTAAAACCCTCAGATAGTGTACTCCAGTATGGCTCAATAAAATGCACCAGGATGTGTTAGTTGTCAGCTACTTCATTAGCTGAGAATATACGGTTTGCACTTCATTTTTAGGTGTCTAGAAAAGCCAGTTTATAGAGAAAGT
Organism: Trochalopteron elliotii; assembly: GCA_024734555.1. Lineage (NCBI taxonomy): Eukaryota > Metazoa > Chordata > Aves > Passeriformes > Leiothrichidae > Trochalopteron > Trochalopteron elliotii. The sequence goes on along the minus strand of JANPWX010000593.1, from coordinate 4,411,434 downwards.
ATGTGTTTCTGATGAAGAAATTTTAAGTATTTTAACCCATCCCACAACTGCTAAAAATGTTATTAGCTCCTTCCACTTAGGTATATTATTGGGTACTTAAGTATATTGTTGGTGTGTGTTGGGATGGTGTATCAGGTGGACACATCTATCATGTTCATTAAGTGGGAAGTGCTAATTGCTCTGCAGCTACAATGACACTTGGACGAGTGACAAAAATAAATTCAGGGCCTTGTCAGAGATAAGGTGAAGATACCTTTCCATGGAGACATGTTTCTGTACCTAAGAAAAGAGGATCCAATTGACATCTGTTGCAATTCTACCAGTTCAATGAAATCACCTCACAGCACTCTTCCCTCCATGCACGCTCACAAAATCTTAACGTGGGCCTTTGGACATATCATAGGGAGACTCATTGTGTTCACACTATGGCCTCCAATTTCAAACAGGTATAGAACACATTATTCCCTGACGTTCAGGATGCAAACTGCATAGTAAACTCTGGAGAAAATCCACCAGCCTGAAGGATGCTCACATTTACACATCCATGCCAAGAAAAATCAGGCACAACAATTAACTACATATACACAGAAAAGGATGGATCTGCCCTATTTTGTCTGATGCAAATTGTGGGCTAATTGCAGGACACTTACAGCAGTAAATCTCTCACAGCATCAATTCCAGTGAGGTCCAAGCAGACAAGGGCAGTATCATGGAGCAGAGAGGTAAAAAAACAATTAATTGTTTCAGCCACATTACATGAGCTGACTCGGGAAGCTCTTGGCTTCTCTCCAAGTACTCCTACACAGAGATACCACACAGGGCTTGATCTCTCTGTGCTGTTAGGGGGCAATGACACCTTGCCCTTGAATCCAGAGCAGTGTGGCACAGGTAACACACGAAAAGCAATGACGATAAAGTAAAACACAAGTTTTGCCTCAAGAAGAGGAAGAACCTCTTTCCATCGAGGGTGGCAGAGCACTGAACAGTTGCCCAGGGAGGTCACAGAGTCCTTCCCCCCGAAGATACTCCAAACCCACGTGGACGTGTTCTTGTGTCACCTGCTCTGGGTGACCCTGCCTTGGCGGGGGGTGTTGGAGCGCATGATCTTCAGAGGTTCCTTCCAACCCTAAATATTTCTTTCACCAGTAACTTTAAACACGGCTCTAGAAGTTGCATCTGGCCCCTCCTTTCCTGCTTGCTGCCCCTCACGCACACACCTGAGGAGGGGTCACTGGGGTACCGCTCCTGGCCCGTCCAGACCGGCTCGGCCGCCCTTCCCCTCCCTGCCCTGCAATGGGGGTCACCCCCGCGTTAAGCCGTTCTCCTCAGAACTCCCCTGGGAGCGGAGGGGGGACACGGCGGAGAAATGGCGCCTTCCCTCCCTTCCTGCCCGCCCTCACCCCTATGGTGCGGATCCGTGGGTTGAAGATGCGCTCCCGCCGCAGCAGCTCCCGCCGCCGCCGGCGCTCCAGGGCGGCGGCCTCCTCCAGCTCCCGCTGCGGCCCCAGGCCGTTCATGGCGCCGGGAGGGAACAGCGGGACGGCGGGGCTGACACTGAGAGCGGCGGCCGGGAGCAGCGGCGGCGTCCAGCCGGGACACACCGCGGCCCGCGCAGCGATGGGAAGGAGCGGCGGTGACTAGGCGGACAGAAGCCGAACCGTCGCGATGGGAACGGGGGCGGTGGCACCGCGGGGCGAGGCGGGGCCGCCGCACGAGGCGCGCGGGCTGTGAGGGTGGGGCGGAGCCGCCCCGTCCTTCGAGGCGATAAAATTGTGGAGGAGGCGGGTTGTTTGGGGGTGTTTTTTTGCCCCTGGACTAACTGGTGAAATAGCTTCGTCCACTCTTTGGGGGCATTGAGGCGTGGAGCTCAGGAGCTCCTGGCTCCCCGCGGGGATGGGTTACTTGAAGCTGTTGGTGGTAAAGGATTTCAAGTCGTGGAGGGGGCAGCAGGTTATCGGCCCCTTCATGAGGTTCAACTGCATCATCGGGCCCAATGGATCAGGTAGTGTGGGTGGGTGTGTGCGTACGGGGCAGCTGCTCCATGAGCTGTTAACATTGAAGGCTCTGTTTGGTGGGATTTAATCTCACGGAGCTGCTGAAAATCTCCTCATGTGCACCTGAAGGGGTGGCAGCACAAATGAAGCCTTGGAAGTACCTCCTCTGTAGTTCTTAGCTGAAAGTGTAGGTTTTTCCAGCATGGAAGGGCAAGGAGCAGCCTGGGGGGAGAGAGGCGGTGGGCGGAATTTTAATTTCCAGTTGATTTGGTGCTTTCCAGCATAAGCAGAAAGCCTAGTTTGCAAACAGCACAGCTTGTCTCGCCCACCTCAGCTTACAAACACACATAAAGATGGCTTTATTTTAATACTCCGGGGCTGTACCAGTGGAAACTTGCTCTTTGGTGGGAGTCTGTGGGTTTTGTGGCGCTTCCCCCGGGTCGGGGAGAGCGGCTCTGTAAAATGGCGGCTGCTGGAGCCGGGCTGAGGCGAGCGGGGCTCTGTGGGTGCAGCGCCGTGAGGTGATCCCAAGGGGCTGGAAATTCTCAAAATTTGATCTCTGCTTCAGAAAGTTCCATTCAACACAGGCGGTTTTATGTCTGTCAAAGTGATAGGAGGCGAGGGGTGTATTATTAGAGCAGCAAGGATGGGTTTAACATTTCACTTTAGTTTCCCCAGTCTGTTAATGGTTTAATTTATAATGCAGATTTTTAGACGCTGTATTTTTCTCATTTACCTGATTGAAGTAAGATCTATGGATGTATTGAATATATTTAGCATTGTTACCATGTTCTTTATCATCCTATCCCCACTGCTCTGTATTGTAAAGTCTCAGAATTCTGTTACTTTTTCCAGGTGCTCTTTCAGTTAAATCTGAGTGCATTTTATAGATGAATCCAGGAACAAAAAGTTGTGAAAATTTTGTAATCCCTGAATTGAATATTTTTATTTCTCTGTTTTCCTCCTAGTGTTCTTCCTTTTCTGATACTTTTGAGAGTAAGTCAAAATATTGTCGAAGTAGCATGGCTGAAGGCTGAAAATAATTAAGCTGTCGGCAGAAATGCTCAAGACTAAAGAGATAAAACAAAAAGATTCTATTAGGAGGATTTTTGTTGAAGGACTGTGACCAGATTGCTTTGTTGCTGTGGTGAATGGAGCTGGGAAAGTGCTAGTATTCTTCAGGAGACTGGAGTTGCAGTGGAAAAGTTGGGGATGGAGTGCTCATGCAATAAACCTCCCTCACTTCACTCCAGGAAGCACACTGCCAAGGAGGGAGGGTGGTGTGCCACACTCCTTAGAGAAGCCTTTGTAAAAAACAAAAGACTTCTTCAATAAGGCTGAAAAAATCAGTTTTGTCATAACTTTTGTTACAGACAGGCTCATTTTCTGCTGCCAGCGTGTTGCATCTTAAAAATGTGGGTTTTATGTGCGACAGCTTTTCCTCAATAAAAATCACACTATCATGGGATGGCTTGGGTATCTCATCTAGTTTCAACCCTCCTGCCATGGGCAGGGACACCTTGCACTAGACTGGATTGCTCCAAGCCTTATCCAGCTTGTCCTTGAACACTTCCAGAAATGGGGCATGCACAGCTTCTTTGAACAACATGTGACACTGTCTCACCACCCTCCCAGGGAAGAATTTTTTTCCTAAAAGAATAAAAAATACATAATTGGAAATAGAACTTTTAAAGAATTGGGCAATTCTTCTGATTCTTTAATTCTTAATGAAATGCTTCCATTTATATCGTATCAAAAATGTCTTAATTTTTTTTTCTTTTTTTTTTTATTTTTTAAGGAAAATCTAACATAATGGACGCTGTTAGCTTTGTGATGTGTGAAAAAACATCAAATTTGCGAGTTAAAAATATTCAAGAACTTATTCACGGAGCACATGTTGGAAAACCTGTTTCTTCTACAGCTAGTGTGAAGATAGTATATTGTGAGGAAGATGGGGAAGAAAAAACATTTTCAAGAGTTATCCGTGGTAGGTAGTATATTCTACTTGTCTGTTGTCTGATGTATAAAGAAATGAAGACCAAAAATACCCAACTTAGAATTTCAGATACCCAGTATTAGTTCGTAGTTGGGCAGATTATTATAGTCCTTCAGATACCATTTTAGTAGTGATATAAATGAAAATATATATATATTTGGGTTAATTAGTTAAAAAATTAAACAAGGTATTGTATGTTCTTTGCCCCATATCTGTCTAGATATTTCCTTGAGCTCTGTAGATGATGTAGGCTCTAGGAAATGGGGTCTGACACCTTGCTGCAGGTGTGAGCACCATAAGCATGTCAGTTCCTTTAGAAAGTACTAAAATTGGAAACTAGAGTTTTCAAACAGAGAACATGAATTACTGAAAGGAATAAATGAGTGATTGAAGTCTATTGTCCTCTTTGAGAAAATTGCTCAGTTAAATAATTCTACTAGTTTAATTCTTTTCCAGTGGATTTCTTTTGTTGTTGTTGTAACCATTTTTAGCAGTAATTTTTTTTCCTTCCCACCTTCAGGTAGTTGTTCTGAGTTTTTTTACAATGACAAATCTGTCAGCAGATCTGCATACATAGCTGAGCTTGAAAAAGTGGGCATTCTTGTCAAGGCCAGGAATTGCCTTATTTTTCAGGTGAGCATTCAAGGTACTTTCAACAGAAAACATAAGGTTCTTAGGTTATTTCATAGAACACACAGTTAAGTATTGTCTAGAAATGAGAGCACCCTTAGCCAACTACAGGGCAACATTTTTTTCTTCCTGAACTTGCCAAGAACTACAAGATTACAAAATACACTTAATGGGATTTGTATGTCCATGCATACACAAGGAAGAAAGAAGGTAATCTGGAAGAAGTTGAGTGCTTCTGTTATTAACAATATATTAAAAAGTATGGGTCTGTATAAATGCTTAGTGTATTTAATTGTTGGAGTGCTAGAAAAATGTTACTTCATCTTAAAACACTCCTGTTAGTAAAGATGCATGAAAATGTAAAGGATTTTTTTGTTAAGATTGAGGGAGTTGAAAATTCTATTCAGCTATTAATTTCCAAGAATTTAATGACATAGGCCTTAAGCTTTTCACAAATAATACATTTCACAAAATGGTTTTCCTTAGATTTGCTGACAAAAATTCCTAAGGAAGAACAGAATTTTTTTTTTTTTCCCCTTTCACAGAAGCCTGAGTGGCTCGGTGATCCTTGTTTTGGCACTAAATTTTTTCCTGGGGTTTGAATCTAGATGCATTTCCACCACCTGTGTTCACCTTAAATATACAGAGAGGTCAATCTGTACTATATGCTCTTAAATTCATAAGGCATCAGAATGATCTACAGTGCTGCATAATTCATTTCTCTTCAATTTTGGTTTAGGGAACAGTAGAATCAATTGCAATGAAAAAACCAAAGGAGAGAGCTCAACTTTTTGAACAGATAAGTAATTCATGGGAATATGCTGAGGACTATGAACGAAAGAAGAAGAAAATGCAGCAAGCAGAACAGGATGCACAGTTTAATTATAACAAGAAAAAAAGTGTGGCAGCAGAACGCAAACAAGCAAAGATAGAAAAAGAGGAGGTAACTTAAAATTACCCAGTTTTTTCATGCTAAGTTGCCAGATTTTGCATCTCCTGTGAACTTCAATAGTGTTTAAAAAAGCACAACAAACCAACAAAACATCCCACAAACTTCTGTTGGGTTTAGTCTAGTAGTTTTTTTCAGCATGGCATACTATATAATAATTCAGTATCATTTGGAAAGGTAGAAGAATACATATAATCTAAATAAAAGAAAGTATAGGCTTGCCAGTATAATTAAGTATTGACTTAAATATTTGAGTTTTATGATTAGTGACCATTACTGGAATTGCAGCCACTTGTATGTCATCTTATATCACTTTAGCCTTGAAATTAGACTGCTAATGATGGAAAATAGTTTTTATAAACTATAAATTAAATTTTCATGTTGGTAGGCAGAGCATTACCAGATGCTAATCAAGGAACTGGATGAAGAAAGGATACAGCTGCAGCTTTTTCAGCTTTATCACAATGAAAAACAAATTGACTCTCTGAAAAACAGTTTGGATGAAAAGAATATGGAGGCTCATATCAAGAAAGAGTCTCTTTCCACGGCAGAAGATTCATTTAAAGTCAAGAAAAAAATGTTTGGCATATTAAACAGGGACCAACAGCATATGGAAAAAGAAATGAAGTAGGTTTTCCAGTCAGACTCTCTGATAGTTGAATAAAGCATTATCTGCAGTGGGACTTGCTTGGCAGGTGTACATTTCCTGGTAAAAACTTGGGTGATAACCCAGTGCTATGGAAGTCAGTTCCTAGAAATTCTCTGAAGTAAAATGCAGGAATGGTTTTTACCTCCTCTACCATGCCTAGATACATATTTCGTTATATAAATACTTGTTTGCTGTTAAATTTTAGGAGGTCATGTTTCACTTCTTAAATCACTATTTTCAGTGGATATTTAAAAAAAATCCCTCTGTGGGTATACCCACAGTGTAAGCCCCAGCCTTACAGTTTAAAAAGATAGTTTGCTGTGAATTGTGCTGGTTGGTTGTTTTGGGTTTGTTTCTGGTTTTGTTCTTTAGGACTCTGGAAGCATCACTGATTCAGCAGAGAGCCCTCTATATAAAAGCAAAGGAAAACACATCCTATCAAATCAAGAAAATAGAAGTGTTGAAAAAATCTTTAAGGGATAAGGAGAAATCCTGTAATAAGGAAAAGCAGAACATAGAGGAGCTACAGATGGAATTGAATGATGTTGAGAAGGCATGGAGAGCGTTTGAGGAGAAAATTGAAGAAGAGAGAATGCAGAGAGCAGCAGATGTTGAGCTGGAAGAAAGTCAGGTGAACCAGGAGGCCCAAAAGTCCTATATACCAGAGAAGTCCAAAAATAGTTCTGATTACTTGGAAACTGTGATTTCACCTGTGACCTGTGGTTTTTAGTGACCTTTTTGCCCTTGAATTCAAACAAAACCAAAATTCTAAGTTTCATTTAGACACATAGTACATTGTGGGAGGGTAGGACAAAAAACATTTGTGAGGGTCTCAGGGTGAGTGATTTTTGAGAACTGGTTTTTCATCTGGTGTATCAGTTAGGGAAAAACAATGAAGATGAAAAAGTAAACCAGACCTGGTATTATACATACCATCTGCTGAGGGTCTGAGTCTGAAACTGGGGTGGCTCATTTGAGAAGGAAAGGGCTACATCCCTTGATAGTAAATGCACTTTGGAAGAAGCTGTCTTTGCAGCCATAAGGCCAGGAATGTTTGTGAAACTGTGATAGCTTTTTTTAACGTCTCCTCCTTAAAATAGTTTCTGATCAATTAATGGAGAACCTGCAGGGTTGTTACCTTAGTTTGTGAATCTTCCTGCACTGCACTTTAGAGGCATTTGGTCAGTTAATCACTTAGCAGATTTGTTTAAAATATTTATATTTCACATATTATATGAAATTTTTTAATATCATGAGAATGATGAAAGTATTGCACTGATTTTGCATTGCAAAAACTTAGTGTTCACCTTCAGATTGAATGAGAAGCACCATAAGCTTCCCTGAACAATAAGAGTAATAAAAAAGGCTTAAAGGAGACTGTAGGCAGGAACTAGTAGCTGTAAGCTTTGGATTGAATCTTACTCTAAAAATAATAGAGCTTGTTATGATGCATTCAGTAGCTAGAGGAGTCTCCTGGAGGATTGGGTAGTTCTCATAAAGTTGAGGTAGGTAAAGTTACTTCAGGCTGTAACAACATGAGTCTTCTCACTTTCCAAGGAGTGAATTTCTTTTTATTATTTGTTTTTGTCCAGTTGGAGCTGTACAAAGAGCTGAAGGAAGTGGCAAGAAAGAAAGTAGCTATACTGGCCCAGCAGCTGGAAAAACTTCGCTGGGAGGATAAAGGAGATCAAGAAAGGCTGAAACTTAATCGCAGGAAGAAAAATGAAATTGAAGTATCTGTATCAAATTAGAATTAGATTCTTAAGAGAAAAATGTCTCTTTCCATTCCCTCGGGTATAACTGTCAATATAAACGTGCTCAGTCCTTTGATGTAATCAAATCCTCAGCAGAAGAGGAGCATTGCAAGTGTTAACTCAGTTTCCATGCTGCAGCACGTGTAGCAAAAAGGCCTCTAAATCTGTTCAGAAATTGTTTGTGTGGGCCCACACTGAGGATTTGGGTTTGAAAGCTTTGGCTGTGGTATTTTACAGTTACTCAGAACATTGGCTTAACTGTCATCAGTGTCTGGTTTTGTAAGTGTAGTCGTTCTGAGGTGTCCCACTGCCTTTGTGTATGTGTGTGACACACACCCTGCAGAGGTGTATTTTCATCACAGCTGCCTTGTTGCTGAGATGGCTTTAATGTCAGTTGTGTGTGAGAATGTGTTGTAGTTGCAAAAATCTGTGTCCACTCTTCTGTTGCACTTCAGAGGCAGCTTTTTTGTGTGGATACAGTTGCAGTCATTTTGATTCTGGTATCTTTTATCATTGAAATCCAAACACGTAACAATAAAATGTTCATTTTTCACTCTGGCTTCATTACTATGCCTGATGTTTGCTTCTGATAGAAGTAAAAAGGGCAGAAGCTCAGCTGGTGATTTCTGTTTTGCTGGAAACCTTGTCCTGTTAGATGTTTTGGGTTTTTTGGTTGTTTTGTTTTTTCAAACTCTACTAACTTGCGTTTTTGTCACCTACTAAGAAGTTAGAGAGGCAACATGCATTTCTTCAGCATTTAGTTACAGAGTGAAGGTTGAGGGAGACTGCTGTTCACAAAGCTTAAAAATGCATCAGATGAGACTCTGAGTGATAACAAACACCTCATTCTTGAACATATAAACTTGCCTCTGTGGAGCAGTCTATATTTTACTCCATATTTATGAGGATATAAAGTTATCCTTACCATAATAGCTAAGCTAATATTTGTACATCTATATTTTCTTCATAAAATTAAAAAATACTATTTCTTTTTGAATTGCTAGTTATCAGGAAAATCTAGTTTTTATCTAGAAGTTAAATAAACTCCATTGCCTGTGCTTCTTAAACTGAGCAAGCCCCATTGTGTTGTTGAGAAAGGAATAAGGAATACTTAAGAGTGCATGAAGTATGAATATGCAAACATTGTAGTGGGTGCAAGAGGAGGTTAACTCTCCATCCCTAGAACTATTTAAAAGGTCACAAGGAGTTCAGGAGTTAACTGTGTAGGTAGCAGTATTTTTTTTTTTCCCTCTCCACTTGCTTCAGTTAATGTGTTTTTAATAAATTTGAGTAGATAAAAATTCCAGTTTTACCATTAGTGGGGTTTTTTTACTACAATGTTTTGTGCCAGTTTGGGAACTGTGTCAACTTCTTTGGAAAAAGCTCCTGATGTAGGGACAAGAATAGCACCTCTTCTGTTTCAAGACCTATAATTGGCACCTACTGTTGCAGAAGAGATGCTGTTACTTCACCATGAAATAACAATAAAGAAATAAAGCTCTATCTCAGTACTTGTTCTGAATGTGGAGCTGTATATTCTAAAACTGTCATTTTGCTCTGCTTTATCTTTAACTCATTCTATTTGTGACTGCATAGGAAACCATAAAACAGACTGTGGAGCAGGTAGAAGAGCATGAAAAACGCATAGAGAAGTTGGAAGAATATGCTAAAGTATGCATGTATGTGTAAAAATTAAAAGCTAACTGTATTTCTTAGGTATTAATGTTCAAAATATAGCAGGTTTCTATTTCCTTCTAATTGCTTTATTTGAAGTTTTAATAAGAGCTAGAATTGTTACTAATTCTTACTGATTTTACTTAATATTTCAGTCACCTTAGCTGTCAAAGTAGGAAGTATGATGACTAATCCATATTTTGCTTGAATTGGTTCTATAATTCTCATTTCTCACAAGTTACGTTGCTGTGGATGGGGCTGTTATTGGACAAATTCTGAGCAAGGAAACAGGACAGTTTGTAGATGTGCTGCTCTAGAAAGCATTAATATTTACATTGTGCATTAGCACAGCTTGGTTCTTGCCTCCTGGGTCTTGTCTTCTGCCTGATACTTTCTCCTTGTGAAGTTAGGTGACAGCAGAATGACCTTAATTTATACTGGAAGTGTGTACATATGAAATTGTGAATTGCTTTTTATTTTTGCTCCTGTTCAAAGTGGATCATTAAAAGAAAAAAAACAGCAGGAGGAAGCCCTGGCTAAGGAAGTTGAGAATGCAACAACACGAATGGCTGAGGTGAATGAAGACTTGAACAAAATAGTTGGTGAACTGCAGAATGCCAAAATTGATTACCATGAAGGGAGACGTGAGCAGATGAGAGCAGAGATCCTGGAAAGTCTGAAGAGGCTGTATCCAGATTCTGTGGTAATGAATGGCCTCATTTAAATGCTTTCTTTTAGAGTTAAGGCTTAAAAATTCTGCATTAGACTGAGTAAGCAGCTGGAATATCCTTTTATATTTTGTTCTTGCTTGAGTGTACTTGATGAGATAATGTTACTGGAAGAATAGTAGCATATACTGTCATTTTTCACAGATTCCAAAAATAAAGGGATTACTGCTTGCATAAAATAGTAATTGTGATCTGTTACGTGATTTAGTGGTCTTTAAATATTTCATTTTTTCCTCATCTGGTTTTGTTTTCTTCTGTCCTCCTTTGTGGCTTTGTTATTTTAAATGAATGAATGGGAAGGTTAGCCATGAGACCATTTATTCCAGAGCAAATAACTGCTTCTGAAAGACAGTTTTTATGTTATCAAATTTTGATATTATCAAATGGTCTGTCTTCACTTATACTTCAGGATACTTTACTTTTGAGGATATTTTCCTCAAATTTCACTTCAGTAATGCCCTTTAAGGGTTTTGTCTATTGATTCTGAATTGTCAGCAGACATTAACTGGTTTATGAAGCATGTTTACATCTTTCTAGTGACATTAAAGAGAGACTCAAACACTGAAAGCCATTTCAAATTGGAAGTTTTTAATAAATATAATCAGTTAAAATGTTGGCATCTGATTTTATGACTTGGTGTAATCTGTTCCTTTTGATACACAGTCACTTGAAATGTAAAAGTTGGCAATCTTTTTTTTAATGTTTGCTCAGCTTTCCAGTGTTGCCTTTAGAACACAAAAAGTAAAACATTTTCAGTTGTTTTTTTTGCTTCTTGGTCTTTTACAAAATTCTCCTCAGAATATTGAAAGCATCTGATCCTGGTTTTTTTTCCTCCAGAGAGTAAGAAATTTGCTTTTCAGCTGCTCTTCAGAATTTTTTCATTCAAGTTAGCAAGGTGGTGCAAAATAATCAAAGACTTGATTGGCTTATCTCTTTTTGCTCACTCTTTGTTTTATATCCCTGTTTGAAAAGAACTGGATCAGATGGTGATGCTTTATTGGCTATGGGAAGGTTGATGTTGAGGAATATTCTGTGGTTTTCCTGTAGGAACTGCAAATTTAAGAGTACTTGGAGATGATGGGATGGCTTCTAAGAAAAATGAGAAGTCAAATTCATTACATAAACTGGTACAGGAAGGCTTAGTGCTGCCTGCTTCAGTTACCTTTGTTCCTGCAGTAGTTTTCCTGACCAGCACACTGAGGCAACAGAGTTGTTTCTGAACTGCTCCTTAATGCTCAGGTGTACTAATTCCAGATGAGTAAACACAATCTGAATCACAGTTTTAGGATAGAAGGGTCAAGACACATTTTGTCTTCTGGTCTCCTGGCAGAACTGAAGGAAATCTTTGTGTTGATCTTCTGGATTTCATGGGCAAAAATGGCAGACAGCTTCTAAATGTTCAGCTTATTCATCTTACATCCATCTTACAGTTCCTGTTGTGTTAAAACATGCTTATGATGGTGGGTGAACACTGCAGGTACTGACTTTGATAAGAATAAAATTGTAGATCTGCAAGAAGAGATGAGTAGCTACATGTCAAGAATCAGGAAAATTGTTTTTGCATGAATTCACAAATAGTGTTCAGTATGTGCATCAGTAGGTCTGATCATTCAGAAAAAGCTCATCTCTCCCTATAATTAGGGAAAAGAAAAATCTTAAGGGAGCATGGACAGCAAAGAACTATAGTTTTCTCTCTGGAGGTGTTATTTCAGCACATGCCAAAATAGGTTTGATTATTTGGACACTTCAGTACAAGAAAACTTTATTCTTTTCATACTTCTTCATTTTTGGGTTGAAACTGGAATGGTACCTCTTGCTGCCATTTTGCAGGTAACTGGTCTATTTATTTAAGATGTTACTGTCATTTTAAGATCTTACTTAGTGTTAAATACCTTCTTACTCTCCAAAAAACATGTTTAGCTAACTTCATCACTCTGTTACACTTCTAGAAGTGTATGAAAGATATTCTCCCTAAAACATTGATAATGTACCTTTAACCTTGGAGAAAAAATGAGATCCTTTCAGATTTTGAAGGAATACTTTATAAGTTGGGTTGATGACTGCTATGATTTCTGGTTTTTTTGATGTGCAGCTGTGGTGAGTGTGTGCAGCTGGTAGATACATAATACTGAAACAGTAAAATATCTTGCATACAGAAATATTTTTGATACCTGAAATAATATTTCTCTGTATTTTAATCTTCAGTTTGGAAGATTGCTTGACCTGTGTCATCCTATTCATAAAAAATACCAGCTTGCTGTCACCAAGGTATTCAGCAAATACATGACTGCTATTGTTGTTTCCACTGAAAAAACAGCCAGAGATTGCATTCGGTTCCTAAAACAAGAACGAGCTGAGCCTGAGACTTTTCTTGCTTTGGATTATCTTGATGTAAGTATGTTTTTCTTTCTCCTGTCATCAGCAATAATATACTTGTAAGTCTTGATGGTGGCTTAAGTTTAACTGAAATCTGCTGAAGTGTTAAGGCACAGGACACAGGACTTGGGGAGGGAATTTTGTGAGGCTCCTGTTGGCCTGTTTTGCCAGCCAGCTGAGGTCCCTCAGGATGGCAGCATTACCACCTGGCATATCAGCCATTACTCCCAGTTTTTTGTGATTAGCAGATGCTGAGAGTACATTCTTCCCATCATCCAGGTAATTAATAAAGATGTTAAACAGGATCAATCCCAGTATTGACATGGGGACCTACTGGCCTCCAACTGGACTTTGTGCTACCAGTCACCCCCCTGTGGGCTTGTCTGTGCAGACAGGTTTCAGTTCACCTCACTGTTTATCCAGACCCCATTTCATCAGCTTCTCTGTGACAGTCTTAGGGGAGGCAAGTGTTAAAAGCCTCTCTGAAGTCTAGGTAGATAATATTCACTGTTCTCCCCTGGTCTGCCAGGCCAGTAATTTCTGTTGTGTCAGGCTGTTGTTGATCATGCATGACTGATTTGGTGAATCCATGCTGACCACTTCTCCAAGATTTTGTGTTTATATGCCTGGAACTAGTTTCTAGGATAAGTTGCTCTATTACCTTTTCCATGATCAACATGAGGTTGACCATCCTGTGGTTCCTTGGGTCCTCCTCCTTGCCCGTTTTTGAGCACAGAAGTGTCATTTGTTTTCCCCTAATCCTTAGGCACCTCTTCCAGTTGCCATGATCATTCAAAGGTACATTGAAAGTGGCCTTGTAATGACATCCTTCAGCTCTGCTGGTTGCATCACACCAGGGCCTGCACATTTACTTGCATCCAGTTTGCTTAAGTTTGCCTGAGCTGATCCTCTTCTTGCAAGAATGTCTTCTTGTTCTAGACTCCTACTTGGGCTCCTGCCTGGATTCCCAGAGGCTGGTCTTGCAGGTAAAGACTGAGGTGAAAAGAATTCAGTACCTCAGTCTGTTCTGTATGCTGTGTCACCAAGGCCCTGCCTCATTCAGTAGCAAGCTCACATCTCCCTTAGTCTTGCTTTTATCACTGTGTATTTACAGATGCCATTTCTTTGACATCCCTTGTTAGATTTGGTTTCACCTGAGTTTTGGCTTTTTTAGTCTCATACCTGTGTGCTTGGATTGTGCTTCTGGATTCTTTTGAGACTGCCTGGTCCTGCTTCCACTTTTTGTTTGTTTCCTTTTTACATTTGAGTTTTGCCAAGAGCTCATTGTTTATCCTCCCCGATACTTTTGCCTGACTTCTTGCTCATTGGTATGTTAATTCTCTTAAGACTGGAGGAGCTGATCCTTGAGCACTGGACAGGATTGTTGGGCCTGTCTTCATTTGGGGGCTTTGTTCCATGAAAAGGCCAAAGTTCAGGGCTGTGAGTTGCCTTTTGCCTTGGTGCCACTCTCAGGGTGCTGAACACTGTTGTGTCACGCTCACTGCAGCCAGGGCTGCTTTTGACTTCCCCATCCCCTACAAGCCTCTCCCTTTTGAGTATGAGGTCTAGCACACCTCATGTTCCCACCTTCTGGCATCTGTCACTTGGATTCACATCAGTGCTTCTCAGGGGCGACATGGATTGCTTATGCCCTCTTTTGTTGTCCTTTTAGCTGTCTGTAGAAAGCCTCATCTGTTTGTCCTTCCTGATCAGGCAGCCTGCAGCAGACACCCATTGCAATGTCACCTTTACCAGCCCCCTCAGTCCTTACCTATGAGCTTCCAAATGGCTCATCTTCTTTCCCCAGGCAAACCTCCATCCATTCCAGCTGTTCTCTCACATAAAGGGCAACTTCACCACCTCCTCCCCAGCTCACCTGTCCTTCCCAGAAAGCCTGTATCCCTCCATGGCACTGCTGCTAGAGGAGCTATCCAACCATATCTCCTTGACCCCAAAAATCATGGAATCACAGACTGGTTTGGTTTAAAATGGATCTTAAAGCTCATCCAGTTCCACCCTTGCCATGAGCAGGGACATCTTCCCCTAGACCAGGTTGCTCCCACCCCCTGGCCTTGAACACTTGCAGGGATGGGGCAGCCACAGCTTCTCTGGGCAGGGTGGTGGCTCTGCAACCACACACAGATCTTGAACTCTCTTGTTTATTCCCCATGCTTTGGAGTCATTTGATTTGATGCACAGGTTGTACAATAGTATCTTAATGGCACCATAAATAGTAATGCAGTAGACTGCACAGATTGAAGGACCATAGTGTACAGAGAACACAAACCCCAGATCTGGTTCTAGTCTTGAGCTCCCTGTTGTGTGTTGATCTGTACATCCTGTCCCCAGACTACTCAGATTTGGACATGCTTTGCTGTAACAACATGGATTCTAAACACTGCTTGTTTGCTTTACAGGTTAAACCAATCAATGAGAAGCTAAGGGAGATAAAAGGAGCTAAAATGATGGTGGATGTTGTACAAACACAGTTTGTTCCACTGAAAAAAGTGATTCAGTTTGTGAGCGGGAATGCCTTGATCTGTGAAACAGTTAAGGAAGCAAAACACATTGCATTTGATGGACCAGTGAGGTTGAAAGTAAGAAGCTGAAGTTTATTGCATACATTTTTCATTGCAGTTTGTGTTTGATGCCATTAAAGAAGTCTCTGTAAACATGCTGGAGTATTGCAGACAAACACAAAGTTGGTACCATGCTGTCCAATCCCACAGAAACAAATGACTAGATACTTCCCATGGCTGTGTTTTCCTCTGATAGTGAGTTGAAGTGGTTTCTTGGGAGAAGGAGGAGGCAAATGAAAGGATGGATGGTGTCCAAGTATGGTTCTTGATATAGTCCTTGTGATGGGGAGTAGGAGGGATGGATAATCCTCCTTCTAAAACTGCCTGATTTAAAAATACAGACTTTATCTTGCAAGATTTTCTTTGAGGAAATGCTTTCACATTTTTTTTTAATTATCTGCCAGAACCTCTTGGTTGTAGATATGGATTATGTTAAGGACTGGAAGCTTCTCTATCCCTTCCTGCAGTTCGTTCTTCTTATTCCAGTCTCTATTGCTGGAGGCAGTATTTTATTCACTTAATAAACAATCTAAAACTTTGATTAAGACAGCTTTAAGTTGAAGGTGAGTGTGAAGTCATTTTTACTTGAGATAAAGTCACAAAAACACCCATGCTCTTTACTGCAATTTACACTTTCACTCTACAAACAAGCTGTTTGCCTTTACTCTGTTACTATGTTTAGTACTACCACCTTTAAAAGGTGCCTGTTGTACACCTTTTAAATGCAAGTGCAAACACAAGGGGCTGTATGCATGGAAATTTCATTTTATTTTCTGATCAGCTGAATAATACCAAAACCTGATTACTGCTAAGAAACAACAGCCTTTATTTGCTTCAAATGTCTCATCTTAGCAGGTTTGGAAGAGAAAAGAAAAATTTGAGTCCAACTCACATGTGGTTGTTACTTGTTTGACTACCATATCTTGGGCACTAGTGCATGGGGTATTTTGGTTGGGGTTTTTTTCAGATTTATTTGGATATAATTTATTTTCTTCCAGACAGTGGCTCTTGATGGAACTTTATTTTTGAAATCTGGAGTGATTTCTGGAGGATCAAGTGATTTAAGATTTAAAGCTAGAATTTGGGATGAGAAAGAAATGAATAAAATGAAAGAAAGAAGAGATAGCTTGATTAATGAGTTAAAGGTAGGTCTCTTAAAAGCACTTAACTGCAGAAGTCATGCTGTGTCTGACTTAATTCAGCTCTGGGAAGGTGATTTTCTAAAAATGTAATTTGTAAAGCTTCCAGAAGATAGACAGGACATAATAGCTGTTCATCCTCTTCTAGTTAGTAATGAATTCTGCATCCCAGTTCATAGCTGTGGTTACAGGACAACACTCTGGTCCAAGCTCCCTCCAGGAAAAAGTTAAGAGTACCTGAAGACTTGTAATGAAAATGACAATATGATTGTTTATATGGGAATGTTGGCATGAACCAGAACCTGCCAGTGTGAAATGATTTACCATACCTTGAGTGTTGTCTCTTTCAAGAGGGATGGAGTTGTAACATAATCTGTGAGTGGATGCTTTCTTGGGAGAATATTAATATGGAATATGACCTGTGCTATCAGCCTTTACCTTGAATGAGGCCAACATCAGTGTGGCTAGCTTTAAAATCTGAAAAACAAATCGTTTTCAAATAGTTCACCTTTTGTTTAAAAAGCTTTTTCTCCCCCATAACACTTTCCCAGGACCTAATGAAGATCAGGAGGAAGGAGGCTGACTTGAAGCAGCTGCGTGCTCAGTGCCAAGGAACTCAGACACGACTTAAATATTCACAGAGTGAATTAGACATGATTAAAAAGAAGCACCTTGCTAATCTCTTCATGGTATAATATTAAATCTTTGTAAATTTCATGTTTAATAATTGTATTGTTTTAAACTGCAGTTACTGATCAAGTAATGCTGCTTACTGACAGTTTTTTTAACTCAGTTAAAGTTTTACATAGAGCAGTTGCAACCAAGGAGTTGATAAAATATAAAAAACAAGATTGCACAGTACTTTACATGAGGTATTTTCTATTGTGGTTTTAAAACTTGGATTTCTGGTAAGCTTGGTTTATATTTAGTTGTTATATTTTATTTAGTAACCTTTAGAAGTCTGTAAGTCAAAGTGCACTTTGTGGTACTTAGTTTGCTTTTCTGCTCGTTAAAATTGTAATTTTTACATGTAGATTGGCAATAATAGTGTATAAGTGGCATTTGAGAAGAAAATACTTAATGTTTTTAATCACAAAGAACAGTTAACCTGGAACAGAGCTGCCTCTTAATTTCTAGGAAGTTGAACATCTTAATAAGAAAAATTGCCATCTTTTTCCTTTCTATGTAGGAAAAATCAAAACTGGAAAGTGAACTGGTAAATATTGAGGCTCAGCATGATATGCTGAATGAAGGAGTAGTACAACGAAAAGAAAAAATTGAAGAATTTCAGAAAAAAATTAACGAGGTAATACTTTCTGTCAGAGCTCTGAGAGCTCATGCTGTTGGGCTACAGAAACTTATGTTTTACTGATGTTTAAACCTGGACAACTTCTATTTAACTTTGTAAACTGCTTTGTCAGCCAGGCTTGTACATTATTCCAGCAATCTCTCCACATCCTCTACCTTTCTTACCAAGGTAACTGTGAACAAAGAATGTTAGTGTCAACGAGTCATAGCTTTGCAAATCAGTTTCCTTAGAGTCAAAGTTCTGTGACTTGTCAAGTGCTGAACACAAACCCAACCAACCAAATCCATCTACATCTCAAACAGATAAAGCTTTGCTTAATACATACAGCTTTCTAGAGCTGGAAACAGTCCTCAGCACTGTGAGAGGGCTGTGTTCTGAACTCTACAGGTGACATATCTGGGGGGTAGCCTGGGTGCTTGGAAAGTAGATGAGAAATAGCATGATCTGAAGGTTGCCTTCTCTTGGGAAGTAACCAGTATTTGGTTTTGACTTTCTCTGCTCTGATTGCCCTGGGAGAGTGGCTGAGATGTGTGTGATGATTGTCAGCAAATTCCTCTTTCACTGTTTTCGGGGGTTGGTTTGTTTCTGTAAAGGTTTTCTTTGCTGGGTGGGAAGAAGGTTCTTTTGGGGTTTTTGCATGTTGTGGTTTTTGGGACTTGTTTTGGTATTTTGATGGTTTTCTGGGTTTTTTTTTTAAGACTGTTGTATGCCTGTATTCAAGTCCAGTTCATGGAAGATGGAGCTAGCCTGTGATAAAACTGAGTGTTCTACCTCTCTTTTGAGGTGTAGGTGATGGAAAACTTGGAGATCTTGTTCTATCCCCATCTGTCCAAATTAATTATCTGTTAGGGTACTAAACCATAAACTTGTTTTTAGAACCTGCTCCTGTCTGTTTCCTGTCAGCAACAGGAAAAGTTCTGTGATTTGTGATCCACCACTTGGCTTTCTCAGCTGTTTTTGTGTAGACACTTCTGCCATCTCATCCCTCAGTTTCCCTGTCATTTACTAATCTTCCAGTGGTCCCCAGAACAGTTCATACAGACAGTGGACAGATTGCAGAGCATGGTTGTCATGAAGAAACTGAAGGCATTCAGTGGAGGAAATGTTAGTGAAGCCTGATGTGATGCCAAGAGGGGTTTCCTGCTGTGTTCTGCTTAGAGTATGCAGTAACTGACTGAAATAGGTGCTTCATCCCTACCTGTGTCTTCCTAAAGCTGCCTTTCTTCCTACTCTGGTCAAACAAAGAATCTGTGGAAAAATGGTACTGCAATTTTAGCTGGAAAATTCACAGCCCAGCACTTAGATGCTGGTGTAAAATGTATGTTGTTGGAGAAGGAGAGATTCCTTACCATTGCCTGCAGTAACTCAGGCTGTATCATACATCTGTGATTCAGTTCCTGGCTTCTGACCCATTCTCATCAGTCAGTCTGGGATTAATCCATGGCTGGAATTCTACATGTAAGGACAAGCCAGAGTTGCTGCCTGTTCTCTGTCTTGCTTGGGGTGCAGGCATGAGGGAGTGCAGATGTCTGTCATCTGCAGACACTGAGAAACTCATTGATGGTTAACTCTGTAAGAATTCCAGATACAGGAACTTTTCTTTTGTTTGTTCTGAAGAAACAAAAACAGAGGCTATCATTTGGAACCAATCATTGGTTTCCAAAGAGCCAAAGAGTGGTGGAACTTGGGTATTTTAACTTGATTTGATGTAGTATTTGATACCTGGCTAAAAAGGCCTGAATACTAAAACAGTATAAACAATACCAGGCTTTGATCTGTGGAGTTCTCTTAAGATTTTGTTCAGTCTGTGGGGTTTCCTTTTAATCAGGCTGTTGCTATTTCTTCCTTCAGTCCAGCTATATACACTGAACTAGTATTTGCCTGCTTAATTTTTTCTTAAAAATTTTAGAATTGGTTTTGACTGATGCTTTTGTTAGGATCTGCTGTATAATTAGGAAATGACATATTCCATGGGCGAGTTTTTGCTATGAGTTTTCTATAAACAGAGCACAGTAATTAATATTTATGCATCTCTTGAAAGGATTCAGATATAGAACTGAACTACAACTCAGAGAAATCTGGTGTATCTGATTTCTTGTCCAACTTTCTCTTCAACTGCCTGGGAACAAAAGGCAAAACCAGGGAAGCTGGTTAAACTGTGATGACTTTTTGTCTTCAGAATGACCAAGAAGAGCTTAGATTTGGGTTACACTTGGTTGGTAAATCACTGACATATGCCTTAGGTCTGACATTTGGCCTGAAAGTATTATTGGAAAATTTCAAGTACAAATTACTTCTCAGTAGCTGTTAGCTGCTTTCTTGAAGTACCTTAAAAATCCAGTCTGTAGCATGCAGTGATTGAATATTTTACATCTGTGAGTTGCAAAATAAGATGATCATTTTTTTTTGTTCCATTTCTCTTTTGTCAAAGGTTGAAGATGACGTTTTTCGGGAATTCTGTGAAGAAATTGGGATAGAAAATATTCGTGTGTATGAACAAGAACATGTGAGACAACAAGAGGAGATTGATAAGAGAAGGTGGTATATGTCACTAAAATGTAAACCAGTGGTTGGCATTAGATTGGGCACACTGATACTTGAGAAACTCCCCCACAGGAAATAACACAAAGTCCTGGGAGAATGTAGAAAGTTCTCCTTGGCACTGTAAGGATTATTTAGGCCAGTGCTATAGATTAGATCACTGCTGTGATTTGGGTTTGTTCCACAGAGTCAGTGACAACTTGCAACAATTTTGAGAGGTAACATTTACTAGGTAACTTTACAATAGGGGCACTATTGTAAAGTAGTAGTTTTTTAATACCCACACTGAAAAATGGCACTGTTCCCAGACTGAGAATAGGGTCACTCGTGTGAAAAATCTTAAGGAAAACTGGGTGTAAAATGCAGGTGTTTGGTATAGGAACATACTCCTATAAGGAAAACAGGTTCTTGAGTTTTTCACAGGCAACCTCAGCTAGTGTTTCTCTCACAGACACGTGGCACTGCACCACAGATCTGGATCTTAGAAGGAGAATGTTAAAATGAGCTGATGGTTGAAGTTCAGCTGTCACTTTCCATGATGTGGCTATATTTTATATTGTATTTGTTCAACCAATATCACTATAGCTTTGTGGTTTCCCATATATCCATGAGATGTGGTGTAGTAGAATCAATGTAATGCAGATTTTTGTGTTCCTATAGAAGATACAGCAATGCTATCTAAGAGTCCAATCACAGTTAGTAGCCTGCTTTGTAAGAACTGGTTTTTAAATCCTGTGCTTTGACTAGACTTGAGTTTGAAAATCAGAGGACACGACTGAACGTTCAGCTGGAGTATAACCGTGATCATCTACAAAAGTCACTGAACTCACTCAGCAAGTTGAGGGAGACAATTCATAAAGATGAAGCTGAGATTGTCAAGCTACAGAAGGTAATAATAAAATCAATTTCTTTGTCTCTGTAATTCAGTGCATTCTTTCAGTTACAATTTTGAATAAATGTAGTTGATGCTGTGGATTAATTTTTCAAGGGGTTAATTCAATGTTGACTTTGTAATTGCATAGAAAAATGCAGATGCATATTGCATTTTAACTTTGGAATAAACTGCTGTATTTGGATGCTTATTTATTACTAAAAATAGGCTTACTAAAAATTAAGTTTTGGATTACTGTCTGTACAGTATTATTTTAGATTTTCTTCAGTTAATGTGTTGAGTTGATGTGAAAAGGCAACATATAACTGTAGATAAAACCAGCAGTATGTAGCTCAGATTCAGCAGAAGATTTTGTGAATAAGGGCAAGCAGCTCTGTTGCTGATGTTGCTTTATATCTTTAAGCTACTTTACAGCCACTAATACACTTAAAATAATCCTATTAAACCAACTGAGATTTTTAGTTGAAGTAATGTGTGTGGATAAAGAACTTCACAGTGTTCCTTATTCTGTATTGTCCTGATGGTGCTTGTTAAAGAAACAAGCTTGTGCTTGCTCACAGAAAAGGGAAGGAGAAAATATGTGCTTTGAACAGAAAAAAACAAAAAGTGAAATGTATAAAACTGCCACAAAGTGGGGGAACTTCCCCCCCTGCCCCCCTTCCCAGTGCCTTTCA
Organism: Trochalopteron elliotii; assembly: GCA_024734555.1. Classification (NCBI taxonomy): domain Eukaryota; kingdom Metazoa; phylum Chordata; class Aves; order Passeriformes; family Leiothrichidae; genus Trochalopteron; species Trochalopteron elliotii. Next base: position 4,389,550 of record JANPWX010000593.1, on the reverse strand, counting down.
GATCTTGTGCTGTAAAACGTTTGAATGTAACAGGTTTAAACTGTAACTCCTTTCTGTATAGTAGAGGTTCCAGATCTAGATTCTTGGTGGAGGGTTAAAAATTTAAATATTTCCATGCAGGAGGAGGAAAAGCTTCTAAAAAAAGTGGATGAACTTTTGGAGGAGCAGCAACACCTTAAGGATAGATTAAGTGCTCATAAATCTGAGCTTACAAAAAGCCAAAATGAAGTTGAAGAGTTCAGAAAGATGATGTTAACTCTTAATAGGTAATTCCTACTTCTGGTGCTGGGAAGATGATTAAAGGGATAATATTTGGAAGGGATTTACTGATCATATGTTTGGATTTCTCTTGTTTTGTTTTCATGTGAAAGATTTATTAGAGTCATAGTGATTTGCATCTTCAGTGTGCCTTAGTTTAACAGTGTTTTTCTAATTCATTGTGTGAGGGAAAGTATTTCAAGAGAGCCATCCCATAAACCATATAGAATTATTTTATCTGCCTAGTCTTAGGTCTCATTGTGATCTCTGACCACAGATCTCTCATCTGTTGTGGTGAGTATGTAGTAGCTTACACCTTGACTGGGGGCATGTCAAGTTCCCTCATAGTTTCCCAGTTTAATTTGAGTTGTACAGTGGGTCTGATGAATGGGAACATTTTTATTTTCCAATTTCATTGTTATTTTTCCAGACTTTTCATGTGCTGCATACCTTAAACTAATACTAACTTTAGGTCATTATTTTGTCCTACTGTTGATCAGCTCCTTTGTGGACAGTTTATACAGCAGTTCTGTTGTGCTTGCTTATTATTGATGCCCCTTAATCAGGAGTCATAGTTATGTTTAAAAAGCCCATCATGCTGGCACAGTGTGGCTAGGTAAACTTGTGGAATCTTGCTGCTATCAGAGGAATTGGTTCCAAAGAATCAAGCTGTTTCAAGGAGAGTCATGATAGAAGGTATTTGATGACATGGTAAAGGATCAAATCTCCATACATGTTCACTGCAGTTGAACAGGGGCGGGCTGTCATTAGGAACAGTGAGTATTTGAATGTGCTTTTTAAGTGAACTTGGCAATGTAGTGAGACTGAGGCTCCCCCTGGAGTAATTTGGGAGAATGGAGGGGATGGCAGAAGTGCAGTACCATTTTCCTTCGTGTTTGGTGGAGGTTATTGCAGAGGAAACAGCCCTCTTGCTGCTTGGAATCTGTTGTCCATGCTGTATTTATCATGCTGTTCTTCTGTGGATGTTATTAGCAGTGAATATACTCTTTTCCACTCTTGAGTTGTGCCTTTTGTGCTTGTAGAGAAGCCACAAAGTTGCAGAGGGAAGCCACAGCTCTGGAAAGTGCTCTGGAAGCAAATAGATTAAGGAGACATAATCTGCTGCTTGAGTGCAAGGTGCAGGACATGAAAATCAAATTACTGTTTGGATCACTGGATGACATCAGTGAAGTAGAGGTACTCAGTGTTTACTAAAGATAGATATCACGGAGGAGCATTTACTCATGAATTTAAAGATCCTCTTTCTGTCCTTACAGAGCTGTTTTTCTTATATAGTAATGTTCAAACCAATATACTCTATTTGTGTGATCATGTCTCTTTCATTCAAAAGAAGGATTTGTTTTTATTTTTGTTTGCAAGTATTTTTAATTGTGCTTGAAACATACTCTCCTGAAATATATAAAATCTTGTGGTACAAGAAAATTGGTATGAAGATAAGTAAGAGCATACACAGGGGTCAGGTCAGAAATGTAAATAAAATACAGCATGTGCAAGGGTTGAGATCATATTTGGTCTAACATCCATAATAGAAATGCTCTATATAAAATCATCCTTTTGTGTTCAGTTCCTGTAGATATTCACAGAAATCAGGGATAGGCTAAAATAGAAACATTCCTTCTATCCAGTGACTGCCCCTTATTATTTGTCTCCATCTTCCCTCTTTTTCCAACATACCTTTTTGTGAGGAGAAATAAACTTTCTGCATTGTTACAAAAGAAATTAGCTGTGGGTTTTGAAGAACTTAAAACAAGTGTGTGAATTTGGAAGGAGTCTGTGGAACCTGTTCCTTAGAAAAGTACTTTTGCTGGAGGATGGGTGTGAGCTGGGCAGCAGACAGAATTCAGGCAGTGAGGTGGGGTGGGCAGTGTGTGAAGGGAAAGAGAAAGAAACTGCTGATGATCACAATGTGTAGGAACTCAATTCTCACTGTTTCTGAATAAGGAAGAGAGGAAAGCAAGGAGGGGAGCAGAAGGAATAACAATGTGGATTCTTAATTTTAACCTCACGGAGAAGGACCAGCAAGATTCAGTTCCAAGAAAGAATCTTTGTGGGAAAGTGGTCTAATAATGAGAGATGGCACATGTTTCATTTGAGGGAAAGTGACTGTTTGAAATTCAGGCTACAGAGTGTAAAAGATACTCTGCTTATGCCATACAGAACTGAAGCTCCTCGATTCTTTGGAATTTGAGTGGGAGAAATGCCTCAGCTTACACACTTCACCTTCCTCTTGGAAGGGATTGAGGTATTCAGGGGGTGTACATCTTTCCAGTCAGGAGATTTACAGTATGTACAGTGTTGTAGATATGTAATAAACAGATTGCTGCTGCTTTTCAAGCTGAGTTTAGTAGATGTTTTCATTTTCATTTAATAGGTGTGTGTGTTAATTAGGATCTTAACTGTTCACTCCATTTGGGCCAGGAGAAGAGCCATGGATTAAGTTTACCTCATACCATGTTACCACTGTCTCTTAATTTTAAAACTTTTTAATGAATTGGTTTTACAGTTTCAAAGTTAACTGTTGTATTTCTGAACTGGAATATCCTTGATCTTACAGCTAGGAACTGAAATAGAAGGCACCCAGACTCTGTCAGGGATCTATGAAAGAGAAGAGAGAATTCAGATAGACTACAGCACCCTAGAAATGGACCTAAAGGTAGTCTTCTCTGCCTGAAATTATTAGAGATGGAGTGTTTGTTTTTTATTTTTGTGAAAGATATTTTGTTTGTTATTTTGTTCTTCAACCTGGTCTTTAAGTGACGCTTGGTAAAACCACTGCAAAGCTGAAGTGCATGTATGTGTGCTCTGGTTTTGTACTCATGACATATCATTGGTGTGTGGGATTTCTAGATAGGTCAGTTTCCCATAGAACTGGCTTTAACTTCCATCTTACCTGAACCAGAAAAATGGAATTCAGAGACTTATATAACCTTGATTTTTTTTTTTCCCTTTCTCCTTTACTTTCTGCCTTGAAGTTCCAGCTTTGTATGTTAAGGCCCAAAACTCCTGAAGCAAGGATGGCTGTGGGGGGTCGTTTACCTTCTGTTTGCAGAGACCAAGGCTTCCCATCCTTCCCTGTCTAAAAGCCCCTTAGGCCACATTTTCTCAGCAGGTTTTGTAATTTTTTTCTTTTTAATCTTGAGGAAAATAGTTAAATGTCAGAGGCTAAGCACAGAGCAAAGGATGAGTCTGTCATCAGTAAGAACTTACCTCAGAGAATTCGCTGAGAACCTCTTCTTTAAAAATCAAGGAATGAAGCACTAATTCTGCTCCTGTGTTGTATTTTAAAAAGGGAATAAAGGCAAAATAATTGGCTCCCTGTTTTTAAAGGTCTTGGGAAAGAAGAGTGAGGGCCTGGTAGATTTATTGCAAGAACCAAGACCTGAGTGGTATTTTCAGTTGTGTTTCAAGTTAAAGCTATTAATGAGTGGTGTAATTATTTCAGGAACCATGAGTGCTTGCTGTATGTATTGAAGTGTCTTGGCCTAAAAGCAAATTAGATTGCTCTGTTGGTTTTTTTCTTTAGGAACTAGAATCTGATCAAGATATAGAGGATCATGTGGAGCAAATGCAGCAGGAAATCAAATGTAAAGAGGTGACATTAATGAAGACAGCTGCTCCAAACCTGAGAGCTGGAGAGAAGTTACAGATGGCTCGGAACAAGTTCCAAGAATCCATAGATGGTAACACTGAGTCTTTCATGTCAGTCACTTTTCTGATCCCATCCTAATTGAAATTCCTCTTCTTGGTATTGGTCCTGCTGGCTTTGCCCCTTTCAGTTATTAAGGTATTTTTTTGTGCTTAGGTGTTCATCCTCAGTTATCTTTTTAATTATTTGTAAACAATTCATTAACATACACTTGAGCGTGCAGTAGTTTGTTGAAATAGAGTTTGAATGATTGAGAAGATATTTGTTCCCCACATGATATCATTAAGTGGTTTTACTTGCTTTCTGAGAAGTTACTGACTTTAATGTTAAAATTGCTTCATTTTTTCTTACATAAATGTGTATGTTGTCCAAAACTCAGACATGAGCATTTCTGCAAAATGATGAGTATCTTCAGAGGGTTTTGAAGATCTTAACAGTGTAAGAAACTTAGGGGGTTCTGGAGCTGTACCAGGTCAGTGCTGGTGCTGCTTAGGGCTGCCTGGCTCCCAGAAAGGAATTAGGAGAAGAATGTTGATGTTGAAGAATAAGAATTAATCCCTTGCTCCAGGCAAATGTGGCACAGAGCAGATTGAATACATCACAACTTTGCTGGTTTGTGGGTCCTCCATTTGAAATCTGGAAGGAAACTCACACTGTATTGCTATGTTCCTTTTCCTGCAATAAGTATTTTCTTTGATGCTGCTCATGGTACCCAGTTTCTTCTTTGTTATTTATTCTGTGTATTTACTCAAAGACTTCTTAAGGAGTAATTCCTGTGATTTTTTTTTTTTCCATAGCTTTTGTGGCCAGCAGAAAGGAGGCCAGAATATGCAAGCAGGAATTTGAGGAGGTGAAAAAAAGGAGATATGATCTGTTTAGCCAGTGCTTTGAGCATGCCTCCATAGCCATTGACAAGATCTACAAGAAGCTTTGCAGGAACAGTAGTGCTCAGGTTTGTTGTGCTCAGGGGCTTTGCTTAAAGGCCTTACTGGATGCTTTCTTACCTAGAATAAAGCAGCACTTGTGGTTTCCAAAGACAGTCTCAGTCCTTAAGAAGAAAATTACAGAAATAAAGACTACAGAAGTTCAGGGTCAGGGAAGGAGTAGACAGTAAGCCAGAGTGTGCTTGACATTAGATAGAGAGAGGTAATCTGTGAGCAAAATTAGGAACTAGTCAGTTTGGCTTAGTTTTACTCTTTGCTTTTAGCAGACTTGTAAATTATCAGAATGCAAGTGTGGAATGTAATTGAGTACTTCACTTAAAAATAACATTGGTTTGCACATCAAGTTACACAAATAATAATCACTGGTACAGACAACTGAAAATCATGAGTCAGTGCTAGTGTTTTGTACCAGGTCTTGAAGCACCTTCTACCCCACTTAAATATTTAGGAAACATTATCAGACAATGTTTGCAACTTTTAAGAAATGTGGAAAAATTGTCTCACAATTACCTTTGTTACTGTTCCTGTATTAATACCAAAAGTCAAGAGGGAGCTCCCAAATACTTTGGTTTTGTCAAATTCCATAGACTGCAATATTTAAAGGATTGAACTCTCTTCTGTCTTAAGATTTGGTGTTTTCCTTTAGCATGTTGTGTGTTGGTTTGGTTTTCTTCCATGATGTCTGTGATCTGAGAAGAGACATTTGAAATGAGGGTTAAATAAGGAAATTTCTCTTACCTGTCTCCACTTGTGCAGAGGGGAAGTGACTATTATTTTGTCTCTTCTGTCAATGAGAAAAATGAACCATGTAGCAAAGATCTTACCCCTCATACCTTTAGTGCTTAGGAAAAATGGTGGTTCCTTTAAAATAATGCTTTTAGGTTTTGTCCCTGGGAGCAGGGATACAAAGCATAAAAAGACTTTAATACAAGCAGTCTTTGTCCAGCAGTCAAAGCTGGGTTCTGTGAAGCTAACCTTTCACCAAAAAAAAGGCAATTTTGCAAATATATTGTGTTCCAGGCTGGAAAAGAAGAAATCTGCATTTGAAGTCTAACATTTTAATAATTCAGAAAGTCAGAGCAGTTATGTAACCAGTGATAAAATCAAGTTTGTTCAGTAGTTGCAAGTTGGAAATAACAGATATGTGGCACCATTTCCATACTGGTTTTTTTTACTGAGCCTCTTGGTTCTGGGTTTGTTAAAACCAGGTTCTCCAGATACTGCTGCTCCCAGAAGGGATGAACAGGTTTCCTAAAAGAGAAGCAAATACACTGGTTTCCTCACTAGCTCAGGCAGTATTTAAACCTAAAAAATACCTATGAAAATAATGTGATAAATCTCACTGTTAACAATTAAATGTATTTGTTTCCAGGCTTTCCTTAGCCCTGAAAACCCTGAGGAGCCCTATCTGGAAGGCATTGGCTTTAACTGTGTGGCTCCAGGGAAACGCTTTATGCCAATGGACAGTTTGTCAGGAGGGGAAAAAACAGTGGCAGCCCTGGCTCTTGTGTTTGCCATACACAGGTAAAAGAACTGTTCTGGGAGTATCCAGGGGAAGAAAAAGCATTAGGGTATTCTCCAAGTATCTGGCTGAGTAGGTGATAGAAAGAGGCAGTGTTTGCTTAGACACATTAAAAAAATTCTGCTAATGGAGTGTTCAAGCATTGCTGAAGTCCTTATTCTTTATCTGTCATGACTTAATATATTCAGTGTAGAATTTTGTGTTAAATATTAACTGTTAATTGATTTCTTGACTATTATTTAATGTTAAAGTATACCTGCTTATTTAATTAAAATAAATATTATAATATTGCAAAATATTATCAACTTTATTTATGGAGTAAGTAATTAGAATGTTGATTAACATTTTGGTATCTCAGTGCAAAATACTGTCTTTTCTTTAGCTTTCGTCCAGCTCCTTTTTTTATTTTGGATGAGATAGATGCTGCACTGGACAACACAAACATTGATAAAGTAAGTTGCTCTTGTACCAACAATATCTGGTACCTTTTGTAGAAGGGTGGCTACTTTTGTTGCAGGGTGTTGGGATACAGAGATTGAGCCTGAGTGAACCTGTTTTAAAGTAGATTGCATTTAGGGCTGAAGTAATGACTCCTTGAGATAGGGGAAAAATTTAAATTCCTTAATCCAGGTGTGTGTGATTGGTCTCTAAATTGTGAAGGTGAGAGGAGGTGGTGGGGAGTGTGAAGGTGTGTGCAGGTGTGTTGTGTAACCCCATGTGGCACAGCCTGACCTGGAGGGCCCCTGGGAATTGTGCTGCTTGGAATTGGTAAGGCCTTGGAGTTCCCCTGGCTCTGAGAAGTAGCAAGGAGTGAGTCTGCATGTGGGAACCAAGCCAGTGTGTCACTGAAGTGTTTAATATAATTGGATTAGTTACTATTTTTGCATTAGCACCAATTGAGCTGTGGCTCCAGTCATTTTATGAAAGCCACATGACATTTCTTGATTAAAACACCTTCCTGCCCTCTCAATTTCTTTTTCTCTTTTTGCCAATAATTTTTCAGTGTAACAAGAGCCAAGGCTGGAGCACAAACAGCAGAGATTGCAGGTCTGGATGGGAGACTCAGAACAGGGGGATCATTTGTAGGGAGGAATCCTAAAGCTTCCCACATATGCCTGAATTTTCTTCTGTGGAAGCATGTTTTTTTTCAAAACAGTATTTCTGTTAGCATTACTGCTTATGTTAGTCTTGGTAGAACCTAACAAAAGCAGTTGTTTAAACACCAAACATTTTGGTTTTTCCCCTGATGACATTAACTGTGATGTGTGAAATACCCCAGAGTTTGCTTGGAGGGTACTTCTGGAATGGATAGCTGGGAAATTTTACCACTTGTTTGCCTGATGGAATAAATTCCTTCTTGGAGATTGCTGACTCACTGTGAGAAGTTCCTGAACCTGAATTCCCTAAATAATCCTTGGGATGCAAGTCCACAAGGATTGCCCAGGCCCTGAGGTTGTTTTAATTTGCTGCAGTGTGTTTCAGCAACACCAGATGGGATGTAGTGGGGCTATAATGAAGGTCCCTAAGGAAGCTTTAGGGTTTGGCTCAGTGATGTGATTAAAAACTGGCTTAGACATCACCTCTGTGACCTGAGCTTCTATCAGACACTGCTCTGCTTGAGTCTCACTTGGGGCCACTCTGAGATGATGTATTCTGGTTAAACAGGAGTTACTGTGTTTTCTGTGTGTTGTTCTTTCTGGGCTCAGATGTCTCCAGGCCGATGACTTGGAGCAGTGCAGGCTGACTCCAGGCTTTCCTTTGCTGTTACACCATTTACTGCTGAACTTCCCATGGAAGCTGTGGTGTGTCAGGGATGAGCCCTGCCCATCTCTGCAGCTGCCTGGGGTGGCTGGCTGGTGTTTCCTGGCTCTGTCTGGAGCTGGGCAGGGACCCACATCATGCCCTTACCTGGTTGTTACCAGGATGACTTTATTAACCCAACGAAGTTCCTGTTGCAGTTAGACATGCCCCAGTGCTGCACACATTGCACCAAGGTGAGGATTTCTGGGACACTGCCAGCTTTCCAGGTTAACCAGCAGGTTACCTGTGGTGCATTAACAGAGGTGATGATGATGATGATTAGAGTGCACTGGGCACTTTGCCTCTCTGAGGAGGCTCATTCTGCCTGGCAGAAGAGAGGCCTCCTTTACACCTAAGGATGTGCTGAGCACCATTTTTGTCAAAACACTGGAAACAAAGGTGATTTTGCCTCTGTGCACCTGCATTTCTCAATTCAAACACAGCTAAAATTCTATACTGCAAGTGAACAAAACTGATCTGTGAAAGATTGTTGCTGGTACTCACTGGTATCCATTTTTTATCCTAAGAAATTAATCTGTTTCCATTCTTTCAGCTTGATGGTGTATTAAAGAAAATTTCTCACTAGTTGGAACTATACTCTGAAATCATTGTGAAGGTTGTAGCTTACTAACAACAGTTCTTCCTGTAACTTACTAACAGTTTTTCCATTAAAGAGTTAATTTTCATGTCATGTAGATAGACCTGTGTAGGCAGAGGGCTCATTAAAAATGTACTGGTTTTCTTTTTTGCAGCATTTAATTTGTACTGGGGAACACTGCAATACTCAGACCAATTAACAACTTAAATTTTTTTACCTTTAAGTTGCATTATCATAGAGAAAATTGCTGCTGTCTGCAGTGAACTAATTTAAGATTATTATGCGGCCAGTAGCAAACTTTTCACACTTTTTTTAAAACTTACTTAGGAATTTTCACCTTCCTTTCTAGTTATACAAAGCAGAATTGTTATTCATTGGCACTGGATCTTTTTAGAGCTTTATTTATTAAACATGATTTTCTTAAATGTTTTCAAAAAGCAGCACACTTGAGGGGTTGTGTTAAAACCACACAGTATCTGGCTTGTTTTAAAACTGGTTTATTTCTTATTTTAGCAATCTTATTTCATGATGGAATTTTGCAGCTAGCAGAGTTCAGTTCTTCCCTCACCATTCCCTAATCACAGCATTGTTTCAGGTTGCCAGAACTAACTGAAATACTTGGTTTCTTTCCAAAGGTCTCAAGTTTCATTAGGGAACAGGCACATGAACAGTTCCAAATGATAGTTATTTCCCTGAAGGAAGAGTTTTATTGCAAGGCAGATGCATTGATTGGAGTGTGTCCTGAGGTAACAATTAATTCTGGTTCAATAAGTCACACTGGGTTGTTGAAGTGCTGGGTCACACCTCAAGTGTTGCTCCAATGAATCACACACAGAGCTGGTGGCTGGGCGTGTCCTGCTCTGCAGGTACCGGCTGCAGGGAACACCCTTTGGGGAACTCAAGCTCATGATTGCATCTCTTAGTTCTGAAAAGCTCGTTTCAATTACCAGCAGTGTGTTTGTTACATGGTGTGATCCTCCCTCTCCTCAGCACGATGATATCATGTTCAGCCAAGTCCTGACCCTGGATCTCACTGAGTACCCCGAGGCAGAGGAGCAGGACACAGCAGAGAAGCCCAGCCGTGGTTCTCTCTTTGAATAGAGATGGTGACAGGGCCAGTGACAACAGGAACTGGGCTCACAGCTGACTGTGAGCCACACTGGAACTCAGGTTTGTATTGGAGAAATGTTCACTTTTCAAGTGAAGCAGTTTTGCAAAGTATTAAGGGAATCAGCTGTTCCTCCTTGATGCAGTTTTGTTAAGGAGTGAGAGCCTGAGGCTGTTTGAGGTGTGCACACTGGTACCCAAAGCTTTCATTCCAAATATTTTGGCTGTACACAGGGCTGCAGGTTCAGTTCCATAAGTACAGTATCCTAAAAAAGTCTCTTGCTTTTCCTAAGAAAAGTCCATAGTGCCAGGACACTGTTCAGGTGCTCACTGCTCCAGTCAGGACCTTTTGTGTGGTAGCTGCATTTATTTGCCTTCAGATAGAATTATTTCCTCTTCTAAAACACTTAAGATACTGGAATATGCTCATTATCTTGGGTGACATCTTTGACAGCCAGAAAGGCTTCAGTGTTCCACTTCAACCTTATACAAGTATTAGTTCACTGTACAAAAACTTGCCATGCAGCTCTGGAGCTGTGCTGTAACCTTGAAAAATTTCACCTCTGAGCTATTTCACCTCTTACAGAAGAGGAAGGAGTGAGTCAGATGCTATAGGGGCAAATGAAACATATATAGAAATACAGAAGAATGTATTGGTTTGTTGTTATGCAGCTGTTCCAGTACTCTGCTGGCTGTTTTTCATCTAAGCAGCTGAAAGTTAATGAATTTTAGATTAAAGGTTAATGAAGTTGGGTACAGAAAACTGAAAGCTGGAATCACTTTATCTGGCTTTTGTTCCACCTCTGTGTGTGTGCTGAAGAGCGTCCCTTGGTTTGTGGTTGTTCATAATAATTATATCTTGTGTTCATGGAGCAGGTTTTGTCCTGTGGGTTGGTTACACTTACCTGCCTTGTCCTGTGCTGTGAGCCCTGGGCTTGTGCTGGGCCTGTGGGGATCCTCCCTCAGGGAGGAAGATTGTCTGAGCAGGAGTGTAACATGTTCCACAGATGTTCATCAAATATTTGTGTTATTGCTACACTTCATTAAATAAAATAATTTACTCTGAGACAGGAATCAGCATCAGTGCCTTAATTCAGAATCCAGTAACAGATGTGTCAGGAGATAAAATAATCCCTCACTCTTCTGCTTTTGAGGATGCAATAGATGGGCCCTGAGATGAGAGGCTGCTGGACAAGCCACAGTTCAGCAGCATCTGCAAGGGAAGAATCCCCAGTGCTGGGTGTAAGCTGATCCTTACCACGAGGAGGGGTGGGATTTCCTATTGTGGACCCTATCCAAGCACATGAAAAGGAATTGCCTGACTTTGGCATTTAAATAATGGTAGTAATCAAGGTCAGTATAGTAAAATACCTCAATGCACGTGATGGATTTTGCTTCAGCTTGAAGCAACAGGTGAAGTGTTCTGAGCTGAGCATCAGGATCCACAAGAGCCTGACTAGTTACTTTCCAAAGCAGCCCATTTGTACTGACTGCAAAAGCTTATGTTAGAGGGCAGTCTCACAGATAATGCTCCATGTGATGGTGAAAGACAATTTTCAGAAGTAATCTTGGTGTAAATAGACCCTCTCAGAGGAACAGGGTTACTGTGAGCTGCCTGAAGGCTTGCAGGATCACAACATCCTCACAGTGCACCTCACTGAAGCTTTTTGTCCCAGAATTGGTTGTGCAACAAGGGAGTAAAGACCTGCCAAACCACAGTTCAGAAACATCACCACTGCCTTCCCTGTAAACCTGCCCCAGTACACTGTGACCTGTCCTCAGCAGGCACAATAGAAATCCTTAGCAAACAGCCACAGGGAAACCTGGGAGGGCAAACCTTCAGCCCTTCCAGGTACACCTGTCCTGGCACCAGCACAAAGAACAGCCCTGGCCATGCTCTCCTGCAGACACTGAGGTGAGAGGCAGCTGACTGGAAAACTGCACAGGATTACCAGTGCTGGCAGCTGCAGTGGGAATTCTGTCTCCTTGCCAAAATGAGGCAGGTGTGCAACGTACCAGGTACTGCTGGGCCTCACCTTCACCCTTATAGCAGTTCAACCAAGGGCAAACCTGCACATCAGGAATTCCCTGCAGGTGGATCCCTTTGATACTGACTGGGTTTCACTGCACTGCAAGACTGTTCCTTGCTGGCCAAGGCAGCACAGTCTGTACCTAAGCAATATTTAAAACATTTCCACAGGAACCCACTGCAGAGAGGTCAGGGAGTGCCTGCCCTGCAGTCTGTCCCTGCCTTGCAGCACTGTTCCAGCCTTTCCCCCACAGTTCATCTTGTGCCTTACTGGACAAAGGAAAAAAACAAATCCTCATGCCCAAAGTGGAAAGCAGGTGTGTCATCATGGTGTGGGTTCCATAAACGTGGAACAGCACTGTTCTTCAGGATTTGGGGATCAGAGATGAAGCCTGCAGGACCCCTGAAGAATCCAGAAACCCACCTGAAGTTCAGCTGATGGGAGAACTGAAAACCCTTCCATTTCAAAGGCAGAGGTGCCAAGAGGCATCTCTGACAGATTCAGATGTTGTGTGGCTTCACCTGGGCAAGAGTTTGGTCCAAGTGGCTTCACACAGACACGAAGAGAAGTTACATCTGCTTCTGTCTGACCCTGCAGGTCCTGCCTGAGTGGTCTGGCAGTGCCAAGGGAGTGACTCATTTGACTCTCAAGCTTTACAAACATGACTCATTTATGGCTTTAAAAAACATAAAGCTAGTATGTACAATTTTATTCCACTTAAAATCATGGAAATACCAGCTCAAAACTTTCCATGCAGCAGATGTAAAACACCTACTGTTAAAAAGTTTCTGGGGTGGGCCTTGGGTGGTTGGGGTTTTTTCATTGCAGGGTGGGTGTATCATTATCTGACCCCTTGATCCTCTTAGGAGAATCAGTGCTGTTTTCTCCCAACTTCCTTTTAGCACAGTCCACACACGAAGTTCCTGGGGTGAGAGAGGGGAAAGAAAACAAATTAATATTGCTACATCCATGTGCTTGGTGTACATTTTATTATAAGCACCAGCTAGGCAAGATAAACACAATCCTGGCCCCCTGAGGTTCTCCTATTTGGATTCTGAATTACATGCAACATTAACCCTGCTAAAGGTCTGGGCTCAAGCTCTTCCCCCAAAACTGATCTCTAGTGCTGACACAAAGAGCAGGGACTCAGCTCAGGGCTCAGCTGCCTTTTGCCAAAGCTGATTTAACAGCTCTGGAGCTCACACAGGAGTCTGGATCCCTTATTCAGAGGCCCCAGCTTGAGCTGGAGGGTTGAAATAGATTATTCCAGTGGTCCCAACCTGAACCATTCCTGCAACAGAAATTCTTGGTGTAAGCTGCTGTTAGAAGTCCATAAACAATGTAACTAGAGAGTAACATGAATGGAACAGAAATTCCTTCAAAGTCAGAACGTTAGAAAATAGAAATTCCTTCACAACAACAACTTAGATTTTGAGGGGTATTACACACAGTAATCCTCTTGGGTGTTTTACTTGGTCTGTATTCTGAACTACAAATAAACAGGTGCTAAAACCATCTAAAGATGGTGCTAACAAGTTAGTAAAGGAGGACTGTTAAGAGGGACTGGAATAGATTGTACTCAAGGTTTTGGTTTCCCTTCCACCTAACAGTACTTTATTGAAGGTGGGATTTATGAACTCAGTTGAGAGAAAGGTAAGTTTAAAATCCCACTGGAATTACAAAACTAATCTCTGACTTTACACCTGCACACAAGTGTCTTGGAGCTTGTGTGCTTTTTGACTGGGAAAGAGCAGGGGTTCCACCTCCTGCACTGCCAAAGGCCCTTATGCAGCACCCAATGATACTTCTATACAATTCTGATGTTGGCTGCAGCAGCACAGGTATCTCAGGAGTGGAGTCTTTTTAAATTGTTTGGCTGTATTTTTTTCCATCAATTGGAATGTATTATTGTTTGGGTTATTCATAGAAATACCACAAAGCAACCTGAACAGCTCAGCTGAAAAATCACCTCCAGTATCACACCCTTGAGATTCACTCTTCCTGACCCCCTTAAGGAAGGCTTTTGGAACAGAAACCTGTGTTTGGAAGTGTAAACCAAAAATCTCATTGATGGTAGCATGTAAAAGCTCCAGAAAATGTATATAAAAAGTTACTAACATTCACCAGAGTATTCTGAGGTAATACTATCATGTGTCATTTGATACACCTGAAAAGGCTATCAGTTACCTGCTGTTAGGCAGAAAGAAAACCAGAGAGTAAAAAAAGAGCATTCAGCAAACTTTCAGAGCTAACTCAGAGCTCTGCACAGTAATTATTTAATTACTTTGGAAAGAAGAGGGGTGTTTTTCTTGTGTTGGTAGGATTATGGAACTTTCTGTGAAAATGAAGATGTTGCTTACCCAATGGCGTTGTGCTGTCCACCCTCTCAGCATCTGGAGAAGTGTAAGAGACATCAGCAACACACAGGAGCATGTGGAAGTTTTTATACTTCAATGCACCATCCCAAAACAGCAAGGTCATATTTAGAATCCCAGAATGGTCTGGGTTGGAAGGGATGTTAAAGCTCATCCAGTTCCACCCTCCTGCCAGGGGCTGGGACACCTTCCACTACCCCAGGTTGCTCCCAGCCCTATCCAAACCTGGCCTTGGACACTTCCAGAGCTTCTCTGGGCAACCTGTGCCAGGGTCCCACCATTCTGATCACAGAAACATGTCCTCTTTATCAAAATCTATGTCCTTCCAGTTTGAAGCCATTCACCCTTGTCCTATCCCTATGTGCCCTTGTCCAAAAGTCCCTCTCCAGCTGTCTGGGACCCCCTTTAGGTACTGGAAGGCTGCTGTAAGATCTCCTTAGAGCCTTCTCTTCTCCAGGCTTCCCTACAACCACAGCCCTCAGCCTGCTGTCATCTGCTGTCATCTACATCCCCATCAAAGCCATTACATGGTCCTGGTGCTAACAAAGATTGGAGGACACAGCTTCCATCAGTTACCATCCATACATAAAAGCACTGACCACAGCCCTGAGTGTGACCATCCAGCCCATTTTTTACCCACATCCCCCAAGCCTTCCTTTTTCCCTTTTCAAAAGTGGGGGCTGTGTTTCCTCTTTTCCAGTCAGTGGGAATTCCCCCAGTCAACACAATTTAAATAACACGGCTAAGCAACTTCATGGTTTAGCAGATTGAGAATTCCACCAGGACATGGTTACTCCAGCCCAGGCTACTACCAACCCTAACTTCAGGTCCAGCTGAGCCTCTCCTCTGTTGGGATCTCCACCACCTCTCCTAGGAAGTGATCCTCAAGGCATTCCAGGATTCCTGGACTACTTGTGGTTTGCTGGTTCCTTTTCCAGCGAGTGTCCAGGAGCCTCAAGTCCCCAGTCTGCATCAGGCTTATTTTGGTTTTGCATTTCTCATTTCTTTAACATAACCCTTTTAACAAACTCCCCCTGCTACATTTTGGAAGGGAGTTTGTAAATAGGCACAAAAAACCAAACCCTGACAGTTTGGTGATGTACAGAGCAGTTCTGCACACCTGAAAATGGTTTTGTTTGGGATCTTGACTTGCAAATGAGTTCACGAGACTTTCAAATCTGAGTAAGGTCTGTCCTGCAAGTCTGATGTAAATCAGACTGCAGACAAACTTCCTGAAATCTCAATGGTGGGATAAACATGTTTTCCTAGCCTTCATGGAAAGAAAAACATAATGCAGTCTAATTGGAATATTCAAGTCACAAAAACCAGGATATTAATGTGGGCATGCACTTTTCAGGGAAAGGTTCCTGCTATGCACCACCTGGGAATAATTTTAGACAAAACAGTTTCACTGAAATGATAAATAAAAGAGCTGTCAAATAGCAATTCTTCCCAAGGTCATTTAGTGATTTCCCTCTATTCTCTGGATAAACCAAAATGGAACTTTGTTTGGAAAACATTAAAGAAATCTCTTTCCTTAGACATACAGTTGTTGTTTCTATCCATTCTCTTCACATCCCTAAGTGTACTAAGCTCATTGGATGCACTGATTTAATTTGCCATTCTATGCTCAGTCAGATACTGTGGCTCAGCCAGTTTATCCCACCAGTTAATCCCTTCAATTCTCTTAGTCTCTTTTCCTGACAAGTCAGATTTCTGATAATGTAATACTCAATAAGCTGATGTAGTTCACATAATAAATACATGTTAAGTAAACATCTTTACCAAATACTAGCAAAGAGACAAATCCAGAATTCAATATTAAATTTCCAAGAATCCACAGACCTCCAAATTCCACAGATTTTAAAAAAACCATCTAGTTACAGTTTGGCCACATGTTCCAACTCTGCATGTCCCTCACAAGTAACAAAGCTGCACATTACCTGGACTTCTCTGTTTGCAGATTTGAGCAGTCAGATCCTGGACATACTCTGGGAATTGTTGGAAGCAGTCCCCATAGGACACCACTTTTATTCCATGCAGCAGCATATCTGCCTGCAGCTTAAAAAAGTGGTCTTCGTTTTCTTTGAGCACCAACATGTAATGCTCTAGATCCACTTTGTTCTTTACTGTGTAGAGAAAAAGAGCTTGGAATATCTGGTCACGAAGAGTCTCTCCACAACCCAAAAACAGGAAAGACTTGGTTCGGTACAAGTTCTGAAGAACCTCCTGTGAAGGAACAGAAACAAAGAAAAGCCACATTTACTTCAGCAGACAAAAACCAAGGTCAGAACTTTTAAAACACATCAGCCAGAAAAGGATCAGCAGAGCAGAACCTCACTAGTGACCTGAAAAAGCAAATGTTTTAGGACCAGGTCAAACTGATGTTTCACAACCTTTGTTCCTACACAAAAAAAAACTAAAAAAAAAAGGCAAAATTATCATACAAATATGGTAGTTGGAACAAGATGATCTTTAAGGTCTCTTCCAACCCAAGCCATTCCATGGAATTTAAATAGGCATGTAAATGTTGCCAGCAAGGAAATTTAAACTGAAAGAATTAGGGTGACAGAATACTGTGTTCCTGTTAGGTCAATCTCTAAATAAGGAAAATGAATATTCCTGACCAAATGTTTGACTTCCTATGACAGCTAACATTAAGCCCAGGATCCAGAGCTGGTAGCAGTTTAAATCCCTAAGAAATCCAGCAATCATATGATGATGAATCCTTGTCCTGGTGTCCAGTATTCCGAGGCTCCTGTTCTTTCCAAAGATAAATACAAACTGTGAGATCCAGCTCAGGGGTTTGGTTGTCATTTACACAGCTGCAGTACCCAAGGCCACAGACTGCCCTTGCAACAGAGCCACCTTTCTGAATAATTCCAAGTAATTCCTCTGCTCCCCAAGTATTGAATTTATATGATCCCACAGAGCCTTAGGTATCTTGCCTGCAGTGATTACAAGAAAACTGTTTGGCAAAACACAGTCAGAATTTTAAAAGACCATACAAACCATGACTTCAGGATCCTGAGTAACATCTTTATATCCCGAGGGATCAAGCACCATTCCACAGGGATCTGTATATAAGCCATGGATGTGAAGAACTCCGTATTTTACATGGCCCCTTGCCCACTGAAGAACCTAAAGCACATCATGCAAGATACATCCTTTTGTTATAACATACCACACTCACCAGGAATCTGCAAAACTATACAGCTGAACTGACTTATAAACCACTTAAAGCAGAAACAACTCCTTTGGCACTTCCTACAGCAACAGATTGTGATTACTAATTACACAGCTCACTTTAAATCATAACAAAGAGGTGATGGCTGATGCTGCAGCTGTCTCTGGCTTTTTGGGTTAAACAGCCAGTCAGCCAAGAAGCAAGTTCCAGCATCATTGACAGAAAAGGTGTGAACAGCAAATTAACTACCAGCCAGGTGAAATTCTATTTGGAATTTTAACAATGACTTCACAGAAGTTAAATAATTTGTGGGGTTTTTTTTCCAGTAAATGACAGGGAACTGATTAACAAACAAGTCACTGAAATTCTCCTTGGTAACTGTTACCAGATTATTCAGAATAAAGAGATATGTAAAAGAAATGTCTGGGCATCTGCTGTAGCTTATAGACATGCTTTAACAATTAAAAACTTTTAGTCTTGACTCTTTAAACAGTACAACATCTTTCAGTACAGATTTATGTGCTGACTTGTCATATGCTAAGTATTTTATATATTAAATTTTACTGCTCTCACCGTACCTTATCCTTATCTTTAAGGTCCAAAGATTCCATAGGTTTACCCTGTTGCTGACCAAATATTTCAAGCAGATTATCATAGTTCGTAGTCAGAACCATTGTGCCTCTCTCCATGAGCCTCAGGATGGATTGCAGCACCACAGGGTTCTGAATGTGCTGTTCTAAATTATCAAACACCTCCATCAAGCAATCCTGGAAGAAGTTGGGCTTCGTGTCCCCGGTGCGCTGAGGAAAGAGGAGAGGAACACTCCATCAGGCCCACGTGCTCTGTCACAGCTGCCTCCCACAGGAACCCACTCCATCTGGATACTCAATGCCACAGCATTCCTGTCAAAGAGGGCTTCAACAGCACACCAACCAAACCCACCCAAAACAAACCTCAATTTGTTCCACTGCTCTTGCCTCTACTTAGTGTAGCTCCAAACAATTGTTGGGGTTAAATTATCTTACCGTGGGTTCAGACATACCAGTGTCTTATCAGAATTCAGCTATTCAGTATATCCTGGATATTCCTGGGAGATACTTTTAAAGGGGGGTTCTGTCTTCTCATTCCTGGCTGAGAAAACTTTATTCATGATTAAATCTGCTATGAACACATGCAGACTTATTGTCACAATGGGCCTGTTGAGAGGCTCACCCCAGCCTACACTCAGCACTATGTCTGTCACCCAGATTATTTCAGCTAGAAGGAAGGCTTGGCAAAGGTCTTAACACAGTGTGAAAACCTCTGGAAACTCAGATGGATGACTGAGCCTGGGCATGCATGGGCTGTCCTCAGGGAAGCCAGAGCTGCACCAGTCATTCACAAGGTGTGGCCCAAGGCCATCAGCAGCCTCAGGGCCTACCTGTGCTCTCAGGGTCTCTCCAGTTATACCCACAGATCTGGAAATTCTTCTTTCACTTCTCAGAAACATTACAGTAAATATTTCATAGTCAGGACTCTTGTTTCCATTAATTCTGATGAATTCTAATACTAAAACTCAGGGATTTTTTAGCCTCCCCAAAATGTACAATGTGTTGTAGGATTACTCACAAAATTTCCATTTTCACCAGAAAAAATTCCACTTTTGGAAGCAGTGCTTCCTTAGAACAGAAGTACAGAGCAGATTTAGAAATTAACAGAGGCTATAAACATGCTCACTGGTGACATCTTCCTGATGAGATCATGTGCAACCACAAGCAGGTCTCTCTCTTTCATCACTTTGTTCCGGAATTCCGCCACATCCCCAGGGTGCAGCACCTCCAGCTGCTCAGCTGCTCCAAGGACAGCCTCAATGCAGCTTCTCCAGGAGCACAGGGCTGGGATTCCTGGGGCTACTGCAGCACTCACCCCCGTCCCAATGACCAGGAGAAGGTCCCGAGGCTGCTTCCTTACCAGGCTTTTTAAGAATTTCCTTGAACACAGAAAACAAAAGCGTTCATTGTTCACATTGTTCATGGTTTCCTGAAGGGCTTCAGGGACTGACTCCAGGAGTTCACCTGAGCCATTAAAGCTTCTGCAAAACCTGGTTGGTTCTGCTCCAACCAACCAGCAGGAACAGAGTTCTCCATTCCTACACAACAGGATGAGATGGGCAGCCACACAAGCTCGTGGCCTCCCCCAAACCAACAATACCCTTGAAGCCTTTTTGACATTTCAGACAAGTGAATGTGCACGGTTAATGCCAGCCAAAAAAGGCAACAACTTCAAATCACTACTGTCTCTGAAATCCAAATGGAGAATTACCAATTTCCAGGTCACTGGGCAAGCCAAACACCATTTCCAATGAAAGTTTGAAAAAAGTAAGCAAAAGATTGTCTAGTGACTGAAATAGTACACGTGTGATAGAAAGGAAGTAGAACTATTTCAAAGAAACAAGTCCAAACTTTTGGGATTTTTTTTCTGGGAAAAAGTGGAATATTTTATTCTCATTTATGATCACAGTAGGATATGTGAACACAGCAATCATGCTGGTTCAGAACAAGGGTTCATCCAACTCATTATTCAGACATTACTACCCACAGATCCCTCTCAGAGGTGTGTTGGTGTTACATCCATACTCTCTGCACAAACCAGCACAGGGAACTGTAAGGAAAATATCTCTTTCATGATTACTCAGCAAAGAAGTGAAAATGCATATAAACCACACAGCAAAATCTGTATAAACAAGGATTTCAGTAGTACAGAACATGAGAACTCCCCTGACTTTCCAAACTACCCTTACAGATTTTCAGTTCCTGGTAACATGGTAATAAAGATGATTAACACCTCTTATTTCACAATCACCTGAAACTGTCTAGGTCAAACTGTAATGCTCAACTTGAAGCTGCCTCAGGCAAAGCAATAAACATGTAGGTATGGTTGCCAGCTCCTGCCTACAAAAAAAAATGTGTTTGATGACCCCAGGCATGAAATATATTGTTCTTGTATTCAATATTCAGTAGTTTGTTCCCACTGTGGTTTCACATTTTCATTAAGACACAGTTTTGCATCACCTCTAATGCAAGTTACCTGAATTTCTGCTCACTTCTAATCGTGGCCCCTTCTGGTGAATCCATCTCTGAGCCCTGAATAAAACAAAAAGCAAAATAATTCTTAATGCTTCTACCTTAGTAAAAGCCAAAACCAAAATCCAATGTATTACTGTTGACTTTTTTCTCTTTATTCCTACCAACTGTTTTAAGATCAAGGCTCCATGTGTCACATCCCAGTGAAGGAAGGCACTGATGGAAACAAACCTGCCAAAGGACAAGTGTGCAAACCCAGCACAGCTCCAGTTAAGCTTCCAAATGCCATAGGACTGAGACAACAGAGATGTAGCTATTCATGCACCTAAAAATACTTGTGTCTAAATTCAAGATAAAATTTATCATACCCACTAAAACTACAAGTCATTTCAAGTCAATTAATAAGTTTTTTGATTTTTTTTTTAAATAATAATCAATTTATTCAATCCAGTTTGCAGAAACCAGACTTCCACATTACATCCTGCTCACAAGAAATCCTCTGAGAGCCACCTGGCTACATGACCAGACTGCAGGGTATGACAGATTTTATTTAAAATACTTGCTAAGAAACAAAAAATAACTTATTTCTGTATCATCTATTATGTCTTGTGTCTGAAGTACAAGAAAGACTCTGTCTTGGCACGAGAGCTGGCTGTGGGATCATTACTTAGAAACCCCCAAGTTTCACTGCATGGGCTTATTTTTTTATGAGGGTGTATTTTTTGTTTGGCTTTGAGACACAGTTTTTGGTGGTGGTGATGGCAAACTGCAGCCTCTAATCCCCTAAATAAACACTGTACCAGAGCCTAGGGCTCCTAAGGTAGTTGCCAGCTCCTGCATTCATGTGCTGGAAGCTAATTTGGAAGCAAGAGGTTCCAAGTTTGGAGATAATTTGGCTAACAAAATAACCCAAACCAAACCAAAAGACAAACAAACAAACAAAATTTTAAAACCCACAAAGAAACCCCAACCAATCAACACCAACCCAACCCCAAAAAAAGCCAAAACAACCCCCCCAAATAAAACAAACCCAAACAAAAATCCCCCCCATAGATGTCTTCAGCAAATGCACTCAGGGTGTCTTTTAAGGCAGAAGAATCTTTTCTTGTTGTAATATTTATTTTCTCTGTACTCCCTTCCCTGACCAACAGTATCCTATGGAGATGTCCCACTGTCATCAACAGCACATCCAAAAATCAGGACAACAATCTGTCCAGGGCAAAGCACTTCAAAATCACACAGAACCATCAAGGCTGGCAGAAACCTCCCAGATCATCAAGGCCGCCACCCCAGCACCACCATAACCACCCCTAAATCATGCCCCCAGGTGCCACAAGACTCATTCATACGTGGGAACACCGACTGCAAAAACAACACAGGAAGGGAGGGCAACTTACTTTTGTGGAAAAGACAGTTCTTATTTTATAATCCCACTCAAGAAAGCTTTATACATTACAACTCCCCAGATTTAACAAAAGCATCTCACCACGGGCTGCTGTCAATACCAGCATTTCAGAGCTCGCTGCTTCCTTTCAGCTTCTAAAGTTGCTTCTCGAAAGGCGCAGCAAGGGAAGCTCCGAAGCGAGAGCAAGGATCCCCCAGTCCTCACAGAGAAATGGCTGCGATCAGGGATGAAGGTCAAAATTCCCTGTGGTCCGAGTTCTGGGAGTTGCTCGGGAACATCCTCCGGGGCAGATCGCAGGTGCGGGCAGCTGCTTTTCCACAAGGGCTCCACAGGGCAGGCTGGAAGCGAAGCCCGCTGTGATCCAGGGACGCCTGACAGCCGGGATGGGAGCTGGGTCCTTATTCCCAACACAACCAGGGAACAGCGGGACGATTTCTAATCTCACATCTTGCCTGCGCAACACGCTCCGTTTTCATCAGCGAAATAAGATCTTTATTCTCTAGAGATCTCTATGCTGCAACTCCAGCTCACCAGGCTGACTCGATGAACCGAGTGTTGCCAGACACTTTTGTATCTGGAGACAGCCTAAAACGTTCAACCCAAAGGCAGCCGCGGGATAGGGAACGCCCCATCCCGAGCCCGCCAATTCCCTCTGAGAAGAACCACGGCGGGATCAGGAGCGGGAGCGGGAGCCGGGGCGGGACCGCCGCTCGCCATTCCCCGCCCGCTTCCGGAGCGACCCGGACGGGCACAGCCGAGTCTTCCCCCGGGGAAACAGCCTCCTCGACGCCCACGTTCCGGGCAGCTCCGAAATGCAGATTCCAACTAAAATCTGCTCCCAAATCGCGGCCGTTCCGCTCAAACCCCGCGGTGGGTTTAGGGTCTGTCCCCTAAACTCCGGCTCCCTGAAAACCCCTGAGAGGCAAGAGTACACACCCGCGGGTCTGTGTGACACGCAGCAGTCAGCTCTCCTTTACAGGAGAAAGCCAACTGGCAAACTGAGCAGTTAGTGCTCTGAAAACCTCCTGGTGACAGAGGTGGAAAAACATTACGGTGAGGAGAAAGCAAAACAACAACACCAAAAAAAAGAAGGAATAGAGGGCAGCGTTACCTTGGACGGCTCTACTGAGGGCACGGCGGGGCTGGCGGGGGTGGCCGAGGCATCGTGAGGGGCGATGCGGTGACAGCAGGTGGCACGAGTGGCACCTGGGCACGGTCACCTGCAGGGAGAGCAGAGCTGCACAGCGCGGGCTCTCTTTAAACACTCACATCGCCAACACCCACA
Organism: Trochalopteron elliotii; assembly: GCA_024734555.1. NCBI lineage: Eukaryota > Metazoa > Chordata > Aves > Passeriformes > Leiothrichidae > Trochalopteron > Trochalopteron elliotii. Next base: position 4,366,310 of record JANPWX010000593.1, on the reverse strand, counting down.
GCGCCTCCTCCCCTTCGAATCCTCTCTCCTTTTTTTTTTTTTCCTCTTTTTTTTTTTTTTTTTTTTCTTTGAGCTTTCAATATCTTAAAGCTAGAGTGTGAAAATTTCCATGGCTTTCAGGGTGGTTTATTCTGGTGTTTGGTTAACAACGTTTAGCACAGTTGCAGCGTTTTCCCACCTCCCTTTGAAGCGCCTTGCTTTCATCCTGGCGGTCGGATGGGTAAAGGCTCTAATTGTGCCAAAGGAGGCTGTTACAGACCTGTACCCCCAAATCCCAGCTGCAAAACTGTGTTGAAAATGCGTAACTCTCTGGTTTTTCTTCTTATGCACGTAGTTTTGAAAAGTCCATAACTGGGGTTTTCAAAACTGTGTGCAGAAGGAATTCTCTGCTGTGAGGGTGGTCAGGCCCTGGCACAAGTTGCCCAAGAGGCTGTCACTGCTTCATCCCTGGAAGCGTCCAAGGACAGGGCTTGGGGGTGGAACAAGATGAGCTTTAAAGTCCCTTCCCATCCAAACCAGTCTGTGATTCTATGGTTCTACTCACAATACCATTTAATAGACTTTTAAAGGCCTGAAGGACTTCTTGGCATAAGCTTCCCGCTTTCCTTTGTTTCCTTAATCAGTCATTTCCATTGTTTTTAGGGGACAGTCAGGACCCTACAGGTTTTGCATATCCATGTAATATATTAGACCATTCTGTTATGTTCATGAAATGCCAGAGTTGTGTTGATATTCTGGTGTATTTTTAGAAAGAATTTTGGTAATTATAGCCAGTTTTGAAGATGACACAGTTTTTACTCCATATCCAGTGTTTTGGCAAGAACAGTTGTGTTGACCACCGTGAAATCACTGACTTTCAACCTGTGTAAGAACACCGTGTCTTTGTGAACTGTCTGTGCTACATTCCCTAGACACAACTTCTCACTTTGTTATTATTCTTATCTTACTATATTGCAGCCTCTGGAAAGGCTTAACAAATCTTTGGAGAATTACATTCCTAGGACAAGGAAGGTGGAGGGTAGGATCAGTGAGAACAGGGAGTGAGAAGGAAGAATGCAAATAGCCAAATAGCCTCACCTGAAAACTGACATGTGATTGAGTTGGAGAAGCTCTGCAGTGTTTCCAGCTCTTTGCCTTTCACCCTTCACTGCTGCCAGTCAAGCAGCAAGGAATTTCAACATGCTGATATTGAGGGTTCTGTAAACCTGAAGGTCAAAGACACTGTGCTTTAAAAGAACTAGGTGATATTCTTCTCCCTAAACCCAGCAACTATGTATGAAATTCCAGTTTGGAATGCTATTTGACACTGTATTGTACTAATGTTGGAATGTATTACTAAAGAATTTGTTGTGTATCTTAGAATATTTTTTCAGCTGTAGATAGGAATTACAAAGACTTGCTAAATATTTGCCTGAGCTTGAGACTCAATGTCTGGCCCAACCTGTAGATTTACAGTGCCTAATATTCTTTATTTCACATTCATTTAGAAAGAAATGTGAGAGGAAGTTTTTGTGAAGAAAAGCCTTTGAAAGCATTTCCATTTTTCAGTCTGAATCAATCTGGTGTTATTACCTTTTCCTGTAAGCCTTGCTCCTTTCATATCCTTCAACTACCCTGTTATTTTAAAACCCCAAGAGCAGTCACAACAAGAGGACATTTCATAAGTTCTGGATTCCCCTGCAAGTTACTAAGGACAAAAAATACCAATACTTTCCAACCAAACACAGTACAAAAGTAACTACATAAAGTACAATCAAAAGGAGACATAGATACTTTTCCAAATGTACAATAAGAAGTAACAATGTATTATGAGCCATTATATTTCCATGTTATTATTTTAAAATGTGAACAAGTAAATATGACAGTGACAGGCCAACACCAGTATGAGAATATGGGCAGAAAGTTCAGGAGCAGAAGTCAAAGTGAAAAAAGAATTTTGAAGTGAGTTGAAACCCGTGAACTTTGAAAAATTTCAAGAAGCAGCAAAGAAAGGCAATCGAGGATGTCTGAAAGGTAAAACACACACTTAAAAAAAAAATAACTACACCAGTCCAACACTTGATTCAACCTCGGATTTATCTCTCATAGTAAATCTGTTTGTCCAAGTGTACTAAACAACACATTAAGTCAGTTGCCTATTTGGGGGTTTGTTGCCAACTTTGGAAATAACACTTGAAAGGATGTCATCAGGCTAAGAAATGCAGCTGGTTGGTTTTGGCTGCAAGAAGGGATGCATCTGATTATTCAGCTGTGGTTCTATGAACTGAAATGGAATGTTGGCTACATTACATGTTTGACATCTTGCTCTTTGAGAAGTTACAAAAAAGTCAATCCAAGCCTACATTATGCCACAACCTGCTGGTTTGAAAGAAACCAAGCAAAACTTATAAGGAAAGCTTATTGAGCTTGCTAAAAAGTATCTTTAAGACACCAACTAACTTGTGCCTTATTTTTTTCCATAGCAGGAAGCCAATCTGCCCCTGTTGATTGAGATGGAGTTCCTTTCACAATAGAACTGCCAGTTCCTCCCTGTTAGAGGATTACTCTTTTCTAACTGGGAGCTGACTGGATTTTACTAGTTTGTCATCTTGGTAAACAGAATAGTTTATAAAGTACTGTGGAGAAGAAAAATACTTTCAGAAATTCAAAGTATGTTTTCAAAAGCCAGTGTCAGTTCACTTAGAGTTTACCCATGATTGACTGTAAAGATTAATTTTCAAAGATGACCTTTGACTCTCAGCACTATCTGTGTGTATGCCCTGCAGAGTGACATGATCTGTAAAATAACTCTGCATGTAACTGCAGGTGTATTTTTGAAGCTGCCAAGTGTTAAGCACATCTGCACCAACAAGGTCTCCCTACAGTCACCTCTTGCCTAAGAGAGTTGTGATGGTTTGAAAGCAAAACTAGTGAGAGGCTCCAAGTCAGAAATACAATTTAATAGGAAAAGAAAAAAAAGAAATAAAATAAATGCAATAATACAAAAGACCCCTGACAGAGTCAGAATACAACCTGAGCAAGATGATGGAAGCAGCAATCCCGTAGAAAGGTCTGGTAGCTCTGATCCTCTGTAGATCCAGTGGGTAAGGTACCCCGTATTGTCCCAGATCCCAGATTATATGCAGGTGAGAATGCTTGGCTCCTCCCCCTGGGTGGAGCATCTCACAATGGGATAATGAGTCATACAGGGGGGTCCTTGATGGCCCATTAACGGGAGATAACTCCTGGTGGGAGTTATCTGTAAGTCATCAGCAGGCCATTAACAGAAAACACGTTATCAAAAGACCTATTAGCAGAGGACATCTTAACAAAAGACACCCTAACAGAAAGAGGGAGGGGAGAGTCTGGAAGAATGCTGCTTCAGCAATTGGTTTCAACAGTTCATGAAGATGGTGGTAGAATACTCCGTGCACGTTCTACACCACAACCCAGGACAAGAGTGTAATTACCATCAAGTTTTGTGTTACTTTGCACCTGCCTCTCTCACACATGCCTTCTATTAGCAACATTGAAAGTGTGATCATTTCAGTACAGTCACTTCCAAAAAAAGTACATATTAAAAGAGTAAATGAGAGGGGGAATGAACTCCTTTAACTGCCCTCTGTCTGACCTTGACTTTAGTTTGAACTTGTCTATTAAAAAGCCTGAAAACATGAGTTTGCTCATGAAAAACTAAGGAGTGTAACTAAATGGGATGTCCTTTGATTAAAGTGTTTGTATTGTGCGTTTGCATTTTTCTGACCAGAAAAAAAACAAACAACAAAACAACAAAGAAGCTCTGTCACAAGGTCCTTATCTGTTCTGAACAGCAGCAATGTGTGCAGCAGTGGGAAAAGGAGGAAAACCACTGCAGAGAGGCAGAACTGTGATGGAAAAAGGGAGCAAAACAAAACCAAAGAGGAGACAGCCACAAAAGAAAAAAAAAAAAAAAAAAAGAGAGAGAGCGAAAGAAGGTAAAAGGAAATAAAACATCCTGAAGCCTGGAAGGAATGGATTTAAACCAAACATACTACTGTAAAGAATGGGGAGACAGAAAGCCAGATAGGAACTTGCAAATACTCAAATTCTGCTTGAAAAAGTTGCCATTGTTAAAGAACTTAGGCTAGGTCAGGGAAATGAACCTTGGGAATATTATTGTGTGAACTCGTTGGTGAACTGGCAAAAAGCTCTTTTCTCTTTGTCAAAAATCAGCAATTTAAAATGTTGGCCAAAATGATTTCATAAATAAAGTCTGTATAATTGAGAGACAAAAGTAGAGGTGTTACTCTGCTCTGCTAGAACAGGTCAGTTGTGGTATTAAATAATGAGGTGTGTTTTTTCCTGCCTGGTGGGTTTTTGTGGTGCAATGGCTCCTTCTTCAACCCAGGCATGAATCTAACAAGCTTAAAACACAGCTACAGGTCAGCAAACTGAGAGCTTATATGGACAGGAACCAGCACGTGAGTGCAGAATGTAGTGCAGAGACAGAGATTAAGATCTTGGAGTTCTCTGAAACTGCAGCACAAGGAAGCCCTGAGGACAGGGCCCTGTGACCCCAAGTGAAGGTCAGTCTGGCTGGCTGTCTGACTCAGTGTGCTGATGGTCACTGGGCAACTGCAGAATAAGCTATTGAATGGCCAAGCCTCATCAGTTTTCCAGTAAACAAACCTTTGCTTGGACATGGTTGCTAATGTGATCTCTCCTGTAGCTTAAATAGTTCTGCAAACTCCTCATCTGGGTTGTAGCTGCGTTTGTAATCCCTGTGAAATCAGCATCCAGCCTACAAGGAGAGCTGTGAGCGTAGCCCTGGAGCGAAGGGATGTAATCCAAAAGAAATTTTACTTCAGAAGGAAAGTTCTGTACATCCAGCCAGCTGCTATGCCCTATGCCCCCCAGCATGCCTAAAGAGAAATGAAGCATTGTACCAGCATGCTTGCTTGGATTAACATCACCAACAGCTGAGAGGCAGATTATGCACTGTACATGATTTTTGGTGTGAGATCTCAGTTACAATCTCTTTTAATGCATGTTGTAACAAAGTGGTTTGCTGTAACACATGCTGCCATTCCATTAAATGTGACAGATTCCCACCCAGAGATAATTGCACACCTGCCTTGTGTTTTACATTTAGAAATCTGGGCCTTCATTCAGAACCACCTAGATCCTGTATCACTGAAAGGTTTCAGACAGAATTGTCACAGCAATGTCTTCAGACCTCAGCTTTAGCTACTTGAACACTATGGAACCCATAAAAGCTCAAAAAGGTGTAATATGAAGGTCTTGCATTCTACAAAAGAAAGAAAATGCCTCTAAGGATATTTTTTAACGTTTTTCTACAATATATGACAATAAAAAATTTCTGTAAGGAACTTTTAGTCTGTTATTTCATTAACTGTCTCTGAGACTTTTTAACTAGATAAAGCATAAAAGGCTCTGTAATCTCCAGTTTTAATGGATTTATTGAGCAAGTTATCAACTCCAGTATTGGCTCATATTGCAATATGGATGTCTCTGGAATTCCTTATATAAGAAACAATAAAAGTAAAATTAGATTTATTCTACTAATGCAGTCTTGATTATAGAAAATGCTAGTGAGTTTGTGGGTAGCTTTTTAAAAATCAGCTTTCTAATATATTGCTGCCTCCTCCTGCTACATCCCTTACAGTGACTCATAACAGCAGAGATGAAACCAAGTAAAAAACAAACCAATTTAGCTGTGCACTGTGTTCTGGGTGAAAAAATTCCTTTGGAGGAAATTCAGATATCTATAGGTAATTTCACCTAAGTGTTAGTCCTGATTTTTGTGGAAAGATAGGATAGTAAAAAGGGTTTGACTAGCAGGAATTTCCCAAGGTTTCAGTCTCTTTGTGGCTAATTGTTCCTTTTTACTCCATTTCTCCTCACCTGTTAGCTGGAACAAATACAAGCACTGCACACCACAAGATGCCAGAGTCAGAAGGATTTTTCTTTGTAAATCTGTGCAGGTTTACAAAGAATTCCTTGGATTTACAAGCCCATTCTATCTTTTAGCTGTATTGTTAAACCACAAGGAGCTGAGTTTAATACAGCAGTCACTATTCTGATTTAAGTGCCTCTGAATGAGGGCATTTATGTAAATATACTCAAGATTAATATAAAAAAGGTAACTTGTTGTAATCTACTGAATGTGAGTAAGAATAAATGGTTTAACTACAGGCTGAAGAACAGACTGTCTTGGAGAAATCTACTGCAAGGTTTCTATGTTAATGCAAGCAAATTGTAAAAAATCCATTGCAAAAGCTTTACAAGAACATTGCAGTGAGGTTCCAGCTCAGATACTAAGAAGACTGGAAATATAAAAGCATTATCTGTTCAGCCCTGGTTTGCTTCACCATGGATTTGCACTATGATATGATTTCTTAGGAATGCACATTTCTTTCCCCCATCCATCCTACTGCTTTGTCTTTTAGTACACGGGATAGATGGTGCTTGCTCCAAAAAAAATTCTCATTATTGTCAAATGTACAACTTTTGTGCTTAATATAGTGCATATTCTCTAAGTCATTGTTGGAGATGAAGCTGCTTATTTATTTGCAATGAAAACTATTAAGCCATTTTTTTTAAGCTTCCTATGAGATAAGAGGTAATTATTCCTGTAGAAATTAAAGTAAAATAATACTTCTTAATTTGGTTGCCTATTTACTGGAGTCTGTTTTGTAGTACTACTTTGCATGTTATAGTACCCTAAATACTAAAGGTACTTCTCACTGATTACAGCAGTAGCTGTCTTAATTGTTTCTCCAAATCAGAGCTGGATCCTCAGACTCTGAATCCAGATAACAAAGAACAAAACACTGCTGGTCACAAAAAAAAACAAAAACAAAAAACAAAAACACACAAACAAAAAAAAAACACCACAAAAGGTGCAGGTGTTTTTGTCCAGAGTAGCACCAGAACTCCTTCATAAGTGAAGAGACCAAATCTACCTCCTAAGCAGGGATGCACAGCTTGAACTTCAAGACTGTAATTTATTTTTTTCATTCCTTATTGGAAGCAGTGTTTTCTGACACACAGATTGGCTTGATCAGCAGAGACAAAAGCATGCAGAAGAAATAATTTGTGACTCTGGAATTCAAGACAGTACCACAACACCTATAACATGCTAAATGAATATTGCAGAAATATATGTAAGATGGATTTCTACTCTTAACTAACTTGACTTTGCAGCCATAGCATTCTTTTAACACTGCTGCAAACGTGAGATAAGGTTTATGCAAGATAAAAAGAAGAAATGCAAACAGAAGAAATCCCATTCTGTGTTTTTAGGGCAGGAGACTTTTGAGGCAATTCAAGGACCTTTGTCACCTAAGTGAAGAAAGGAGATGACAATATGAGAGAAGTTCACTTGCTCCAAATACACAGATACTTGTGATGGTGTGGGGGTGCATGCACACACCACTCTCTCATCCTTGGGCCTGCTCTGGGGTCTCAGAGCCTTCTGATAAGCCTTGCCTGAATCATCTGAGGAGTGAAGAGTCCTGTGAGAGAACCAGTCCAGCCACTCCCTGACCATACCAGGAGCTCTAGCATGGAAGAGGTAGGAACAATCAGCTGCCCAAGAAAGGTGGGAAACAAAGGATAAGCAATTACCTGACTCACGTGGAGTGGCACCACTGTTCCTGCACGTTGGGAATGAAAATCCCCAATAACTACCAATTATTGGGTTACAGCCAGGGTGGAAATTTACTGGTGACCAAAGTCAACAGTCTTGGGACCCTATAAACAACAGTCCTGAATGAGACCCTTTGACCTCTCCTGGATGGCAGAGGCTGTGCCAGCACCTCCCTCTGAATGGGACCCACCTTGGAGCTCCAAACCCATCAGCTACACCTGGAGCAGCTTCAGCCTTTCCCAAGGTCTTCCCGTCATTATCCATTTTATCACAAAACACATGGTAAATAACATAAAAAGCCTTCCAGTCAAAGTCCTTTCCAATCAGCAGTTTCCAATCAGATGCTGTCATCAGATTACCTGTGCCAGCATAGAAATAGATCTGGCAGTTCCCATATGAATTTTCCTACTGGCCAATGAATTTAACCTGAGAGAGCTCAGCACTGCTGGGGCACTATGCAGCATGTTAGACCAAAGCCAGACACCTTCATAGCTACACCTGTAGTGGAGCATTTCAGCTGAGGGCACGTAATTCACATTTTACCTTTACAAAGGAACATTACACACCCAGTGCTACTTCCTACTGTCTTTTAAGAGCAGAAGTAAATTTTTAAGATGTAAGAATTATATTTATCGTCTGGTTACAATTAATTTTGTGCAAACTTGAAAGGACAAGCAGTGGAAACATGAGGATGGGGAAAAATAACTTTCTGCTTAAGAAATCATGGCCACATAGTTGTTTAATATAAATTGGCCTGGCTCCATTGAGGTACATTTCTTACAGATGCAAGAACTGCTGCTTCTTGCATTCCCCTCAGAAATCACATGTAAAATCTTATCTCTGCAGTAAACTCCAAACAACTGCAGAACATCTGAAGCTGATAGAAACCAGAGGTTAAAATGAAAAACTCTTTGTTACCAAGAAGTTACTGTTTTCTTTGCTGAGGAAATGCCTTACTGTCTACAGTTACCTGCTTTAACTTTAATCTCATACTGTTAATAACCACTAAGTAGCTCTTTTTATGAAAGCCCTGGGCTTACATGGTAGTCTGGATGTCACTAATAAAAGCAAGACGATTTGTTGCTCCCTCAGAACTGCTCCTTGTGAAGGATCATTTGCACCAGGCAAGTCAACAGAGATTGGACTCACATTTCTTCACTTAGAAAAAATGGTAGTATCTTCCTCCTTCGGTGAATCTGGTGTTGGTTGAAGGGCTTGTTCTGAATATCAGCTGCTATTAGGAGTCATTTTGCTGCAGAAAAGGAAGAAGAGAAAATATCTTTGGTAATTCAGAGAGAGTGGATAATTGTGTGTTTTAGCTATGACCAAAGTAATGTTTTCTGATGAAGAACTAAGGAAAGATGACAGGGGAGTTAATCCTCTTGACCTACTAATCTTCTTCTCCTGGTTACATTCCCCAGCCTGCAGTTTCTGTTAAATGGGTTTGTGCAGAGGTAACTTGACTGTGCTGGCCTGATGTGGGTCAGTGCAGTGACCCTTTCCCTGGCTGGTGTGAGGAATCAGGCCTCCCTAAGTGGTGGCTGTAATCCCTCACCTTTGACCTCATGTTGCTCTTTGTATATTTGTGTAATGGAGCCCTTTAAAATTTATTTTTACTAGGTAGATAAAATACAGCTTTCTGGGTTTGCAAGCAAGAGGAAATTTTAATGACACAAAACTTTACTAGTATTTGAGGACTGGGATTGATATCTGTAATAGATGGAGAGTAGGATCTTTCCTCACAACGATTTTTGGGCTTGGAGTACATTTCTGAATCTTCTACAGTCCTGAAATAGTTTAATATCTTTGGGACTCAGATAAACTTTGGTGCAATAGCTGCAGTTTCATCTGAATGTGAAATACAACACAATGAGGCTGCTGTACTGAGTAGTGACAAGGACAGGTAAAGTCCAGAAATACCTGTCTTGTCTGTTAAAGCAGCCCTTGGATGGATTGATTGCAGCAGCTTTCTCACCTGGCAGTTTAGTGAGTTTTCTTTTTGTCAGATGTTTTGAAGTTTGACTCTGGACTCTTTGAGTGTGATAGAACTTATTAGCACATATAATTGAGAGGGAGTTTGGATGTGGTGCAAATAGGAGTTAATACAGAGAACGGGAAGGTCAGCAAAACCTTTCTGTCCTGACACGCGTTTTTTGAGGACAGTGACTGGGCATCTCCACTTTTGGAGCTACACTCAGGGGTTTTTGGTGTGTGCACAGCACTGTCTGGTGGAGCTGTTGAATGGCGACAGGGGGAACGTCCACTTGATGGCGGTGTGTACTCGACAGAGACATAAGGGCACCATGGCTATCTCCAAACCATCAAATGTGAAGATCCTAAGTCCATTTCTCTCAACGAAAATATGCCAGAATAGAAAGATTTCAATTCCTTTCCCTTCCATTTGAAAACATGTATTCACAGTTACTTTCCCTTGCAGCCTGTCACAAGTGTGGGGCACTGCAATTCCAGGCTCAGCTGGAATATGTAGCATCACACAGTTTCAGTCTCTGCAGAGTCCAAAGTGTCCATCTACTTCTTGCTGAGGAAAATGCACCAATATTGAACTAGCCCATCAAATTGCTTCTGTCAAAGCATTCCCCTGCTATGCACTTTCCTTCTCAGCTACTCATACCATCATATTCTGTCACTCTTGCAGTCTGAATCTAAACAAAAACATTTTCATCTGCATCTTGCATAGACAGAGATGCCAGTGTGTTGGGTTTGCATGGCCAGACTTTGATAGTGGCGGGATTTCAGGGGTGGTTTCTGTGAGAAGCTGCTGGAAGCTTCCTCCATGTCTGGCAGAGCCAATCCCTGGCAGCTCCAAAGATGGACATGCTGCTGGTCAAGGCTGGGACAATTAGAAATGGTGGTAACAGCTCTGTGATAACAGATTTAGGAAGAAAGAAAAACTGAAAGGTCATTGCATGATTGTAATTGTGGCCAGAGTGGGGTGAGAGTATGTGAGAGGAACAACTCTGCAGACACCAAGGTCAGTGAAGGAGGGGCAGGAGGTGTTCCAGGCACTGGAGCTGGGATCCACCTGCAGCCCATGGAGGAGACCCTGCCAGAGCAGGGGGATGCCTGAGGGGAGGCTGTGACCCCGGGGGAGGCCTGTGGAAGAGGAGCCCACACTGGAGCAGCCTGTCCCTGAAAGACTGTACCCATGGTGGGGTGACCCAGGCTGCAGCAGTTTGATGGGGACTTTAACCCTTGGGATGGACTCACAGTGCAGCAGTTTGCAGGGATCTGTTGCCTGTGAGATGGACTCATGCTGGAGAAGCTCATGGAGAACTGTCTCCCCTGGGAGGGACCCCGTGGTGCAGCAGGGGAACAGCACCTCTCCCTGAGACGTGGGAGAAACAGGGAGTGATGAACTGACCATAACCCCCATTCCCTGTCTCCCTTCACCACTGGGGCAGGAGATAGAGCTGGGAAGGAGGGGGGTGGTAGGAAGGTGTTTTTAAGGTTTTGTTTTACTTCTCATTATTCTGCTCTGATTTTGTTAGTAATAAATTTAAGTTATATCTCTAATTTCAAGCCTGTTTTGCCTGTGAAGGTGTTTGATGAGTGATCTCTCCTGGTCCTTATCTCAACTCATGAACCCTTATTATATTTTCTCTCCCCTGTCCAGCTGTGGAAGTGAGTGAGAGAGGAGCTTTGGTAGGTGCCTGGCATCCAGCCAGGGTCAACCCACTATACAGAAGAAAATGGTTTTTTATACCTTGCCCCTTACCTTTGGAAACCTGTATTCAATCCACAGTCACATGGCAGGTTTTTTCCCTTTACAAGCTGTAAACTTCACACACACCATGGTGCTTTCTGCACAGCTTCTTCATCTATGTACCAACATTTTCAGTCTCACAGAGTCTGACACACTTCTCTCACAGACAAATGTGCCAGCACACAGAGTTGCTCAATTTCCCTTTGCCTTGCAGCCTTTCATGAACACACCACACACTGGGTCCATGCACCTTCTTTCTCAGATGTATGTACCATCACATTTTTTCACTGTCAGATCTCAGTTTCAAACCATAAAACATCCTGCAGGTGCTCCCATTAAAAAAGCAGTACTACAACAAAAAACCTGCTTTTTCCTTCCCCTGCTGCTATAAACTACGTGAAACACACCACTGCAGTGCACTTTTCTTCTCAGGTACTCATACAGTCAGACTCTTGCAGTCTGAATCTAAGCTGTAAAGCTTCCAGCTGTAACTCACACAGATAAAAGTGCCAGGATAGAGAGGTCACTTGGACCTTGCCCCTTATGCTGAGAAGCTTTTATTCCCATCACAATAAAATGATAGTCACCTTCTCTTTGCAGCTAGTGGCATTGCCCTTACACTATGTTGCTCTGCACTTTCCTACTCATCCATTTGCACCATTATCACTTCCAGTTAAGCAGAGACCAACCTTTGTGTAACTGAACAAAAAATTGTCCCACAATGTTGCTAGACTGACATGAAATAAAGGACATGCACGCAGTCAGTTGTCAGGGCAAAAAAGAGGTTTTATTTTTTCGACGTCAATTTATATAGATTTTGGACAATGACCAGGGATTGGAGGATGAAGGTTGCCACCTCTCCAACCACACTGGTCAAACTAGAAGTCCATCAAGAGAAGAATGATAAACAATCACTTTGTTTACCTAAAAATCCATGAGAAACTCCACTACAAAAATGCAAACATCAGAAGGCTGAAAAAGATCAGGGCAACATCACAATAGAAGCAATAGCAGGGTAATTCTTTCTCAAGGCAGCAATTGACACACATATCAAACGCTGGGGCCTTGCACCTTCCCCCTCAGCTACAGGTACTGTCTCGTTCTTTTCACCCTCACAGAGCCCAGTTTCAAACCTTAAAACATCCAGCTGCTGCTCCCATAGGAATGGTCTGAGAACAAAACCCTGGAGCTGACCTGCACATTCCTCTCATAGCCTATAAACCACACCAAATAAACTGCTGTCGTGCATTTTTCTCCTCAGCAATCACATCACGTTCAATCTCGGGGAGTTTAAAGCTGAACTGCTGCTGCTGGGGCTGTGAGGAAAGGACCAGCCTGGGGGCACAGCTAGGCCTGGCCCCAGGAACTTGCTCTCCTTTCTCTGGATGCACTTTAGAAAGCCGAGGGAACCCCAAAATAAATGAGAAGTTGGCAAGAGCAAAAACGCAGGTTCGACCAGTATGGTTAATCCTACGTTCTCCGTTTATTCTGGCTAAGATGGCAGGTTATATACATTGCTACATAGTTTACATTCACAGGTGTTCTTCCATTGGCACACAGCACGAAGAAAAATGCAAACACACTTTGTTGAACAAACTCTTAAAGCAGCAAATGTGTCCCCACCAAGTGCTATACTAAGTATCTACTAGAAAAGTCCTTTGCCCTTGTACCAACTTAAGGTGTAATTTCTTGCTGCGCCACAGTCTTGGCAGCTGAAATATCAGCTGCGCCACAAGGCCTGCAGGCCTTAACTCTGGAGCTTAGTTTGGGTGATTCAATCACAGTCCAAATACAGATCATGTCCACCTTCCCTAAGAAATTCTGCTACACACTTTGAAACAGTTTCTAGTTGCAAAATGCTGTCATTACATGTGGCTGCAGTTGCAAACCCAAAATAAGCACCTTCGAAGCAGAGCTCCTGCCTTCAGTGAAAAGTGGCAAGGAAAAGGAGAACGTCTGTTTCTCTCGTCTTCTCTCCTGGAGCAGGGAATCAATCTACCTGAGCTGGCCGGCCCTGAGGCAGCTCAAAACTGCTGGCTGCAGCCTCCCTGAGACAGAAAAAAAAAAAGAAAAAAAAACAAGAAAAAAACCCCAAAACACCAAACAAACAAACAAACAAACAAACAAAACCAAAAAGCTCCAACAAATAAAAGAGAGAACCTGTTATAAATGCATATTATAAAGTTGGCTTTTCACAAATATTAAAATGAGTACTATTTGTATTAGGTTTTATTAATGGAGTTTAGAAAAGTGAGGAATGTGTTTTCTAATTGTAATGTAAGGTTAACAGTAAAAAGACTAGGTGTTTTGTTTTTTTCTCTTTGTAACATCTGAACTGACCAAACCAGAAGGTATGGGAGGAGTCACCTTGCATTCCTGCTTAAAGGCTGCTGACTTTCTGTTTCTTATCCAAACGAAAACAACCAGAAAACCTCAGGAGAAAAATTTACGAGACCCATGTTACCAGACAGAGTGGAGACACCCACAGATGAATCTACCAAATAAAATGACTGAGGGGATTTGAAATGATAAAACCCAAAGAGAATGTTTGAATCATGCATTAGGGTCTATTGAATATGTAACACAGCAATCCTTAAAAGATGAAATCTGAAAAGGTGAAGGTGTGCTGCTGGCTGGCTTTATGCCAGGCACCCTCGGCCGAGAAACTTTTGCTTTTCTGTTTCCCAATTGTCTATTTTTATTTTTTTATTAAACTTATACATTTTTCTAAAAGACTGAAACTCGTTTTTCACAGAACCCAAAAATGGGTGAAAGCCTCTGCTTAAGCAAAGACTAAGCAGCCAGTGAAGCCAATCCCACACAGAAAAAAGGGCCCAAATGCCTGAGAGCACCCTGCCTCCCCTGAGCTGCCTGGCTGCAGGGTCTTAAGGAGCCAAAACCAAATTTTGGGCACAGATATATGGAATACAATAACATTTTGGGTTACCCCAGGATAAAGCCACAGCAAACACACAGTTGCTATGGACTTTCCTTCTCAGCTCTGTGTATGTACTATCACATTCTGACACTGTCACATTCTGGTATCTGAATCTAATTCAAAGAGTATCCAGCTACAGCTCACACTGACATTCTTCCTCCTGATATTTGAAAACTTCCTTTGCACCACAATCATGTGCCATTCACTTTCCCCTTACAACCTTACAAAACTTATTTTGTGGCTCATATTGTTCATGCAGGAAGCACATTTGCCCAGCAAAGCCACCAGAACACCAAAAGCATTGGGGACAAAGAAACTGGAGATGCTGTGGCCTTATGTGTTAGAACAAGAAACTTCCCTAACAGAACAGAAAATGTGTTTCTTGACATAGTTAAGGCTTGTTAACAGGCCAAAACTTGTGCCCATACCACAGCTTTCCATGTGCCTCAATGAGCATGTAAAAAATATCTATTCATCTCTGAGGAATTGATGACATTCCTGCTAAAATTAAATTCATTTAATATCTTAAGAATATATACACAATGTAAGCTCCATCTGTGCTCACAGGATGTTCTGATCCTTTCACTTTTGTTTCTTTAGCAATTATGTCAGTAGCTTATGTAGAAAAATAACCTCAAAAATAGTTAACTAGCAAAGCCACAAACACTGTCTCTTTCTGCCTGGTAATAAGAGCTAATTCCAGCAGTAGTTACTAATTTTCACTTACCGATTCCTTTTAGGGATTTTCCTTTTTGTTTTTCTGTAAATGCTGCCTCCTTCACCTGCTGGAATCAAAGAAGGGTAGGCAGCATCATATGGCATGTCAGATTATTAAAACCTTCAAGCAAGCTTGAACAAAATTAACAGTTAAAGATAACATCTTTTTTGCAAAACTTATGTTCTTCTTAAGCAAGTTAAAAAATAAAATTAGTAATTGAAATGTCAAATTTAAAAAACCCTTCTAGATTTTAGGATTAATGATGTCATTCTTGGTGAAAATTTATCAAAACCAGAAGAACATACACAACAGGAACAAATTGTAATGTACATTTGCAATTCACAAATTACAGTGTTTCCTGCTGAAATGGAACTGCCGGAATGGTGTGTAACAACTTTTTACCAGTACAATAATGAGAGAGAGAGGAAACTGAAAATATTGCGCTGAAAAGAAATTTAGAAGTAGAAGAGAAAATTCTTGTCAAAATGGGAGGGGGATACATGTGCCTATCAAAGAAGACATGATATGTAGAATTTGGTAAAAGACTATTAGAAATTATCATACAGCTATGATCTCCAAAAAATAATCTCAGCCCACCTAAACAAATTTGATACATTGTCACTGAAAATAATCTTTTTGTGACCTGTTTATTAATATAAACTGCAGACACACACACATTTATTATATATATGTATATGTTGTAAAGAAGACTTTTGTTTACAGGTCTCTTCTGAAAAGCCATTGAGGGATGAAGTGTTAAACATATCCCTCTGCATTTATCTGAATAAGACAATTTAAAAACTGCTAGGATGGAGTTCTGAATAAGCAGCTGCTGCTTTAAATCCACCCTAATATAAAAACACCTAAACTTGTTTTATGCAGCTATTCATGTATTTGGATTAGGTAAAGTTGATCCTCAATTTTCCTCTGGAAATTGACAGTTCTATTTGTTGGAAGATACATTGGAGAAGTCTTTTATCAGGCGTTCTCCAAGCCAGTACCAAATGTGGTGTCCTTGTGGGCCATATGAAGCAAGGGTAACTCCAAGAAATCATCATCTTTTATTGAAGAAATCTGCTATGACTACAGAGACATAAGACAATCCCACCTTTTACATGTACTAAGAGTGCTTTACCTGGTAAATTCCATTGGAAAAATCACTCAGATGGCTGTTTAATCCTACTGTAATTACTATAACTTGCATGAGTGTGGAGGGTGCACAAGGTCTAGTGGCTGGGACAGGAGACAAGACAGTTCCTCATCTTGCTTGTTATGTGAGCCTAAGGAGTTGTTTTTGCAGCCTTTACAATTTAGGTATCCCTGCCAAGTGAGAGTAAGGCTGTTTAGATAGAGCTAAACAGAAGTACTGACTTACTGTAGAAAAGGTGTGCTGAGTGCATTGCCTTACCTGCCTCTTGTTTTCCCCCTTTCCTACAGCACATGAGGAAATCTTCCAGAAAAAAATAAAAATTACATTGCTAATTTAAGTGATTTAATCTTTTATACACACACACACACACACACAAACACACACACACACAAGAATTCTTATAAAATATAGCTGCCAAAATTCTTATCATCTCAATTGACACGTAATCTTCCAAAGCTCAATATAAGGCTGCTGTAAAATGTGGTGCAGAAATGTTATGAATGAAAACAACAAATTTCAAAAAGAGCAAAGCCTAAGTACCACTGCAGGAAGGAAAGGAAATAAAGGGTCATACTCTGCCTTTCTGTTGAGACAGAATAGAAATGGAAATACACCAAGATAAAGAGGTGGCAGCACATGGCACTTGGCAGAGGCTGTTGTCCCTGCCCAGGTGGACCCAGAAGCCAAGCAGTTGGTGACTGCACCAGAGGGCACCAGAGCAGCAAGGATGAGGTGTGGTACTGGCCCTGCTTTGCTCTGTGGACCTAGTCAGTCCACAAACTTGCTGTGCTGTGAATTCTTGTACTTTATATTGCTTCAACCTTTTTGTCACACTACGAGAGAGGTGCTGAGTAACCCTGGAAGCTCTGGGATGGAAACAAAGCAGGCAATGACATGTGAACAAAAAGGCAGTAAGGAGCTCCATGAGAATCTGGGGCACATGCACCTGAGTCAGCATTCTGCATCCCACACCACCAGTAACATCAGGAGGATGATAAGGCAGGACCCTTAAGTTAGAAAAACTTTTAATGAGAAATCATCAAAGCAAAGTTTCTTATCTTCCTTATATTTTTTTCCTTTTTCACATCAGGTGCAGCCTCAGGATATATTTACATAGATCTTTTGCAAGTAGTCTGAAAACGCAAACATGAATAAATGCACTGATATTCTGCAAGTTCATTACATACAGCATCAAAGAACTGCAAAAACTTTTTAAACAAATCTGATGTTTGGTGGGTTATATAGTACTATTTGTGGAAATTGGATGGTTAGGAGAGAAGCATTCATGGAGGAACATTGATTTTACACATATGCACTTCACATTCCCTTAGATCCTTCAGGCATTTCTTGAACAAAGAAAATCTAAACCTTGTGTGTTATTGTGGAGATACTGAGCATGCCCTTCCACAATGAGAGGCTCTATTTTGCTGTCCTGCTTTCATTATTTTAAAATAAACATATATGCTAGCTCTGATGGTTGCATCTGTATCCCATGGTCTTGGATGACATTCAACATGCTCTTTAATGAATACTGGATTCTTTTACAATAATTATGTTGGATCATACAGTCTTCTGCTTTTGTCAGTGGAATTTTATAAAAGGAAATTAGGTTTTATTAATATGATGGTCAAGCACATGCAAGTACTAAAGTTTTTATTGTTTGCTATCTGACATTTGCATGAAAGAATCTTGGTAATGTGAAGCAACAAGAATTTTTTATACATGCTTGCAGCCACCTGGGGAAATAAAATTATTTATTCTGAAATCACAAGTTTTAAACTAGAATTTTTCCATTATTATCAGTTTTACAGGTCATGTTGATAACTAAAACCTGAAACACTGCCAACATATTTGAAAATATATATAGATCTTTCTATAATGATGGATATTCTGGTACCTTGGTTCTGTATCAGTTTTATATGGAAAATGGGATGTAAAAATTCAGTGGTGGGATAATGCCGTTTGACATTTAGAATGGTATTTTACCTACTTCTCTCAGTTATACAAGCTAAAATGGGGAGTCAGTTTTAGTGTATAATCTGAAAAACATTGCTAGGGTAGCCACAAATGTCAAATCCTAAAATTGCGCCTACACATTATCCCCTCTTGGATAGAAAAAGAAAATAAAAAAGGAATTGAAAATTGAGACTACATGTGGTAGAATCAAAACTAATTCTTGTGGGTTTTTTAGAACATTAAGAAAAAGCAATGTGAACAAGTGGAGATAAATTATAGAAGATTTAATGCTAAAATGAAATTAGAGCTGAAAAGAGTAATCATAAAGGCAGACAGGGTTTTCTGCTTTAAATGATGAAGCAGTGTGTCACCCAGGAAGAAATGCTGTGTAACTGGGGAAAGCAGATATTAAAAACAATCTGATCCCACTACTATCTAGTAGGATCAGTTCCCAAGGAGAAAAAAAAGCTCATCTACCAATTTCTGAACTTTTAAAAAACAGAATTAAAAAAAAAAAGCATTATAAAAGTGACTCTGATGGAGGTCTAAAATGGGGTTTGGGAATTTAACTACTCATCTTTCTGGTGTTGTGTAATAAGAACCATAGGTCATTCCAGATCCCACTTCTTTAAATTTCACCAAGGCAGTGCTGTGGTAACCTATGTTGTAATATTGAAAGTTAGTGTTAGTATTTCAGTACTGGTAATGGAATTAAATTCTCAGGGAAAACACAAGCTGCCTGAACACTAAAACCTTTCCACAATACAGGAACCATATACAGGAACTTAGTATAGAAAGTGGTAGAGGTGTCCACTAGGAAAACTAGGAAGGAGAAGGACATCCTCAGGCCCTGACTGTTTCCAGTGTGTTTAAACCAAGGTTGCAAAGAACATCTATGATTTTAGCTCCTAATACCATCTTCTGCCTCTGATCAGGACACTGGCAACTCCAACAACATCCACATTTCCAGTGTAACATTTAGGAGAGGATTCTGCAAAAGAGGGTAACTGCTGATTGAAAATTTTCAACCTGACCTGAAACACTTCCAACTTAAACTTGTTTTGAAATTCATTGTAAGGCTCTTGCTAAGTTAAAGGTGAACTTTGTAGATGTCTTAGTCTTCTGTGTTTACACAATCTCAAAGGTCTGTGACTACGTCAAGAAAACCCTGCTTCAGAAATTAATAGCTGTTCCTAATATTATTTTATTTAACCACTGATCTTTGATAAGCATTAAACTTGTTTGGGTGGAAAAGTCTAAATAATAGAAATTATTTCTTTAATAAAATGGATATAAATAACACTTTTGTTTACTACCACCACATTTCTTGTAAAGGCAATATTATTTCATATTTATGCAAATGAAATGTTATTTTTTCTAAAACAAAAATTATTTTTCCAAAACTGAAAAGGTCTCAAAGGGATGACTGGCTACTCTAATTGAAGTTTGTCTACATGATGTAAGGAATCTTCATCAGTATTGTTAAGAACTTAAATAATTTGAAGTTTTATTAATAGTGATTATTGCATTCTAATGTCTTCTCAGGATGTAAATAAATTTTATGTTGTTGCAAGCAAGGTTTTGGGATGTTTGTGTTTTCTTTATGTTTGCCACAGCAGATGGAAAAGGTTCCTCCCTGAACTTAATTTTGGAGCTCACAGAAGATTTCATATGATTATGAAATCAGATCTGTTACTGTGCTAAAGGAAGAGGATGTTGTAATAACAAGCGACGTGTAAAGCATGATTGTGCAGAAGGGGATGACAGAGGAGCTGAGGTGACAGCTGGAGAGTTTTCTCTGGCTCTAGGCAAGGAAGGCAAGGCATAAGGTAAACTGGCAGAACAGAAGAGAACATTTCATGTTTGGGAAACAAATAAAGGGTTTAGTGAAGTTATTTGGTACCAACTGTTACGACCCACTTTAATCACAGAGGAGCAAGAGACCTGTCTGTGGATTACAAATCCTGAGGTTCAAAATATTCCCCAAAACATGATTGAAACCAAACAAGGCTAAATGTTGATATAAAAAAATTATTTTCTTAACTGTAAAAGAAGCAAAGAGAAAGAAAGGGAAAAAAGGAAAGAAGAAAAGAAATAGGAAAAGGGGAGTAGGGGGGGAAGGGAGAGCGACAGAGACAAGTTAAGTAGAAAACATATCATCACTCTGTGAGTCCCAATGTCTCATTGCTTCTCTCCATCTGGTCTTCTTGGTGATGAGGGTCCCTTGCCAAAGAGTATAAAATCCAATGGATTAATATCCATTTGGGTAGGTGGGAATGCCCAGGTGCCTCCCCTGGGGAGGGCCAGTTTGTCACTGTCCCTTGCAAGGCTCTGGCTCAGTTGCATCATTCTGCATCACAGGCAGATTTCGATTTTGAATTAAGAATTAAGAATTAAGAAATAAGAAATAAGAATTAAGATTAAGAATTAAGTAGTCATTATCTTGGAATTTAGATCCAATAGGAATAGAGGTAACATAGTTTGAGGAGGGCTAGTCATTCATTCAGATTCAGTTTCAAAGTAATCTTGAATGCTTTCTCTAGAGCTTGCTGGAGCAGTCCATCCTGCATCCAGCAGCAGCTCACACCATTTCCACAACAGGCAATGCCAGAGGAAATTTGTACTGGCTGTATTGGTTTTGCAAAGAACCATGCACAACTTGGTTGCTCCTGGATGTGTAGTTATGGACATGGGTGCTTTGCACATCAGAAAAATTTCACATATATTCATCATCTGTAGCCTAAGAAGTTGTAGTTTTAGATTGGCACTTTAGCTGATACAGCTATATCAAGTTTTACAACTCAAAATTGTTTGCAATATGGTTGACTTACAGATCATGGTGAATTTATGGTCATTATTGTGTTACTTTGCATTTTATTTCTTTGTGATTAAAAAGATAGAGTATTTTTTTCTTATTTGTGAACGTTTTCTATTTTTTTCCTCTCCTGATTTTCTTCCTCTTCTGCTTTATTTTTAGCCCTTTGTTTTCACGTGTTCTTACTCAGCCCTGACACTTACCAAGCAGTTTCTCCCAGAAGTCACATGGTAATGTGAAGCATCTGGGTTAGGACAAAACATACATTTTAGTGTAATTTCACCTAATAAAATGATAAGAAGTATTTCAGGAAAATGCAGAAGAGCTGTTCAATTACATCTGAAAAGTTTAACTATTTAAAATTTTCAGTTTAAATATTTAAATTGAAAGTATTTTTAAAATAGTCCTATTTCTGACATGAAGAAATCTTTTAACAGCAAACATGGAAGGAACTAGCAGAAGTGAATAGTGTCCAGATTTTTTCCCCATGACAAACAAAATCTATTAATGCAAGTCAAGCTTGGTAGATTTCTGAAATAAAATTAAAACATCTATTTGTGTGTGCCACAGGATTGCTTGGAGGCTGGAAGAAGAAACAGAACAGTCAATTTTTACATGGTGATGTTGTGTAGTCCTGGTTATGCTCTCCTGTCTTTCTATGTATGTAAAGATCGTTTTTGCCCTTCACTTCCCAAGAACCTATTTTAATTATCATCTCCTCCCAGATTAAGAATTTGTTTTAATGTACAGCTTGAACTGAGGTTGCAGAGAGAAGGTGGTGGAAGAAAACGTCTCAGTAAGACCTAAAAAGAAACACAAAATCCCAGCAGACAAAGGAAGTCAGTCGAAGAGTTGAATCCTGGAACTGCAGGCCCTCCAGCAAAGTATCCTCTGCTCTGCACTGCCCTGGATAGCTCTTAAAAATGGGATATTTGATCCTATTTTCATATAGAAAGTAAATACAATAAATGACAAAACCCCAGTAAATGGCTTTTGCTAAGTGATCTGCCCTAAGGAATTGAACTCTGGCAGACAGAGGGAAGGTTCATCTTCCATGTTGTACTTGTCACTTTGTAGTTTAAAGAGAATTTAGGAAGATGTACTGGGGAACAATCAGATAATGTAGAATAAAAGCTATTTGGATTGTGTTAGACTGTTCTGTGCAGTACCACAGGGATTGTCACTCATGGGTTTCAACACTCAGAATGAATATGTAAATGAGGAAATAATTGAAAATATCAGTTGAAACATAATAGCTAATGGTTTGCATGTCTCCAAAAAAATAACATCTATACCTCTTAAAATAGCACTAATTGCTTCTAGAACAGGTAGGAGCCTGTCACAGTATGCCATGATTTCAGGTGAATAAAGAATAGGTGTTGAGGAGTTGAACAACAAACTAAAACATCACACCTCTAATGACTACTCAAAGCTTAATTTGGCTGGGTACCAATAAACATGAAATATTTCTCAATGGTAATGGCATATTCAGAAGATCCAGTGCATTTCTATAAAACATCAGTTGGTTCAAAAGTTAAACAGAGATGCCAACCACAGGAAGAGCTCAAAGATATTCCTGTGTACACAGTACATTTTCTCATGTATAAAAGCTTGTAGTAAGAACCTAAGGGATGTTTTGAAAAGGGAGATTTCTAATATTTTAGATATGAAGAGGCTGTTTTGTCAGGCAACAAATTTTATTCTTTTCCCCTTCTCTCATGGCTACAAACTGTACAGTGAAACTGCAGTGGCTGTTGAGAGGTGAAAGATACGAAGCAGTCATTAACTAGCTGGTTTAGAGAGAAAGTCTTACTGTTGACAAGTTTTTGGTAATTTTCTAATGGGCTTTTCCCAGTTCTTTCAGTCTGGTCCAGTAAAGCCCGACTAGATAACTAAGGTGACTCATGGTGTGAAATGAGTGGACAGCTCCAGCTATGTGAGTTCATTACCACAGTGAAATAGCTACAAAAACTAGAGGAGAGGTTGCATGCCTGGATTTCTAGAAAAAATGCAAATAAAAAGATTTTGCTATTGGTGAGCAAGAAATATCTTTATGTGTGCTAATTGTAGTTAGTCTTGGCATTGATGGGTAAATCACTGCGAATTCTCAACGCACAAGTGATTGACAAAAAGGAGAGAAGCAAAAATAGAAACCAAATTATGTCTGTCAACCAGCTCTTGATCAGCTTCACTGGATGCATCTCCTGAATTGGCTCATCCACAGGCTGTCACAACTGCATGGCTGAGAACATGCTTGAAATGATTGCTAGTCTGGCATTTTAAATTTAAAGACAGTTGATTGAATCAGCTTAAGTATTAACCAATTTTGTCCCCATTTTAGCTAATTGGAATCTCAGTAATGGAACATCCCATCCCTTTCATGTCTTGTTAGGGAGACATGAATTTCTGGCACAGCTGGATGGCTGAGCTTGTTTGAAACAGACATTTTCTGTCAGCTTCTCTGAGATAATTCAGGGAGGGTGTGGGTTTGACCCATACTTCTGAGGGCCAGCCTGGCAGAAAAGTGGCTATAATTAATTTGAAGGAGACTGCTCCTCGAAGGTGTTTTGTAAATCAGATGGTTTAGTAAGTAAAAATAACAAAATAACAAACGTTACAGAAAACAAATAATAAGCCGCACATAGGTGCCTGAGAAATCTCTTGCACCTTGCTACAGCACCTCGAAAAACCTTTACTTCCTTTTGTGCTCTTTCTTAAGTACTGAATGTTTTAGGAGGGATAATTTGGCTTGCAGCCAATAGAGAGGGATACAGGGTTTGAAGAAGGGTGACAAGATGCAATAGATGCTTCTCTCTCAGCACTGAGTCAATCCTTGCCAGGAGGGTATGGAAGAATCTAGATAAACTTCCTAGATATATTATATCTAAAGGCAAGCTGTACCTCTTTCCCTATCTGGAAACACCTGCTGGAGGTGTGGGGTGCATTACTCCAGGAGGGGTTTTTTGCCTTGTTCTCATGGCAGAGCCAGCATTTGGTAGTTGTTCTGTGTGTGTGCCTTGCCAAGCTGTTCTTGTCCTCTGCTCTCTGAAGTGGCTGCTGAAGTGGTCTGTCATTGCAGGGAGGTGTTTCTGCCACAGACACTGACCTCCTCACTTAATGCTCACTCTGCAATGTCAAGAGCATATATTGGGGAAAAAGTCGGGAGAAACAAGCAAATATTTGAGTCAACACTATCACAGAAATTGAAAAGGATTCTGAAAGCCACAATGTAAATCACTTAATTAAGACAAGCAAAATTCTGAGTGACAAGTTTATATCAACTGGATCACCTATTACAAATAAACAGAAGAAAAATTTACAAACAGAAATAAAAAAGGCCTAAATCATGCTTAAGAGATGGAACACCAGCAAGCAGCATGGAAAACCAGTGATGCTGTCAGCCAGCAGTCCTAGCCAAAGCCTGAATCATTTCACATCACAAACAAAGCCGTGAAAAAGCTTTATACAATGTAAAATCACTGTAGTTTCAGGCAGAGAGGAGAAACTGTAAAAAAAACCCCAAAAAACAAAACAGTCACAAAAAGCTGGACTTTGTGTGGTTATCAGTAAAATCACCAAACTGTTGAAAACCCGATGGGACAGGGAATCTTTCTCATCAGTCTGAAAGCAGCACTTTATTCAAAATGCCGAGGATGACCTAAGCATATTCAGAAACTATGAATCCCTTCAGTCTTCTCCAAAGACAGAACTGACATAAACAGAATTAATGAACTAAGGTGAAAGTGAAGAAAGATCAAGATATGGTTCTTTCCAGAAAATCAAGGCCCTACCAGATTTTTACCCTAAGGACAGTCATCAAAGAGATAATTGAATAGCAAAAGCCACCAAACTTCACCTGTTTAAAGAAAGCTTTTGACAGTATCAATGTCATCTTGAAGTATTATGAAATCCAAGAAAAATAACAGACATGAAAACTCTTCTAGCAAGCCATAGTTTTATATTTTAACTAAACATAGCTTCAATAAACAGTTTAAGAGAGCTGGGTGTCAAATGAAAAAGTCTTGTTTCACCTTCATGTCACTGCCTGCTTTGTCATGAAAAAGGGTAATGAGAATTATATGAGAAAGTATTTATCATTTGGCTTACATAGCACCAGATAGCTTAACAACAGCAACATGATTTGGATTTTGCTGATGATACTGTGACCACCCTACCAACAAGATTATAAAACACCTTCCCCAATATGAACCAAAAACCTTTAATAATTAACAATTACGAAAATCTAGGCAGAACTCACCAATTTGCAGTTCAAATTGTCTGCAAGATGTCATCAAGAGTAATAAAGCTTATACCAGAAGAGGTTTAATTAGGCAACACTACAAGAGCTTTCCCCAGCTTAAACACTTGCAGCTAATCACTGCTTGGACATGCAGGCATATTAAAGGCTGTATCCTGTCAGAGCTCTATCTCCTGATAAATCCTGTTAATCCCTGGGCAATGCTTAGGGTATGTACATTGTGTCCTGAATGATGAACTTGTATTTCATTCTCATCACAGTGAAACAATGTATTTACAGCCTTGAGAAACAGGTTCCATCTCAAGAGTCATCCCTGGGTTAAGTAATCTGAGCTAAATGTAACTGAGAAAGGGCTGGAGGAGGACATGGGTGGCAAGGTAGTTTTGCATCTGGTTACCTTAGGAATGTCCTTTAATTTGGTGAGCAAATAATTATTTACTTGGTTAATAATGCATTCTATATACACTGCCATAGGTAAGTCTACAATGTACATTAAAAATAAGATGTTACCTGTTCCCTTGATATTTCCATGAATTTACGAACACAGCTGTTGAGACTACATGAAGGAGAGATTAAATCCCCAGTAGGAGTTAAACATACTTGGATTCCTCCATGCAAACAGCATGGAATTCACTCTTTCCCCCTGTCCTGAACATTAATGGAGATGTTAAACAGGGAGACACTGGACTTACTGCTGTAATTCTTGTATTCTTTTATCTGTCAAATTTCTGACTATAGTCTACTTTCATAAAAGCAAAACAAACTAAATATTTGCAAATGCCATTTTTGTAATGGGTTGCTTTTGATAAACCCTAGAAGGCTAGGGATTAATTCCCAGAAATGTAGGGTAGCTGTATTTTCAGTTAATATAAGTGAGAACTCAGAGCCATTTAAAACTGCTCTTCTCATGGACAGTAAACTGCTCTTTCTCTTTAAAATTCAGGTGTCCTTTATGCCATTTCATGCTCTCTGTTCAACTAACAATTGAACAGACCTATTATAGGTTCATATTTTTAGGATGTGACTCACTATTATTTTTAAAAAATCGTTATTCAGGTAATGTAACATAATGTATTCTAGAGATATTGCAATTAGAGAAAACTGCTGCTACTAAAGTGTCATTTGACCAGCTCTGTATTGGTGTCTTTTGTTTTAGTTCATTGATCCTTAGGCTGTGTATTTCAGGAGTCTCAGATAGGGATCCTGACTTACAAGCTAATAACTTTCAAAAACACATCATCAATATCATTCTGATTTTGTGATAAAGGAGGAAAAGCTGTGAAAAGCAGGGGAAAAGAGCATTTTTTTTTTCTTGTGCTTTATGGCAAACAAATACTACAGCTAATAGTATTGCTGATTCAGGGTCAACTGCAAGCTGCATTAAATAATCAGAGATTTTGTGAAGTGGTTGATTGCCTGTCTCCTAATTAATCAGGATGGCTTCTGCCCTCTGGCACTTTTCAATACCTGATTCACATTGGCATTTCAGTTTTGGAGAAGATAAACCCCCATTCCCCTAACACCCACCTGCTTTATCTGCAGCACTGCTTTGGCTTCAGGTATGTACCTCCAGAGACAGTGATAGCATCCCTAATTTTCAGGCTCTGTGGAGTTAATTTTAAATGGCAAAAAACTCCCTCAAAAATTAAAAGAACATGTTTTAGTCAAACAGAGTTACACTTTCATTTAAAATGGAAATAAAAACAAGACCATAGACTTGGAGTATGCATAGCCTTAGGCTTCGGTAATGCCCAAGGCTACCTTCCCATCTCTATTTATATCCCAGGTTTCCAATTTTTCTTGAATGTCAATGAAGCTTCTAAGTTGACCACAAATCTCCTCTCTTTTCAGAGGACTTCTCCTATTTTCAGAGGATCTCTCCTGAGATCCTGCCTTTGGCATCTCAGAGATCTCTTAAGCTTACCTGAGAATGACTGCCTTGAAGGGTATACTGATAACCCATTCCTCTTCTCATATTTATCTTCTCTTTTCATAAGTCTTTTGAGTAATAGACTTACTCTGTTTTACAAATCACATGATAAATGAGGCTGAGGGGGAGCTTTTATTGTGTACCTTGTTTCCTGTCATTTCAGGCAGCACAGCCTTTCATTTGCACAGTAAAATGGGATCCCAATTTTAAGAGGCATCCTGTCTCAAGATACCTGCATCCAGGTTTTTGACAATGCATAAATGCCAAGTGCTCTGAACAGAGGTTTTGTCTTTAGCATGAAAGGAGAAGTCCCAGTTCTTCATAGGTCAAAATGTTTCTAGACAAAACAACATTCAACAAGAGACATTTCAGTAATATGGAATTCTATGGACACTATGTTGGAAATTGAACTTTTGACTTTGGTTCTTTCACTTCTTTCTATTTTTTTCCCAAACTTGAACAAAACTTGTTGCTTCAAAGTCTGTTTTTAGTAATTATTTTTTTTTTTTGCCAGCAACCCCCAGAACAAACTACCTCAGATGTGGGGAGTGGAGTGATTGGTGGAGGGCAAGAACCCACTTTTAGTTTAGATTTCAGTGCTTGTAGCAAAAGTAAAAAATCCAAATTTCAGGCCCAAAAGCAAGGTCAAGTGATGAGTTTATTCTCCATAAACATACTTTTTCTTGTACTAGTAAAAGGAAACATTTAGCTACATTATACTATATATAAGCTATATATAAGAAGCTATATGTAAGCTATATATAAGAAGAATGGTTTTTAATTGACTGAAAGTAGGTTTAGATTAGAGGTTAGCAAGAAGTTCTTCCTTGTGAGGATGACACAGGTTTCCCAGAGAAGCTATGGTTCTCCAAACCCTGGAATTGTCCAAGGCCAGGTTGGAGGGGGCTCTGAGCAACCTGGGATAGTGGAAGGTGTCCCTGCCCATGGCAGGGGTTGGAACAGGTTCATCTTTAAGGTCTCTTCCAACCCAAACCACAAATCTGTGATTTGTGATTTTAATAAAGCAGCTGTTCCCTGCTGGTATCATTCCTAGAAAGGGGTCAGCAGGGTTGCCTTACTTGGAACCTGGGGGATCTATTGTTTTATTGCAGTGTTAGCAACACTCCAGCTTGTCTGCAACACAGGAGGATGTTCCTGCCTGCTAACCCTTGTCAGTCACTGCAGACTTCTCAGAGGTGCAATTTGTTGAGCACAGTCCAACTCTGAGCTGAGACCATTCAGAGTTTTACTCTCAGCACTTTAGCCTGTGTTTTAACTTGTAGAATCCTCATGGCTTCCTTTCTTAACTGTAATTTTGCAGGAAGATGAAATTACTGCACATCTGGGTTTTGCACCCTGACAGCAGTTGTATTTTACCAGTAAATTCCATACTGGGAGTACTGTTCATCTTCCTTTAAGGAATATTTGAGCTCTTGTTAATGCTAAAAAAAGGAGTTTGGAAAGATTTCATTAAAGACAATTTTTACATGTGAAGTGTTTTTAATTTAATTTAATTTATTAATTTATTTAATTAATTTAATTTATTTATTAATTTATTTAAATTATTATTTGAGTACCTTTTAATTGCTCTGTTTATTTCTCTACTATGTGAAATCCCATCATTTAGGGAGTGCTTGGAAAGCTTCTGAGCTCTGTGAGGAATGAGTAATAAGAAACCTAAGGGAAAACAGGCCTTGTGCAAAAGTAATCCACAGCTTCTCTCTTGCCTTTCAGAACAAAATTGTAACACCAGCATCTACTGATCACAGTATAAAATAGTTTCTTTTGAAATCATCTTCCATGTCAGGTTTCTTTTCTGATGTAATACATAAGCAGTGATACCCATAATGGGAGTTGCTGCACCTGGCAGTAAGATCTGAGCTTGAGCTTAAAGGCAGGAGAAAATTAATTTGGATATAGAGCAACCTTTCCAAGAATGGTGCTGGCTGAGGTAAATTGAGATGCCTAAACTGCATTGATTAGAATCAGTCCAAAAGATTCATGCTTTAAAAAAAAACAAAAACAAAGAAAAAAAAGAAGGCTGTCCCTGCCCTGACTTGATGGTCTTTACGGTCCCTTCCAACCCAAAAAATTCTGTAATACCACTTTATAAATCACTGGAAGGATTTTGAAACCTTTCTTTCTTGTTAGGACACCTATTGTGTCCAGGACAATTTGTCATCTGTTATAGTTTATTTTAAAATTACTGGATGAAGTTAAGGAGTTTCTTAAGAAGAAACACAATAGGAGGGATTGAAATTTAAATACTTGGCTGGGTTGCATGTTGAGATGTGTGCTGTCAATGGTAGGCAGGAACAAAGCAATGGTAAGATAGAAAGAGCTGAATGTTTAGCTATGAAATGCTCTAAGTACAGCACTGTTGACCATTTCTGCATTCCAGTCCACCTCCTCTTAATCTTTGGCTTAATGAGAAACCTTTGTGGAACAAAGATCTACACATCAAATGCACCATTCTTCTCTCTCTCTCTTTTTTTTTTTTTTTTTTTTTGTTTTGTTTTTTTTGGTTTTTTTTGTTTTGTTTTGTTTTGTTTTGTTTTTTGGGTTTTGGGTTTTTTTTCCTCAATACAGTATGTTTCTTCTACAGTTTTAAATAAAAATTCTTTGGGATTAGACTAGGTTTACTAAATGACCCTGCAAAAAACCACTCTTATGTCATCAAAATGCAAGCAGATAGCTAAAGTGAAACAGATTATCACCTATCTGCCTTGTTGCATACACATAGGCAGAAGAAAAAACCTCAGGGCAAGTGTTTCAAGTTTATTCTGAAATCCTCAAATTAAATTTAGCAGCAAGAGGTTTCTGGAGCCTAAAGAACTTTTAGTATTTTGCCTCAAATGCATAGCTTGACCTGAAGCATTTCTCACAGACTTAAATATGTCCTTCTGAAAATCAAAACCCAATGGCCATGCCAAAACATAAGGGCTCAAACTTTATTCTGCTATTGGTAAATATGCTGATAAATGCTTGTAATATGCATTTCTCCCTTCTGTGGGGCTGCCAGTTCTCTCACAGTCTAACCAGAGAATGCATAGGGTGCTCTAACCCCATTTTTTTCCTAGAACTGAGCATGTACACACTGTCTGCCCCCAGGTGCTACCACACATGAGTGATTCCCAAGCTCAGAGGGAATGAAGCATCTCTGCTGCACCACACATGCCCTGCATGGATCTCAATTCCCAGCTGCTCTTGGTGGCAGGACACAAGTCTGGACAGGCTGGAAGTGAAGGGGTTAACACTAATGCCTTTGTCAGTCAGATCAATCCTTTAATAGTCACTTTAGGCTTCATAAATTCAAATTCTCCTTTGTGCTGGGCCAAGGGGAAAAGATATGGTGATGCATCTTTAAGTAGTGAGAATGAGATCACCTCCTTTTTATAGAAACTGAAATCATCCAAAAGCTGCACAGCAGCAGGCTGAGCACGTTTCTCAAGCTGCACAAAACCAGCACTATCTGGGAATTTCTTTCCAAATAAAAAGGAAGCACATACCCAGCCAGCTCTTATCTTGAAATATGACTCTTAGACACTGCTTTTATTTCTTGGCAAGAGCTGGATGACTGACTTGACTGGTTTTATGTTATTACTTCTCCAGTCATTTAACTCCATCTTTACGGTTGCGACAGTGAAAATCAGATCCTTCATTTTCCACTGGATGTGATAAGAAATCATCGTAGCACTTTGAATCTCACCTGGACTGGAACAATCTGATGCAGTGATAGAGTAATTAATATTTATAAAGATAAGGCAATAAATCCCACATTAAATATATATATATATATCCTGTCCTAATACTGTGCAGTATCATACAGGCACTTAAGTGAAAGGGTGAATATTGTTCATAAAACAGACTTTGCCACCCATGCAAGCACGCACATGAACTCCTGCACACACACACAGAGACATGCAGTCTGAATCATTTGTGGGTTGAACACGGCCAGGCAGAGGACAGAACCAGGATTCCTGCAGGAGTGATGACAAGATCACAGGGCATGTTTGCAGCCATGGTTTTCCCCCTAAAAAACCCCAAGAATGTACTCTAAATTTAGAGTCCAGCAGGTACATCCAAAAATCAGTGCAGTGCCTACATTTAACCACATGCTGGGCAAGCTGAGTGACATCACTTTGTTCTGACTCCTCTGTACCTTGCATTGCTTACATAAGTCACACTACAATCAGCTCTTCTTGTGTTTCCTACTTTTAGAAAAGGCTTAGTAGTTTCATGCAAGGACTGGGTATGTTTTGAAGCTTGCCTTTGACTGGTTTCATACACTGTAGGTTTGTCTAGCAGAGGAGAAACTCACAGAGGGTGAAATTAGTTGACCACGTTCCTTCAGATTTGGCCAGAGTTCAGGTCAGCAGTCTGTTCACTGGAGCCTTGCCCTTCTCATGCCAGTTCAAAGGACAGGGTTCAAAGAGGATTTCAACTCTTGGTGTAAGCAGGACTGAAGGGGGCTGAGGAGTGGGGTGTGTTGAAAGTCTGAAAGGTTTCACTCGTGGAGTAAAGGGGTGAGAAGATGAAGCACTGCTGTGGTGTTTAGTGCCTCAGGTCTGGACCCTGCCTCTTTCAGTCACAGGTTCCCTGAGCCACAAAGAGCCATGAAGGGGACAACTATGAGGAAACATTTCATGGTCATTAATGAACCAGGACTGTAACAACAAGAGAGCCCAGCACAAGGACCTTGCACAGACCAGAAGGAATCTGCCCTTCCCTGGTCACAAGTCATTTCAGGCCCAAACTGCTCCCTGCTCAGAGGCCCCATTCCTGTGTCCATCCAGCTGTGCCCTGTGAGTGAATAACCAGTGGGACAAGCTGCCCCTGGCCTGGCTGTCCTGGGCCCTCTGCAGCATGGCTGGCTCCACACCAGCATGGAGCACACAGCTCCCCACACAGAGTGCAGCAGCCTGTGGGAAAACAGGATTACACAGACCACTTTGCTAATTGGAAAATATAAAGCAAGGAAGTGGCTGACAGAAATGAGCTCACCTGATTTTTGAAACCTCTGTGTATGTGTGTACAGATGTGGACTCTACAGTTGATGTTATTTTGATTTATCAATGTATTTGCTGAGTTTTACTGTGGTACAGACAGGCCTCTGCAGGACAGTGTTACAGTGCAGTGGGTCCTGCTAGGAATGTCATAGATCAGAGAACCACAAAATGAAAAATGGGATTACAATAGAATGAGAATTTCATTACAGAAATAAGGTGTTGTTCTACAGCTGTCCTTTCAGGTTTCACTTTCATGAGCCTCTCAGAAATTCAGCTGTGAAATTTCACTCCACTTTCATTAACGGCCAAAACCCAAGTACACTGCATGCCGTGAAAAGCAGATAGTGTAAGACTATCTAATATATCTGTACAAGGTAGTTATATTAAAGATTTATGATATTTACTAACACATGGACATCTCTTTAGCACTTTAGGCCTGCACAGCTCCATTGGTACATAGCCAATACATCCCAGCTGGGAATGCAGCCTTCAAAACCTTTACTCATTTGATTGTTGGAAGGCAACAAGGTTGTTCTGAGGCACAGAAAGTCTCACAAAAAAAATTACACTCATCTGGAATATCAGCATAATAAAGCAAGAACTATATATTTTTCACATCTATTATATTTTTTGTCATTTGTCCAGGCACGAAAAGTCCAGATTTGTTTCAGCTGAGTTTTTCTCCTGGGAGATATTTACTAGATACATACCTAGTTTCTAAACCAGAGATATTCTTTCAAGTGAGTTCTCTGCACAATCCTAAATCAACTGAATAATAAAAAGAGATGGGTGTGCATGTATATGTCTGAATGTTTAGAAGATTTTTGTATCTTTTCACTGACTTTTCCTAAAAACCAGTCACTCTACAAGTGCATTATAACTTTGAAGAAATCATTTCAAAGGCATGGTGGCATTGCATTTTTTGCTGTCCAGCTAAGATATTGACTTAAAATAAATGTCATTAACAAGAAGGTCTCCCCACTGAAAAAGTGTAATACATCTAAAATCAAAATGATTTTAATACATCTGGCTTTTTTTTTAAGGTTCATTTTGTTGCACATGCAGAAATTAAAAAGAACAACACAAAACCACAGCCCAGCATGACTGGTTTTCTGCCTTAATTGTGGTAGGCCAGTGGTAGCTGAGCTGCTGCAGAGCCATGTGCTGTGTAATTCCTTTCCAGCTATGCTTGGAGTGCCCCGTGCCTGTCAGCAGGCACTCTGCTACTCTGGCTGTTTATCATAACAGGAATCTCAGAGCAGGAAGAAGTATTTCCTGTGGTGCCCACAGGCTGGGCTTAGAATACCCTGCAAAGCTGTGAGGCAAGTGCTGAGCCATCCCTGGAAGGCAGCCACATCTGGAAGCTGGATAGCAGGGAGAGTGGAAGAGCTGGCATACCCATTTCAGCATCAGTTCCAAGAGAGCACGTTAACTTCAGCTTGCTTTGATTTTTACAGATTAGAAAAATATCAACATTTTCCTTTTAAAACGTACTTACCCACATAAAAACTTTGGCCAAGTCCTGATCTCAGTTCTTGGTGATGTTGTAAATTCTGGATTTACAAGCAACTAATATCACAAAATGTGCAGAGCCATTATTCTCTTCAGCAAAATAAACACTGTCCAGGCCTGAGCAGTTCTCAGTTGCACAGGTTGAGCTACATTGTCCAGTGACACATGCAGAGCAGCTTCCAGCCAAGCACAGCTTCAGCTGAACTTGCCTAGGTAGAGTTTCCTATAGTGCCATCAAATCTGAGGCAGCTTTCTTCGAGTTACCTGTGGTATTTCTACCATTATACACTGCAGACACAGGGAATTTTTGGAGCTACAATTATCAAGCCAGAACCAGCACTGTTCTTATGCAGTTACTTGACCAGTGCAAAGTAAATATTGCAGCCATTTTTGTTTGTTGTTATTTTCTGTCAGCCTGTCTTAACAAAAAGCATGCACAGAGATGAAAAATTGTGCTGTAATTTATTTCACTTGTTTGGAAACCACAAACTAATATACATTTGTCTCTCAACATATAAGAAATTACTGTCTTCCAAATAGCCAAAATTCAAAGTTGTGGGTTTATTTCTATTTGACTCAAATACTGATGTCATAAGGAATGTATATTTCTTGTAAGGAATGTTGTTTATTCATAAAAATGCATCTAACAGTCTGAGAGGAAAAATAGTTGACTATTTCAATATTTCAAGAACATCCAATGTGCCTTTCCATGTATCCTCATGCTCTTATCAATACTTCCCCAAGCTGACTTTGATGGCTATTTTTTTATAGGTTCTGCTATAAAGCATCTTAACATTTTCTACAATACACCCAATTTGTTTTCAGCAGAGTTTTCACTGCACACAACTGTCTACCATGAGGAAGGAAACATTTTTCTTTCATTTTGCCTCTTATTAGATCCATTTGATTTGATTTGATTTGCTGTAATCTTCACATAAGGTTCACCTAATGGAAGCTGCTAGCAATTCTCTGATTTATTTCATAATTCTAATGAAATACTTGAGTATATTACAGCATAAAGACTAAAAAAAACCACATCTGCTGTACCATCCCACTGAAGAACTGAAAATAAATCACTTCATATTTTTGCACACAGGTTATTTACTTTTGTGCAGAAAGGGTCTTATGTCTATGAATCCTTAGAAATCTCAGTTGGCCAAAAAGTTAACCAGATTTTCAATAATGATGGAGACCATTAAGCAATGACCAACATTTTTCAGAGTTCAGCAACCACAGCTAGCATGATAACTAGCACAATTTTTTCAAAAGAAATAATTTGAAAAGAAATATTTTTGAACCCCGACCTATCTGTGGGCATTGAAATATTTAAAACATCCTGGCCAAACAATGCCACAGGGTTCTATAATGGAGTGAACTTCACTTACAAGCCACAATAAGTCAGAGATTTGATTTTTATCTAAGTTTAGGCAGTTGTTTGTCCTCCCTAATTCTTACTTCTCCTTCTTCACTTCATATTTCCACAGGAACGTGCCGAACAGGTAAGACAGGTAAGTCTTTGTATATAGAGAAATTAAGGGAAGAATAAGCTCTAAACTTCATAGCCCAGATTTAGAATTTTGGATGTTTCTCCTGGGTGTTGAACCATCTTGAAGGATCAAGTTTGCTTTTTACATCAAGTATCTTAGGGCAAGCTTCTATCATCCTACTTAGAATCAGAAAATAAAACAAGGAACCAGAGTCAAAACTTCAGACCTTCAGAGTTTAAGACAAGCATTTCATGGTAGGTTTCATTTTCTTGATACAAACCAAACATATGAATTCAGAACACATGAGGATTTCTGATCACCTTCAGGAGCCATGTTGTGCTATTGCATTTGTCCTCTGGCCCTTTTCACGGGGAAATCAAGAAACCAGTGTCCTTAAAAAGCTCTAAAGTGTGTTTGCACAAAAGGGTTGTGCATGAGAGACTCTCTCAGCACCACTAACAAAGGACTTTGGCTGGGAAATGTGAAGGACACAGGGGACTGTTACTTTTCCTTGGTTAGAACCAGGTGAGCTCTAGTTGCTGCCATTTTTTCCTGTATGAGGTAAAAACAAGTGACTGCTCTTCAAAGGGGTTTCTGCCACTTTTTTCCCAATTACTGTCATCACGTTGACAGGTTCAAATCACTTGAATTCTCTGATTCCATATTCTCAAAGTCAACAAGATCTATCCCTTGAACTGTCAGGATTCTCAACATGTTCAATCCTGCATTTAAAACACTGAAGCATGTAATTGAAGACACTGCAGAATCTGTTAAAGGTCCATCATTCTACTTTGGCTAAGTTGATTTGATGACTGTGTCTATCTACAGAACTTCAGGAGCCACATGAAATCCTCTGTTATTTAATCTTGCCTTTAGAAGTAATTCTATGACTGGTCTGATTTCTTAACTATAGTAGATAAAATTAATTCCATTTCCACACTGCTTCTTGAACATAACCACACTGGAATTATCTGTACTTTGTCTTCTCTCAAATATTAAGTGCTAAGGAATGGGCCAACATGGGAAATCTGACCAGTCATGTATCTTGATTGCTCCTGAATACCTAGGGCACTTCAATACCATCACAAGTGCTGTGCTCATTTCTTCTGCTTCTGAAGTCTTCCTCATTATAGCCATGGATACTAATGAGCAATAAATAGCTCACAGCACTTCTATCAGCTGCTTTGGAAACATAGTTAATGTGATCCATTCTTGGCTCTAGAAATGGAGTGAAACATTTGGATGGAGCTGCCAAATATCGTGAGTATCACTTGTCCTTCTGACCAGATCATAAAGACCTAATGTAAGGTAAAGATATTTTTTATATCTTTTAAACAGTGCAGTTGCACTTCACATTCTTATTGGCAATGGAAGGAGCCAAGTTCTACTCTACTGCTGGACTGAGAACCCAGATTATTGTCAGTCACTGGATTTGTCCTTTTAAATTAAGATGTATTAGAAGTATGAAAAAGCTGCAGGGCTCAATATTAGGGCCAGATTAATTTTGTATTTTATTGATGATCTGGATGCCTGGATCAAGTGCATCCTTAATAAATTTGTGGACAACACCAAGTTAGGTGGGAGTGTAGACCTGCTGAAGGGCAGGAAGGCTCTGCAGAGGGACCTGGACAGGCTGGATCAATGGATTGAGGAAAATGGACTGAGGGCCAACAGGGTCAAGTGCTGTGTCCTGCCCTTGGGTCAAAACAACCCCAGGCAATGCCACAGTTCAGGGCCAGTCTCAGGTGTACTTGGTGCTTGCAAAGCTGTGGTAAAAATATTTCAAAGATCAGCAGCCTGAGCTGTAAACAGGGTTCCTTTTCCTCGTGGATTGCAAGATTCATCTAGGTTTGAGAGAAAGGTTGGAGGATGGGAAGAAATGGGAAAAAAGAAACAAAATAAGGAATGAGGCTTGCAACCAGCTACATAGAAAGCAGATTTTAATGGTGATGAAATGTCAGGTGACATCCAAGTTAAAGAAAAGACCTGACAGTTCAGGATGGTTTTGTTACAACAATTTCTTTATCTGACTGCTGCTGTGTGTGATTTTTGAAAGCCTTCTGACCTCTAATTTCTATAACTTTGTTCATAGGTAATTACTAATGTGTTTAATCTCTTTGAGATGAGGACTCTCTTCTTTGGTCCATGCATAGTAATTATACCTAGCATAATTCAGAGCCTCTAGATATTGCGTGTGTGGGATACTGTAGCATTCAAAGCTAAATGCATGGCATTTTTCCTTTAGTTTAATTTTAAAATATTACCTTTATTTTTTTCATACTGCCCAACAAAAGAGAATGATCTTCATTTGTGGAATTGTCCCTTTCTACCCTTTGCAAAGCCTTCCAGGTGTGCTTCCCCTGAACACCCAGTACAAGGAGGCCTTTGGAACAAAACATGACATCAAGCTAGCTCATGGAGAGAAACTCTGGCAGCTGTCCATGACACTGTGAATGAAGGCTCTTGTCAGGGGTAACACACAGCCAGGCATCCATGGACAGACAAGGAAACACTCACTAATTACTTCACAAGTTTTCCCATTTACTTGATTGTGCCCGGCTCAGAGATCCAGCATGTGAAACCCCTGCTCTGCAGGGACTTGGTGCTTACACATAGAAACTTTAGATCTTCCTGACAGGAGATCGTTTTTCTCCCTTCATGTTTCCACAAAGAACTGGTAAGATGCAGTAAAAAAAATTCTGAGAATTTGGCACCTGATGTGCTTCATCAGCTGATAAAGCTTCAACAGTCCCTGTAAGCAGGCAGGATTAGGTGTGTGTTTTGGTGTGCACTTCAGCTCAGAGCAGGCAGGGCAGCACCCCTTGGTACTCCTGACATGCAACACTGACTGGA
The DNA here is from genome assembly GCA_024734555.1 of Trochalopteron elliotii. NCBI lineage: Eukaryota > Metazoa > Chordata > Aves > Passeriformes > Leiothrichidae > Trochalopteron > Trochalopteron elliotii. Next base: position 4,328,330 of record JANPWX010000593.1, on the reverse strand, counting down.
GAAAGGATTTTCCTGACAGCCACACTTTGGGTGGATTGACAGGGACAGCTGTGAAGGAGGAAGAGATGTTTGCAATACAGCATTTCTTTTGGCCTTAGCAACCAAATTCATGTTTCAAGAGTGAAAAGTTTCTGCCTAAATTAATGGAATCAAGTAATCTGTAGTGTTCTATGAGCCGTTAGAACTGTGAAATTCAAATTGATGTTCTTCACCTTAGTTATCTTAAATATGCTAAGAAGAGCCTTTCTTTAGTGGAGAGACACATCTCACCTCCTGAAGCTCCATAGTTTCCTCTTTTTCACTGAATTGCTTGAGGAAAGGAAATCTCATAGCTTTCTGCCTGAAATATGCACATACTAAGCTACCTAAATATAACAGATATCTCTACCTTTTAAGCTGATCTGGGGAGCACTTTTTATAATCTATAATGTAGATTATAACCTATGATCCATGGTCTAAAATATTTGGCTAAGGAAGAACAGCACTACATGAAGGAGTGCTCTGCCTGGGGACACCCAGAAACTGACTGGCTTAAGACTCCATCTCCTCCTGCTCTGCCTGCACCAGTGTGATCAACATTCCCCTCAGGACAGAGTGGGAGTGTGCAACTGGCCAGGAAACTACCTGCCACTAACAGGGAGAGCACTGGGCACTCTTCAAATATCTTTTGCCTCCTGGTGAGGCACAAATGCCTTACAGCACAGAGTAAGCTTGTCTACAAGCAGTACAGAAACTTTGACTTCTACCATGCTCTGTCACTGTACAGTACTATTTGAGGAATTCTTTAGGCATTGTTAAAGGATGCCATAAGCCCAGTTTTTTAGATTACACATATATAAATTGTCTTTAACAGGAGGCAGTATCACAATACAGCAAAAAACACAACACGCTTCCAACACTTCTGGATATATCTGGGCCTTCCCAGGATTTAAATCTGACTTATCTATTTCTTATGTTTCATCTTGTCAGGATGAACTTGCTCAGTTTTAGTAAATATATGTTCATTGTCAGAAGCATGGTTGCTTCAGATACAAGACATATTTTCCAGCTATTGCTGTACATAAAACACTGTATAGTACACAAAAAGTGCAGTGTGTGTCTGTCAAGGTACGTGGTCTGAAACTGAGGAGGTAATTGTTTGTAATTCAGCTGGAAAAGGGATTATTTGAAGTGATCATAAATAGTTGTCAACTCATTAGATGGGTACATACAGTACATACAGGTATAATTTCTATCTTTTTTTGCAAGAATAGCAGATCACATGATTTATAAAATCATTTGTTGAAAATGTAATAATCACTTTGGGCACTAATAAATGCTTTACAAAACACAAAATAATTGAGACCATTTTCACAGTTGAAGCTACACTAGTAGCTAGTTTCATTTACTCAGTTCACCACTGGTGGAAAAGGAAGATCTCATGGAGACAACTGACTGGGGTCAATGCCTCAGCTAGTGTGCAGAAAAGTGCATGTCATCACAGCTCAGATCCTCCAAACCAACACACTGTGAAATTTAGAGAACCATCTTCAGAATAAAATTCCTGTTTCACAGGTTTTCCTTCTCCCCACCTCTGACCAAATGGGATTATTGTGTTTTGACTTGAGAGAAAAAGGCAACATTTCATGTACATTCATTTAAACATAAACAGTACTTTAAGACTTCAACTTCTTTTGTTTGCTTTACAAGCTGAACACAGCTTCTCTTACAAAATTGGAGACTGAGCTTCTCGCACAAGCAAATGAGTTGATGACTTTGTAAGATACATTTATTGTCTTTATTCTACAGAGGTAGGAAAAAATATTGAGATAATTAATAAAAACCCTTCAAGGTGAATTCCTGACCTTCTCAACACCCACTGACTGCTTCCTTTTACAGTAAGGCCAAATTGCACTCAAAGTTATCCTGAGAACATAATTTTTTTAATGTGGGAAAGCATTTTTCTAATCAGAAACTTGATTTCCCTAATTCATGTATTTATTATTTATATTGGGATAAGCACCAAAATACTTTGCAAAGGTGAAAAAGTATTTTTATTCTATGAGAGAGCATGTCAGAGCAGAGTTCAGCCAGGTAATCTGCAGAGGAAAATCTTGGAGGTAAATTGTTGAAGATCACAGAATCACAGACTGGTTTGACTTAAAAGGACCTAAAGCTCCTCTTGTCTCAATCCCCTGCCATGGGCAGGGACACTTTCAACTAGACCAAGTTGCTCAGAGCTCCAAAGATTGCCTGAATTGTCTTGAGTGTAGTTGGTTTACTGAATGTTTGTTTAAGTGAATATGAATCTAAAAAAACCTGCCACACCAAGTTCTTTATCTGGAGATGCTGCTTGAGTCATTTATTAGAGCAACCCAGTTTATAAAAGCAGATCTTCTGGAAAGCACAATTTCTTTTGCTCTCTGCTCACAGGTTCTTTTGTATCTTGTCTGTTATCCAAAATATTCATATGTTCATTAATACTGAAATACTATCATAACAATACAATATAGTGTAATTAATACAGCATTAAAGCCACTAAAGTAAAATCATACTATTACCAAAATTGTAAACTTTTCAAACACCCTTTTGGTTAGATATTTCTAAAATGCCTAGTTATTTCTACTGTTTAGACATTTCTACAAAGAATAAAAAAGAGTACATCATTACTAGTTGCATTCATAGAATTTTTACTCACACTCAGATTTGATTTTACAATTATACTTCTAGACGTGTACACACTAACTCAGGAGCTAAAAAAACTAATTTCCAGATTACAACATAATTATTTAGAAATTAATTGTGAAAAGACAGTTTATTTTTAGAAAATAATCACATATCTTTTCCCAAAAGAATTAAGGATGTAATCACTGCATTCTTTATAAACGGCATGATTTGATCACTTCTATGGAAAGCTGGTTTTTTTAATACCCTCCGTTACTGCTTGTTGGGATTTTTAGAGGATTTTTTGTACCCTCTGTTACTGCCTTTCTCTTTCAGGCAGGCTGAAACCTGTTCTTTGAGGTTACAAACAAGTCTTGCACAAGCCTTGAGCACCACCTGAAGTGGATGCAGACATGCAGCTCGGTGTGACACGAGGTCAGCTCCCAGCCCTGTGGCCTCACCACCCAGTTCTCCTCCACCAGATTTGTCCTCTCAAAGGACACAGGGGATACAGACTTACACATTCACAGTTCTGAAGTCCTGTGTCCAAGAGCTGGTGAACATTTCTTTAGCAACTACTCCCTATGAACTCAAAGCCCACGACACACAGAGGCTCAAGAGCTCAGGCACACAAAGGTGAGACACAGATAAGAAAACATGTCAAGGAATTTAGCAATAGACTGGCATCAAGTAAGGTTCCCGTGGAAAGCAATGCTGTGTCACTCCCTGGGACAGACTTGTCAGCAGATCCTTGGCCTGTGCAAAGTCCTAATCACCACTGCTCTCTGAGGTGGCTTCCAGTCAGTTCAGAATCCCATGCCCTGAATGAAAAACCCTACCTGGCCTGGCAGGGGCTTCTTTCCTGCAAAGGATTTGCCTTTGTCAGGGTACTGCCCCATCTCCTCTTATCCAAGAGCTTGGCTATGTGAAAAATATAGTTCCTACATGGATTTCAGACTTGCTGTGCTGGTGAAGAGCTTGGGGTAGGTTCATAAGTGATGAGGGGTTTCTGGGTACAAGTACAGCTCAAGAAAAACAATGAGACATGGATTCTGTGTAAGTGGCTTATGAATCTCAGAAGTCTGTTATCACAAAGGCTACGGTTCATATGTCACTCCTATTGAGGTAATTATCCTCTCAGGAACAGCACAGGAGCAACCTGGGATAAAAGGCTCAGATGCAGTAGGCTCAGTGGTTTTGGCTGAAGAGAAGAGGGATCAGTCTGGGCTGAAAGCTCTACACACAAGTTCAGATGTGTTTCTACTCCTGCAGTGCAAGGCTGAGCATTTCTGGCTTCCATTCAGTATAACCCGTGGCAATTAACAGATGAAAGGAGGAGCAGGGGTAACAAAACTGGTACAAAGAAAGGGGGAAGAGCAAAAGAAAACTAAACACAGAGAACACCTCTAACTTCAGAACTGCACGATCTGAAGTGTTCTGCTGTGCATTCAGAGATCTAACTCCAAAGAGTTATTTTAGCTGAAAAAAGATCTTGCAACATTCTGTACATAAAACTTTCAGTAACTTGTATGTTTAATCTTGGGAGCAAAATCAGGCCTGTGCTGAACACAAGGAAGTTCTAGAAGTAACTTTGAGTTATCTTTCAGGCTGGCCAATTTAACACAGTTTATAATGGGAGGCCCTAACCTGCCACGTTCTAAATCAGAATGCTTTGATGCAGTCAGGGAGGCAGTCAAGTAAAGATTGCAGAATTCCTTTTTGCATATAAACTGCCTGGATGGCCACTGACCCATAGGCAAGCCCTCAGCAGAACAGCAGACTGCCAGAGATGGCAATATCCCAATTTAAAACTAAAATAGGATTTGAATTTTTAAATTGCTTAATCTCTTCCTCAAAAAACTCCATTTCATGCCCTGTGTCTTCAAGCTAGACATAACATTCATTTGCTGGATATAGCTGTTATTAATCTTAATTTCTTTTTATCAATAAAGGAACACATGAGAAAAATGGGGGTACTTCACATGTTTATAATGGGTTGAATAGAACTCCTGAAGCTTCAGAGTTACAAAGTCTGTTCCTGCAGTAATTTATGCACACAGGGAGCTTGAAGTACTCAAGTAATGCTGGTCTCTGATAGGTTGTAAGCAGCCACACAGGTTTGACAGGGTCAGGACTGTCAGGTATGTGTAATCTAGGACTCAGCCCCTAGACAGACACTCAAATGCATTCAATAAGCTCATATTTGCTAACTTGCAAACTCATTTTCACCATTAGATATTCACATCCCATGTGGTCTTATCAGCACACACTGCAGGCTCTCACTATTAGCAACTACTGAAATAAATATAGTAAGAAAAATATAGCCTCATCTGAGTAACTTGCATGACTTTCACATAGCAAAGGTGACTATTATTGACTGGTGCAAAAGGCACACCCCACAACATTAAGCCAATTAGATATTTTTAATAGGCCTAAGGCCTTTGTATTTACCTTTCTGCTATATAAAACACATCCTAAGGCATTCTAGGATTCTAACTGATCTTAAGGGTACTCAACCAATAGTCCCTTTAAGAAAACAAACTTTATTCCTGTGTTTTCTGTTCAGGTGCTGTGATCTACTAGGAGGTATGTTTGGCTAGGGAAGCCTACAAGAAGGAAAACAGCTGCATTTTTTGTCCATGGGTGTCTTTTGATAGAAGCCAGAGAAAGTAGAAGGTAGGGTGGGGAGCTAAGAGGGGACAGGAATATCTTTTCATTTTCTAGAAGGCCTGGACAGGGAGCAGCAGGTTTTCTTGGTTGTTTTTTTTTAAAGCAGAGTGGCTGGAACTTCATGGATAGTGCTCAGGGCAGAGCAGAGAGACTGAAATCCTGTAGACTGGTGAAACTGCTCCCAGGTTGGCTCCTGCTAAGTGTTCCTGTGTGCCCCCAACATGACAGTGCTGTTGGGATCCAGAGCAATCCGCAGGGGAAAGACATTCAATCCTTAGTGAGTAGAGCATGACTTGAGGGAAGTGAGACTGTGGCTCCTCTGGCAGCAGAGAGAGTTGTTCCCCTGACAATATCAGGAACAGCTTGGAGGGAAACAGTACAGGACAGTCTTCTGCTGCTCTTCCCCATGGGCTAAATAACACAAATAATGAATGCACTTACAGAGTTAACCTGTGACTGCAAACTTCATTCTCTCCAAGAAAAAGAACTATCAGATCTAACAATGGAAGAGGTGCTTAAATCCTGAGATTGTATGTCCCTGTTTCTATTGCTTTATGAAAGAACTAGGTATTTTACTCACAAAATACTACATCAACTTCAAATTTCTCTCCTTTGTCCACTTCAGCATAAGGGCCTTCCACAAAAGATACTCGTCCATATTGGTGTCATGGGAAACAAGTGCATGACTGTAAATTGCATTCAGCAGGTGTCTGATTGTTAACTTAATGGTGTCAAAAGCTGACATGAAACTGAAATTGGCAGCATGGGATAAATGTATGTCGTTGTGGAGAATGGACATGCAGTATTTGAAAAGTTTTCTTTGTTACTATACTGTAGCAAAAAGCCCAGCTCTCAAATGTTGCCAACTCACGTTTGGAGTCCTCTGACCCTTTTGCTTCTCCCCACCACCACTTGCAAGGCCTACCAGCTTTCAAATGGGGCTTCAGGGAGAAGAATAGTCTGCCTAAACCTTTACAGTATTTTTAGGAACTAAGGAGAGTCTAAAGAAGTATAAACAAAAAATGTTGAGCAAATAGTTTGCAGGAGAACTGAGCAGATGGTGGTATTGCTCTGCAACTGTGGCTTAGAAAATTGTAAATTTCTGAGGAAGTTTTGGCCATTGTTGGAATCTTCTGTGGACAACCACCAGCAGCAGCAGCAGGAGGATGTGGGGTCCAATCTCTGCAGCACGAGCTGGGTTATTCCCTGAGATCACCAGTTCCTGATTTTCACAACAAGAGGTGCTAATGCTAAGGAAGAGGTGACAGATCTTGGTAGAGACTTCAGCAGACACCTTAGGTTGGGTTTTGTCCCCACAAGGGACCCACGGGAACAGGAGAGCAAGAGGGAAGCAGCAGCTTGTCTATGATATCAGTGGGGTGGGCAGGAGAGATCTGCCTGCAGTGACAGGGGACATTGTGGGACACAGTGAGGAGGAAGGACAGCGAAGAAGGTGTCCAGAAAGCCTGACCAGAAACAGCCATTAGATGTCAGGGATGCAGGATGGGTTTCCCAGGATGCAGGATGGATTGTC
>JANPWX010000593.1:4244893-4321106 GCA_024734555.1 Trochalopteron elliotii | reverse complement strand
TAGGCATCAACTGTACGCGGAGCCGCGCCGGCCTCCGGCACGACATCAGCGGCCTCGGTGAGTCGGGCGGGGCGGGCGGGGAGCGCGGCCGGGAGCCCCCGGAGGGAGCGGCAGCCCCGGCCCGGTTCGCTGTCAACAACAGCAGCGGCACCTGTTGTGTTGCACGGGCCCTCCCGCCTTTCCCCGGGAGCCTCCCGGGATCAGCCCCTGCTCCATTGTCTGAAATGCCCTTGGAGAAAAATGGTCAGGCGGCCCCGCGCACATCACACCGTGCGGTGTTTTTTAAGTGTGAGCTGCGTACCGCGTGTTTTGGGGATGGGAACGGGACCGGTTTTTTGGTGCCTCTTGCCAGTGCTCGCTCTTGTGCGGCTCTCAGACGCTCTCTAGAGATTCTGAGCCTGACGCCTCCCTTCTCTGTTTAAATGACTTCACGCCGCTCGCCGTGGTCTAGTAAGCACAGGGTGTTGTGGCTCTTGCAGGTCAGTTAATTTTTGAAACCGTGGAGGGTTTCTTAAGCTTTCTGTCTTGTTTATTTCTATCTCGGTTGATGCAGATTTCACGTGGCACGTCTTTATTTAGCTTTTGGCAAAGCTTACGCACTGTGAAACAGAAGTTTCAGGTTGAAATTCAGTCGACTTTAGGCAACAGAATGGTATGTCAGCTCCTTAACCAAAATTGTTCACATCACAAAACTCTTCTGGCCAGGCTAATGAATAGAAATTACTAATTTTTGTATGCAGCAGTAAAGATCATGGAAATTGCTCTTCACATCCGAAATTTCTGTCTACCTTATTCAAAGCTTTTGTATGGCCAGGACTGGACCTGTATTTCTAAGGGGCTGAATATCCAGAAGTTTTTGCATGGGCAGTGCTTCAAATGATGAAAAGTGATGTATAACACTTTTTTCTTCCATGGTGTCTTTATTAATGACTCCTCCCTCCTCAGCTCATTTTTAAGGCCCCAAAAGTCTCATCCATTTTTGAGTCTTTGTTAAAAGCTCAGAATAAGTTCTTATTCAGGTTTTACAGGCTGTGAGGTTTGGATTGACATGAGGAATCTCTGGTTCTCTGCCTCTATACATCACTTAGTCTGCCTCTGCTTGCTGTGGTCTCCCTGGGAAGGAATGGGCTCTCTATTCTTTCCTTTTGCTTTGCCACAGAGTGAAATCTTGTATGAGCAAAGAGAAATGATTCTTGGTTCTTTACACCTTTTTCTAATAAAATTGGTTCTCTGGGCTGTAACGTAGTGTTGAAACACTACAGGGCCTAGTGAAGTAAGTAAAATGTCGTGGCAAAGAAATTGTAAACAAAACAGGGAAAAGCCCACAAAATATAAATTCCTATGAGACTGCATTCATTGGCAAGCTTCTGTTAGGTCTTGTTTGGCCATCTCATGTTTGAATATGAGCTAAAGACTGCCAGGAAGAGAAATATCACCATCACTTTCTTTGGCTGAACTTGGGAAAGGGAAAAACTGTGGTAAGATCATGCAGATACTTCTTCTCTGCTTGTTTTTGAGCACACATCCACAACAGCCCATTGTGGGAAGTCCTGCTGAGTGGCTTTGGGACAGTCACACAAGGAATAGGGCAGTATACTTCTTTTCTACCAGGTGAAGACTTGAAAGGTGAACCTCAGGAGAGCTGCTTGGCACTGTGGGGCTGCTCATGGCTGTGGAGACTTGCCCATGTCTGTCTGTCCCTGTGTGGAGATGTGCATTTTGCAGTGTTCCCTGATCCATAACGTTGTCATTCCCAGTTAATGAGAGAGAGAGCTCTTTGCCCTGTGCTGTGATTTGTTGCCAGGTTAATAAATTGTTTAAATACCTCCCTTGGGAAAAGCACTGAGCTTTTGGAGTGGTGCTCAGTAGAAACTGTGGATGAACCCAAGGTGTAATTCTGTGGCTTAAACTTGTGCATGTCTGCTCTGTACTAGTGAATGCTGTTGCAAGGCATGCAGCAGGGCTGGACTGTTCTGGAGTGTGCTGGGCTCTGGCAGCACAGCAGATGTAAAGGACTTTTCCTCAAGTTCAGAAGTCATGAAAGTAGTCACAGTCCTGTCTGGGATCAGGTGGTTAACACAGAGATTTTGTCTGCCTTTTGTGCCTGGGTGGCACCTGTGGGGCTTCAGGACCTGCACACCCACACTGGTTTTGTATTTGTGGTGGGTTTTTTTGTAGTGAACTTATCCTTTTGAGCTGTATCAGCAGGTGAAACCTGTTGTTTCTCAATTCCCTTCAAACCAGCTGGCAAAGACTCCAACCATGGCTTTTCCCTGAGTGCTGCTAATCCCTCAAAAATGGGACCCACTGGGTCATAACTTGGCCATCCTCTCCCATTTTGTGTATTTCCCAGAAGTGGGCCCAAGGAGGAGGAAACTGCTATTTTTGCTGACAGTGAGGTTTAGTGAGAGGAATTTCTTTGTTCCAAGAATGTCACATAAGCATTTGGACAGGCTTTGTTCAAAAATGTAATTCCCCTTGTGTGGTGGGATTTTCTGTAACGTCCTGGTTGTGTAATGTACAAAATGTAGCACTTCAAAATAATGACTCATGTTGTTATTTACCAAGCTGGGAAGGGTGATGTCTGTCCAAGAGTTCTTGGCTGGATGTTCGTGTCACCCAGTTGGACAGTACTGCTCTGGTGTTGTGCACTAAGGTCCCTCTGAAATGCTGTTGGTTGCAACATTTCTGTGGCAAAATATTTCTCCTCCTGAGGGAATGACAGATGTGCTGTGTGTCTCCTCAGCCAGGCTGCATGTAAGGCTCTGAAGTTACCTTTTGGCTCAAGCCCTGAACTGGGGAATGTTTTGTTTTTGATTGTTCCTGATACTACTGTGTAACATTTTCAGATACTTAATTTCCTTGTCCTTCCCTCTTTCAGTGACACTTTGCCCTGCTTTTAGAGTAGTAGAGTGGATGGAGTGTGACTTTATTTGTACTGGAACTCAGAGTGAGTGAGAAAAAATGAATAGGTAGAGCTGAAGAATCTCTTGAACTGTGGCTAGTCTGTAATGGAGACATGTAGTGGGTGAAAAATGGAGAAGTTGTAGAGATCCTGAAAAGAAGGTGACTGCCCTGGGACAGGAGAGAGAAGGAGTGCAGCACCTGGGGCTTTAACAAGCAGCTGAAAACAGAGGTGTGTAACAGGAACCTGTTCCAGGTGCCAGCAGAGAGGTCCAATGGTCTTGCCTGCCATGAAGAGTTTCTTGTGCTTGCTCTCCTGGTAGTCCTGGGGCTGTTCTGGGACCTGAAGGGCTGCTGAGGAGAGGAGGGTGTGCTTGGCATGGGGGCAACAGGAGCAGGAATGTTCATCCTCAGAGCCAGAGGGCTGCCTGGACTTGTTTGTGCAGCAGTGCACAAACCTCGGGGCTCATCATGTGAGAAGGGACTGTGGTGTGATTCATGGACCACACTGCCTTGATGAATAAGACCTGGAAAGAATTCTTGAGCCTTCCTGAGGGAAGGGAAGGTGAGGTGGCACACAGTAAATGCTGGTCCCCGTGGTGGAAACACAGTCTGGGGAAAGGGAAAAAGAACAGGGGAAGAAGTTTTTTTGGAAACAAAAGAGGTTAAAATGAAAATTTAAAAGGAGAATTGATTTGGATTTGAAAGTACTAGATTCAGGCCTTACCTTTTTCATGGTGTGGTAACTTTTAATGAAATTATAATATTCAAGAAGGATATATTTGCATCTGTGACTTTGAAGAAAGTGTATCCACAGAGTAGGTGGAAGTGTCAGCAGAGATTTTACTGCAGCACAGAACTGGTTTGACAGGAGTTGCTTTCCAGCAGATACAAAACATTCTTCATTTGTGGTTCTTCTTGGATTTAGTTCAGGGAGTCAAAGGTGAGAAACTACAAAAGCTGCAAAGCTTGTTCTTCTTTTGATCTGTCAATAGCAAGAAAGTATGAAAATCACATCCATCCTAACAAAAACTTGAGGGATATATACAATCAAATTCATCAACTATGGATAGTGTGGCCTTCAATGAGTTTGTTTAATTTAGAACAATTTGATTTCAGTTTAACAATACATTTTTTATTACTTTTATCTTACTATTTACACAATTTCTTTTGCCCTATTTATAAAGTGTTTTGCAGCTAATGAGTATGAAAATGTTCACTAAAAAAGTATAGTCAAATACAGAAGAGAAAAATAATATACTAATGTAAAAAACGTACAAATAGTAGAATAAAAAAGTGTTTATAGAGTAGCTTCCTAACCAGTCAAAACCAAAAATACCACCCCCCCCCCCCACCCCAACATTTCCACCGGGAGGAATCTGTATTTCTTTTCAGGAAAAGTTCTAGAAAGTGCAAATGCAATGCAAGATCAGAACAGATTATTTAAATCAGAGTTAAAATAGATACTTTGAAGTCAAAGTGATTTAACCAATTTACCCTCAGGTAAATACCCTGAGGTATTAAACCTCAGATTTGTAGTTGGATAAAGATGAGCAAATATCAAAGAAATTCTAGTGTGAAAGATGATTTTAAAACGGCGGGGTTTTCTTGTTGTTTTTTTTTGTTTGTTTTTTTGGGTTTTTTTTGCCTGGCATTGAAAAATGTCTGGAAGACATTTCTGCAGTCAAATACAGGTAGGCATTTGATGTGTATTTGAGCATTTGAGTGGGGTGGTGTGGGAGAAACCACAGATGAGGCAAACTCTTAGATCCAGTGGCTTTGACCAGGGGATAGGAATGTGTTTCTCCTTGTCCAAAGGTTTTGTGTCCTTGGGCTGTCTGGGGCTAAACTCCAGGGCTACAACCCTCCAGTGTTAATACCTTTTTCTGTGAGTTCGTTTTTTTTGTTGTTGGGGTTTTGGTGGTGGTTTTTTTTTGTTGTTGTTGTTGTTTTGGTTTGTTTTTTTTGTTTTGTTTTGTTTTTTGGTTGGTTTTGTTTGTCTTTTAAAGGTGATTCGTTTAAAATTCTGTTTTGATTGTTCCTTAGAACCTTGCTCATGCTGATGTCACTAGTGGCCTGTCATCCCTCACTGGTGTGTTCAGGGATTTGTCATGTGGCTGGTGAAGGCTAGCTTCTGCCTGGAGTGTGACAGATATTCCATGCCACATCGATAATATAACAGACTCTCTTTTATTACAGCTTTCATATGGCTTTTTTTACAATTGGGTTATTAGTTTGTTCTTTCATTTTAATAGAGATGAAACCTTATGGGATTTTTCATGTCCCGCTCAGGAGTGTACATGCTCAAATTATCAAAGTCAGACTGGAGATGCTGAAGTAAAGAGGCAAGATTTTTATAAAAGCTAGGAAAAAACCCAACACCACTACCCCAAAAAAATATCCCCACAAATACCTTCCAGAATATTGTTGCCCTACCAAAATGAGCAGTTAAGTCTCTAAGGCATGGCATGCTGCTGTTCATTTTTGGATACTAGTAGAAGTTGCTGGATCCCACTCCCCCTTTAAAAAAAAAAAATAGTGTCCCTCCAGGCAGAATTATGAATCCATAAGCCTGATAATGGGAGCAGTCAGGGTATTTGAGAACACCCATCTCTTATTTATGAAATACTGTAGCTCTAGTAACCTTAGCTGCTTAGTTTTGTTGTTCTAGTAGTGTGCTCTAAATCTTTAGTAGGGTACTAAGTCATAAATCCATTTGGAAGTCTGAGGTCTGTTTTGGAATTTAAGTTGGATGGGAGGTTTGTCTTAGGGATTAGGACACATCTTACCTATAAGGCTCAGGATAGATCTTTTAAAGATTTAAACATTCTGTCTGTTTGGATTCTTTCCAAGGAATGAAAACTGGAATTTCCTGAAGAATGAAGTGTGTTGGTCTCCCCTCTGACTGTTAGTGTTCAGGGTGCTGATCAACAGAAAAAGCTCAGAGGATGCAGACTTTTCAGTAGCTGAAATACACAATGGCTTATGTCCAGCTGCATTTCTGGAAAACCAAAACCCTGCAGTTAAACAGTTAGCAATGATTGTTGCATCTGCTTATCTGGCTCAGTAGGATCAGGTGGCAGCTCGCTGATGTTTTAAGTATTACTGGGAAGTAATACTTAATTGCAATAAGGTAAAAGGAGAAAGTCTGCACAAAATCAATTCATGGTGTCAGGAGCCCACTGAATAGTGAAGCTGCTTTCTACAGAGTCTTCAAAAGTGTATTGAACAAGCTGGGTCTGGTCTGTCTGCAGTCTCTGGGGTTAAACAGGGTGAATTTCAGGGAATCAAGGTTGCTCTCTTTTTTGGGGGATGTGTGATCGTAAAGAGGGTTTTGATTCTCTTTCTCTGTGCAGGAAATAAAATGCAGTCAGGATACAGGAACAGCAGATACAGACTCATGCTTCTGCTGCTGTGGAGTTGTGGTCACCTGGGCACACTGCAGCAGTAGTTCTGTTGGCTGAAGTTAATCAGATGCACCAACAGTCCTAAGTAATATTTTTTTCCCCTGAATTCTTACTGTTTAAGGCACAAATTATATGTGTGAAGATTTATGGGGTTTTCTGCACTTTCAAGGCTTTAAAACTGAAATTTTTGTGGTTTTGGTTCTCCTAGTCTCTAGTATAGGCAGTGTGCTAGTACTGTGCAGAAATTGAACCCTGGAAACAGTAATATTCTTTATCTTCCTACTCTGGGGGTTCCCTAGACATATTTCCTTAGGGGCCACAAGTTAAATCCCTTTAGGTGAATGCAGTATTTTGCAGGCAGGTAGTGTGCTGTGATGTGAAGGGCAGTTCATTTTGGGGCCACATCTGTCCTGCCACAGCAGTGAGGAAACAGCTACTGGTGCTGGTATTGAGGCTGCATTTGATGTTTCAGAATATTTTTTGCATAGTTTTCTTTCTTATGTCAGAAAGCAGAGCAGATGGCAGGCAATCATCAGAACTCCACATTTGAAGCATTCTGGGTTGTTTCCAGGTACAACAGTGTGCTGCATGTGCAGAAGTGCATTTGGGGTGACCTGATCTGTTGAATTTTGTTGTGTTTCCCTCTGGAAAATGACATCATTGGGCTTTTTGTCCCTCCTTTTTAGGCAATTTGTGCTCAGTGAGTCAGGCTGAGACTGCCCCTGGCTTTGCTGTTTGCGTTGAAAAATCTTTATGGCTCAATAGTGACCCAGCTCTTCCTAAGCTCCCATGCAAAGGCCCCATGTCAGGAATTGCCCTGTCCCTACACCCAGAGTGATTTCCAGTGTCAGGAATACTGTGTTGCTGCCATTTGATCAGTCTGTTGGCACTGCATTGTGTTGGGTCTTCTGTAGGAATATGGCTGAACACTTAGGTGGGGGTTTCCTTTGAGCACACGGAGGTGGAAGATAAATTACTTCTGGTTATCTGTGTCTGGAAGTAGCACAGGCAGTTTTAGCTCCAAACTCTGCATGTCTAACTGCCAAGTTTGGATAAAAGGCAGAAGAGTGTTGGGAGTTCTTGGTCCTGCCTTGCAGGGCTTTGTGTGATCAGCAGGAACTTGAGAAATGGATTAAAATGCCAGTGAAGCTTGAGCTGGCCTTGCACTGTGATGAGCTTGATTCAATTGCCTGAGATGCCCAAACACCATCAAGATGAGGGAAGTGTTTTGAAATGGATTTATAACATTCTGCTAAGAGCTGCAAAGGATTTCACTGCGAGATTTATTCCTCTGTGTTGTTGGAGAGCAGATACAGGAGATCTTGAATGTCTGGCAGTGTTACATTTCCAAAAAAGGATATGTTTATTTACCTTCCTCGAAGGACCCTGAGAGGGGGCTTTCAAATTTCAGACTCAGTGCTCTGTAATAATGCAGAGGGTGTTCAGTGTGAATTAAATAATCAGTCTTGAGGAGATGAGTTTATTGCCTCATGGGGGTCACTCCTGCTTAGTGATTGCCTGATCTCATCCTTTCAGAAGGAAAGCAGCAAGTTCATGGCGGTGCAACTTGGAGATAAAGCTCTGTAAACCCAGGTGTCTTTCTGAATGATGATGATCCAGCTTTTTATATACTTTGTAGGAATGTTGAAGTACTTGTTTGTTTGTTTCTAATGAGTAGTTTAATTCTGCCTAAATAATGAAGGTCTGAACAGATGACCCTGGTTTTTCGTAACAAGGGTGACTAAACTCTTCTCAAAGCATTATTTGAATTGTTAGTAGCCCATGTTTTACATGATTAAAGGGGAGCTGATTTCATCCTCTTCAATCTTTGAAATAAAAAGCATGGATTACGTTATGCTGAGTTCTTTGCTCTGGCTCTTCAGATTCATTCTGGATTGTTTTTCATCGGTGGCTTTTTCTTTTCTTCCAGTTAACAAAGGAACAAAGATTTTAAAGTTTGCTTTAGGTGCTTTAAAAATGTTACAGGACCAGAACAATTATTTTGAGATTTTTCACTTTCTTCTATTAACAACTGTCAGACAAAACTCATTTGGTGATAGATATCTAAGTAGTCATATGTATGTATATTTAATATCATGCATTAATCCTGTGACACAAGAGGGATGTTTTTGAATGGAAGAATGATCCTTTTGCACTTGCTCTACCCTTGAGTGCTCCTAGTTGCTGCTGGAAGCCACTAGGGAAAATGTGGTTGTGAGTCTCCAATGGAAAAGTGGAAAGGCAGGCCAAGTGTAAATCCCAAGTACACTGTTTGCCACTTTTACCATTTTGCTGTCTTGAATTCATTTCTGAAGTAACATTTCTAGGTATCTCCAAAATAAAGAGACTAAAAATTTAGACTTGCTGTGTTGAAGCTCACTCTAATGTTTTGCTCTGAGGCTGCTGTAGCTGGTGCCAGCAGTGTCAGGGTTGCACTCAGAGCAGGCTGGTGTCCCATTCCTGGAAGCTGTGCTGTCTTCTGTGCCTTCCTGTGACATGGCCAGGAGCACCACCTGGCCTGTAAATAACATAAATTCTGCTTTATTAACAAAAAAACCCATAAACACAGAGTTGTCTATGATTTTTTTTGCAGCAAAACTTGAATTCTGAGTTGCTTCCCAATTTGAATTATTTTCTACAACTGCCAGAAATTAAGAAAACTCCAGGTTCAAATTTTTCACCCTGTATTGTTCTGAATGGGGCAAAAGGGGAAAATCAAGTGTAGACATGTCCTTCCCCTGTCTCCTTTTCTGGTAAGAAACTTTGAAAGGAATCACAAATGTTTCTTTAGCAAAATGCTGTGAAGAATGCAGCAAGTAAAAATGTAATGCTTACCTTGTACTTGCTTGTCACTGTCTATGAAACCTGAGGTTGAGACCATCTCCTAAAATTTACAGAAAACAAAAGGATAGGGGGAAATTGGAGTTACTGTGGCTGTATCTAAAGTCTTGGTGTGTCTCTTCAAATGCAGGATCTGTGCTTCAGTGCTTTAATGACTGAATTGAAGAATATTAAGATTCATATTATTCTCAACTGTAGTTGCACCTTCAAAAGACAATAAACTGTAATCAAAATTTCAAGGGAGGATGTTTGTCAGCCCAGTGATGGGCAGAGGCAGTAAAAGACATTGCCTTGTGGTGCTTGTGCTGAGGAATTTTCTAAGGAAGACCTTTTTCAGCTCACATGTTCCTGCTCGAGACCTTGTAACTGTCATGAGATAGAAGAAGTGATTTCTCGGTAGATAAAGGTTGTGACTTTCTCTGGTTGTTTATAAACCTTTTTTTTGTAACTCTTTTTAGCCTGGAGAGAGTGATGTGATGGGTAGGAGACCCAGGGAGGGAAGAAGGGTGAAAGAAGCAGCGCTCAAGTGCCAAACTGTGACAGTTTTGGCTTCTTTTTTTTTCTCTGCCAAGATCAGGATAGAGACATGGGAAGCGTAGATTTGGAGTTTGGGCTTGGAATGTTTATTATCTCTTACATATTTACAGTATTTACAGACTCAAGAGCCATGAGCTTAACTAGCAAGCTAGAAAAATGAGGTAAAAATGGAGTGCTTCTAACTCTTTCCAAGGTTATTTAAGCAATAATCCCCCAATAACGAGGTGACACCTATATTATTTATGTTTTTGACCCAATAATGACCACCCAAGGCCCACGATGCAGACCTTTTTCACCCAATTACAGAAAATCACCTAAACCCATGAAGAAGAAGGAAGAAGAAAGTGAAGAAGAAGGACTCAGACAACACCCAAAATCCTCCATCTTGACTCACACATATTACTATGTACTAAAATCTTAAATCTAAATTTCTGGCATTCCAGCACCAAACAATAGTCACGTTGCAGGTTGGAGGCCAAAAGCTTCAGTCTCCTAACTCTTTAGCCCAGTGTTCTGTTCCCTTGGGCAGGTTGGTGCACTACACCCATGTACAAACCTTCCAGGTCTGTAGGGATTTGTAGCTGTGCAAGTCTCCCCTTTGGAGGAGAAAGTGGCACAGTGATGCTGGTCACCAGTGGAAAGGGATGGCATGTTTTCAGTAGCTAAAATACTGATGGAAGCCTAAAACTCTCTTTATGAACTAGAACAGCTACTTTGCAGTAGTTGCTCTCCCTTAAGGAGCAGGGTGCTGGTTTTAGGCCAGTGTTTTGGATTCTGTCTGACTGAAGGTAGTATGTCACCTCTGCTAATAAAATTCCTCCTCTCCTCATCAATAGCAACCATTTCCACAGAGAGCCAGTTTTTTTCTCATTTCCACTTGTTTGAGTGTGGACTAAATTAAATTCTTGGCACTGTCAAGAAACTATCCCTTTCCTCACATGCATGAGGTGCCTGCAGCATGAAAACCCAGGGTGCTGATGGTCCCCAGCCCTGCACTGCCTGCAGGACAGCCTGGGTGTGCTTCCTTGACAATTTGAAGGTTTCACAGTAAAGTGATCAGGTGTTAGAGGAAACATTTTTCTTCCATGCATGACTGAGAGTGGCCTGCATTTGCCATAAGAGGGGATTTCACTGGGATGTAGGTGAGGGGGCAGTTCACTTTTATTTCTAGCTAAACAGCTGTATTTGTTGTCTTAGAAACCTGCATTAACAGTAATGTCAATGCTAAAGGGAATGCTGCCTAATTAGCTGAAAGATCTAGGTGCCTGCAGAGAAAGACACTCAGTTTGTTGCACAACCCAACCCTGAACAACCCAAAGTGTGATTTTCAAAGGGCTTTTTTTTTTTTTAGAAATACATCCTTCTTTAGACTGGTTGTCTTATGTGTGCATGTCAGGTTGGACACCCAGCTGAGAGATGGCAGTGTCAAACAAGTTCTTTTTAAAATCTTGGCTGCAAGACAGGTGAAAGTGTTGGTTGTCAGCTTCTAAAAGTGAGTGGGTTTGTGGTGTAGAAGGTAAGTGAGAATTATGGCTTCCACTGTAAAGCTGCCAAGTGCTCACTCAGAAAGATGCTGCCGATGTTTCTAACCAGAAAAGAAACTGAATTTGGAAAATGCCAGCCTGTGGTAGTAAGTATGGGCAGGAAATAACTCTGTTTCTCTGCAAACTGCTGTTGTGATAACTGCTCCTTCCTTCTGCCTTGACAGCAAGTTGCCAACTACAGCCTGGGCAAAGATAAGGTACTGGGGGAGGGACATAAATGAAATTATCAGTACTAGCCACAGTGTTGGTAGTTTTGTAAGGCTGGAATACTTCTAAAATACAATTTGCTGGTTTTACCTGATCTCCCACAGTAGTCTCTCAGGGCTTTGACAGTGGCATTTATTAAATGTGAAAACAGGGACTTTGGATGTCATAAATTTACAGAAGTAGCAGTCTTTGATCGGAGGGATTGCTTTGGAAGAGAACAAAAATAGCATGGGTTTTGGCAGTGAAAACACACATTTGTACTGTTACAGACAAGTTCCTGCACTCCAGCAATGCCAGCATGCTTGTAAGTTGCCAAGTTGCCAAGTGACCTTTCCAGGTTGGATCTAGAGCTTGGAAAGGTTGAGACTGTTGCTGGGTAATCCTGGAAGCAGCAGTAGGAAATGTGTAAAAAATTGTCCCTCTTTCACTGGATTTAAAGTGCCTGCATCCAGTGGGGTTGCCTCTGTTGAAGGAGAATGTTTACACCTGCACTAAATCCCCAGTTAGGCCAGCTCTGAAACACAACAGCTTTTCTGCAGTAGTTTCTTATGAGAGACATAACAAAGTGATTCCTCTGGTGTTTCCCTGATGAATAAATTAAATCTGTGGAAGGGATGCTGCAGTCCTTTGGGGAATTGCACATGGTTTGGGAGTTTGGGTGCCGTTTCCAGGGAGCTGAATTACCACCTGCTTTGAGAGGCTGAAGTACAGCAAAGTAGCTGACAACTGTTGGATGAAAGTGGATTTATTATTTCTGTGCACTGCAGTTCAGTAGCAGGTAACACTATCCTTTCAATTGTGTGGACCCTTCCTAGGATTAGATATTCAAAGTAAACTGCCAGATGCCTGTAAAATGCTGTCTTTTTTTGGTGTTTCATACTGACCTGTCAGATTTGATGATTTCTCTCTAAATTTATCTCCTAGAGTTACTCTTGTTGGAAAATATTTCTCATGTTCCATTTGAATTCTGCTTTTTCGAAGTGGAGATCTGTAGATGGTGCACAGTAGTTTATGCTTTCAAGTTATGTGGGCTTTGACTCAATGTTGAATGTTAACTGAAATGGTGGTTTCTTCACCATATAATGTAATAGTAAAGAAGAGACCTGCAGGAAGGTGGGTGAACTTTAGGAATACATTTAAAATATTCTTTTTTTCTAGAGGAGATTGTGTTTGTCTTCTCAGCAGTGGTGCTATGAAGTAATTTTCTGCTGTGGAAGATGTGCAGGTAGAAATGGAAATGGAGAATTGAAACAAATATGGATTGAAGAAAGTAATCTCTCTCCCACCTTCCACTTCTGAGTAACACAGAAACCATCCCAAGGAGAATAAAAGAGGAAACTGCAATGCCCAGAGTCCAAACAGTGAGACTCCTTAATGCTTTTGAACAAGTGAGCACTACTTTATCTTCAGTACTCTCACTACCTGCATGAAATGAAGCAACAAATCAGCAATACTGTTTTATTCCAGGATCAAAGGGTCCAAATTTGAGGAAGCTCTGAAACCCCAGCCAAACTTTGTGGCCAGTGTTTAACCTCAGTCATGTCCAGTTACACCTTTCTCTGTCACTTTTAGTGGACTTTCAAAATGCTACACAAACATTTGTGTGTCCCTTGAATTTTGGGGGCCAGCATCGAGTGCATTCCAGTACTGTAATATATGACACTGCATGGCTGTTGTGTAAACCTTAGCATGAGCTGCAAGATCAGCTGAATTGTTCTAAAATAGCAGATAATAATTGTTTGGATTCAGAAAAGGCTGTACAAGATCTTAGGAGCAAGGGAGGCAACTGAGAAACTTGTGTTGGTTGATTGCTCTTCAGTGTCAAGGGTATTCCTCAGCTGGGTGGAATTGTTTCCAAAGTGAGTTTTTATAAATTTAATCTTGGCAAATTAAAGCATATTAAATATTGAGCTTTCCTGTGTAAGGTATTGTTGATAAAGATGCATTGAAAGTGAAGATAGGATCTTCACTGGGATGGATTTTCTTAAAGCAAAGCTGTGCAGTTTTCACACCTGGTTGTCTTTGAAGTGTTGCCTGTAGAAGCTCTGATGTACCCTCTCCTAGGTCTGGTAATGTGTCCACTTGTGCACAAGCACATTTGAAATCTGCACTGTTGTTCTGCCTGTGCATCAGGGTTCTTCCTTTTAGTTGTGCTGCAGCTCTGCAATGAGATGTGAAGAGCAGGGAACAAGAGGGGATAGTTTTATGGAAAGACATGTTTGTGCCCCTAAACTTTCTGCATTAGGAACTCTGCCCCTGGCTTTAGCTGATTAGCAAACATCTTCACAGAGCAAGTTGGTATTACCTAGTCTGGGAGCTGTAGTTGTTCCTGTGTTCAGTGCAGTCAAAAGAGGGTGTCAGGTGTTAGAAGCTCTGAGGGAAGGGATTGAAATGAGTGTTTTGCCACAGAAAGTTTCCATGGCATTTCCTCCTCTTTAATATTGTAGACTTAAAGGTTCAGAGAAGGGCAGTAGAGGTGCTATGGGGATGACTTTTGTACAGGGAACCCTTATCTGGTAGGGTAGGACTTGTCAGCCTGGTGAAGGGATGCTTCAGGTCCTGGGTGCCACAAAATCCTTGTGAAGTAGATGGCGTGAATATACAGTGTGCAGGCAGTAAATGCTCACTGTGCCTTTCTGTGAATAAAACTGTTGCTTAAAGTTGGAAATCGGTAGGAAAGAAAACCCCCAAGCCCCTAAAAACTCTCAAACCAGACAAAACCACCTCCTGTGTGGTAGAAGCTGTGGGATTCATGGTCACAGACAATTGTGGGTTGTGAAAGTCTAGGCGTGTCCAAGGAGATGATGAACAGGTGACCAGAATGGCCATCCAGCAGGAGCTGCCTTGTTCACTGGTCTCTGGCACAGAAACACTGAGGGTACTGAGGAGAAAGGTAATGCACTCCTGCATCATCCTCTGCTCCTCCCTGTCCGTCTCCAGGGCTGTTCAAGGCACAATACTGGGCCAAACAACCTTTGGGCTTGACTCACTGCTCTTACATGATGTTTTTGTGTTCCTTGGAATTAAAAGGAAAGCGTTCTTCAAGGGATTTCCTCATCAAGAATGCCTTGTAGTAGCATTTCACTATGAGGGGTAATACAGAGAGGATGTGAAATATTTCTTCTTTAATTTCATACCGTGCTGTTTTTGATTATCTGAATTTAGCTACTTTGTGGTATTTCTATGATGATGTTTCTAAAAGAAACTCTGTGGAGTTACTGGATATATAACTTTGATCATGAAACCTCACGTAAGACATTGTGCTCACAATAATACCCTGGTGTTAATCCCAGAAAACTCATGAGAGCCAAGAAAATTAAGTTCTTTGTGTCACTGTTTAATTAACCAAGGCAGATCAAAGTGCTGGCAGGGAGATTGTTTAGGAAGAGGTTAAACTGCAGTTCTGTGGTGTCCTGTCAGGACACTCCAAGTTGTAGTTCCAGACACTTGATGATATTTTGGTAATCGGTGTCTAAATAGGTCCTTGGTATCTTTCCTGTGTTTCCATGGATGCTCTTAGGCTCATCTCTGCTTATGTACTTTAGAGTCATAATCTACGTATCTGAGAGCATTTCTGACAAAGAATGGCTTAAAGCATGTTTCTGATTAAGTACAAATAAAATATTTGGAAGGTATTTATTTATTAAACTGATCTGTCTCTGTGAGAGGATGACAATATTGCCTTATCCTGACAGATGGAATAGTCAGGCAGGGCTGCTAAGTGACTCAGACCAAAAGAGTTAGTGTTGGGGGCAGACAACCCTCTTCTGGTGGTTTTTTGACTTGAATTTTCGTGCCTTCTGTACAACCTGAATCATTTGTTAATGCTTCTTTTTGAGTTCAGTGTCTAAATATGTGAAAGAGCTCCTTCAAAATGGGCAGGTGCTGACTCTGCTCTGGTTTATCTCCTTCTGATTAGACTCTCTTTCTCTGATGATTTAAGTGTGCAGAAGTGTTGTGCCTCACACCCTTTGCCCCCCTCCACCAACTCCCCTTTGTTGCTGAGGAAGTAAACAAACTTTTGGGCCCTAAAATAGATGTTGAAAAGGACCCTTCAGGTGATGAGTTGTTGAGCCATGCTCTCTGTGCTTTGTCCTCTACTTTGTGTTCTCCTACTGGGGAGGTTTGCAATGCCAGAACCTCTTTTGGCTGCTTTTTTCTTCCTTAAGGCCTTTCCTAGGGGAGCTAGAGCCATCTCTTACACCTCTTTTTAATCCCAAAGTACTGTATTTTCTTTTGAAAACCAGCAGAGACCTTCCCTTTTCTAAACTTTTCCTGCAAACTGTAGAATGGGTGGTTGTGTTTGAGGATTCTCGTCACCCTGAGACCTCCTCTCCCCATTCCACAATAGGGCCATGTAAAGTCCTTAAATACATGAGACATGCATTAAGTGTTTGTGACTTTGGCAGGGCTGTCTGTGCTCTTAGGCACAGCAGTAATGACCAGTACCTGAAAGGACTGCATGGTATTATATTCATTAATCTGGCTTTGATTCTGGGTAGATGCATAGAGAAAAGGCAGAGAGGTTAAAACAGTAGGAACTGCAGGAAAAGGCAGGGAAACAGATTGTAGGTTTCAGAGATTGGTGTAGGATAGCAAGACCAATTTCATTGAGTTTGGTAAAAGCATGATTTAAATGGAAAAAGCAAAGTAACTCAGAAGACACCACCGGATGGATGAAATACAGGAAATACTTCTCTAGTGAAAAATTATATAATAGGATAATTATGGTAACCTCTTAAAAAACATGCTTTGGAAGTCAGAATAATGTGTAGTTACACCTGGTAAGAGTTATGCGTAATTGCCTGGACTATGTGGACTTTTACACAAAATCAGCAGGTGGTGGAATAAATGTACTGCCACACTTTTTTTGGTACAAAGTTGGGGCGTTTTGCAAAAGTCTGCAAAGAGGTCAGTCCTTTGTCTCTGTTGGGTGGAGCATTACAGATACTGTTAATAAACCAGAAGTAACTGATAGATCAAGAACCTAAAAGGTCTGCTCTGCTGTCCTCAGTTAAATGAGAGCATGGAGGAACCTTGCTCTGATCTCTAGGTGCTGGCTGTGTCTGCACTCTTCCTCTTGCTTGCCAGGGACTAATCAGAAGGTAGAAAACCCCCCAAAAAAGTATTTTAAAAATACCATAATTGGATTTATTAGGAAGTCTGTGCACATGTGTTAGATTGGCACCAGCTATCTTTGCCTTTAATTATTTGATTTTGGTAGTTCAGTTCTACGGCCAAACTTCTTGTTAATCGGGGCAGATTTATACAAACCCCGGGTGCAGTGCTTGAGGACGGGAAGGCCACCAGGAATAGGGACTCTGATGTTCCTGCATCCTTCCTGTGGCTGTTTTGGGAAGGGGATTGGATGTGAGAAGTTTCTGTGGCTGTTGAGCTGTTGGGGAGCAGTGCCTTGGTAGCTCTCCTGCAGGAGCTGCAATGGAGTCTCTTGCTGTACTTGTGATGCCTGAAGTTTTAGCTTTCATGTTTTTCAGATTCTGTGCTGCCTAGGGGTGTAGCTCTCAGCCTCATATTAAGTGTCAGTTAACTCTCTTTACAGAGTAAGCAGACAAAACAAATCCTTTTCCTGCTGAAGACCAAGGACAGCAGTTACAAGTTTCCAGTGAGCTTGGGGGGTTCCCGTGGCTCTTTTGGAGTTTTTTCCAGAGCACTGGGGTGTTTCTCCCATTGGGGGCTCTGCCAAGTGCTGGGAGGAGCCAGTGATGGAACCAGAAAAGCTGTCAGTGGCATTGATGCCTTGGGAAGGCTGACCTGAAACAGAGACTGGACAGAGCTGGAGAATAAAGTAGGTATTTATTGAAAGGCCTTTAGGATACACCTTGGGTAGGACAAGAGCCTGGCCAGGGCTACACCCAAGGTGGACCCAAAATGGTCACAAAATGGCTAACCAGTCACAAGATCTTACATTTTTATAAAAGTTTTGGTCCATTTGCATCTTGGGGTTTAATTGTCCAATTACATCTTAAGGTTGTGAGGTCCCATCCTTCTTGTTCCTCCCTTCAGTCCACCCTTGTTTGTGCTCTTGGGCCTGAAAACTGTACTCAGTGTCCTTGGTCTTCAGCAGGAAAAGGATTTGTTTTGTCTACCTACTCTGTGAAGAGAGCTTACTGACACTTAACATGAGGCTCAGAACTGCACACCAAGGCAGCACAGAATCTGAAAAACATGAAAGCTAAAACTTGAGGCATCAGCATCATGTGGCACTGGGTCATTCCTGCCTGGTGAGGCAGAGCACAGGCCCATCTGTGGTGGCAGGTGGGGGCCTGGATCTGAAATGAGGTGCCTGTTCAGTTCTTGGCCAGTGGAGCTCTGGGAGGCTGGAGGCACCTGGCAGGGCTTCTTACCTCGGGAAGAAGGAGATGGGGGGAGGTGGAGGTTTGTGTGCATGTTGAAAATCACTTGAAGGCTGAAGAAAAGACAATGGATACTTGTTTTTGTTGACTGGGTTTCTTCTTTTTCAGTCAGTTTGGGTTTTTTTCTGCTGCTGGGTGGAGCAGCATCAGAAACCCTTTAGGTTCTTCATTGTCTGCTTCTCCGTGGTGGTGCTTTTTGCTGCTCTCCCTTCTGCTCACCTTAATGGGCTTCTTCAGTCTCTGAAGCTGGAGAGGAAAGAGGGAGGCAGCTCATTTTCCCAGACTCAGCTGGAGGAAGGAAGGCTGAGTTCTTCCTCAGTTTAGCTAGGAGAAGGGGGAGAGCTTCTTCCATTCTAGTTATCTCCAGACCATTTAATTGCATCCTGCCAAAAAGTTGGTGAGATGGCACAGGCAGTGTGAGACTTCCTGAATTTGTAACTGCACAGCTGGGGAGCCCAGTGTGCAGGTGTGGATTCCCTTGAAATCAATCCTTGCCTCCCTGCAGCCAGGTTTCACACTCTTCTTTATGGATTTCTTGGCTCATCTCCAGCTGTTTCCTGAATAAACATATAAGCTAGGGATCTCAGGTTTTTCTGACTGGGATAATACTGAATCTTCATCATCTTAGATTAATAGATGTGTGCATGCCACACTTGGTGGGGTAGAACAGTTAACTCTACTTTAGGGTAAGGAAGTAGGTTGTGTCTGTGGCATCTGTCTTGCCCCTGTTGCTGCTGTTACCATGATGCCTTCCTTTTTTAGCCAAAATTCTGCCAGTAAAATTTATTTATTCTCTGTCACCTGCCTTCCAACTATTGCTTGCCACTGAACTTCTGGAAGTTCACTGGAGTCCTGTTTTTGTAACCTCAAGCTGAAGGGATTAAGTGGTGTCCCTGTACCTAGTCACGGGAAGGGGCCTGAACTTTGGATTTCTGATGGTCTGGTTAGCTGGCAACTATCTGTAGAGAGGTAACATCCATTCTGATTTCGTGCAGTCATAATAGCAACCTTGTAACATCAAAGGTAGCTTTAATATATGTGAAGCTCTTCTTATATTGTCCTTGCAGAATACTTGGCTAAACTCAAAACAAAAATTAAGTACAGTGTGAATTGCTTAGAACTCTCATTTCATCATCATGCTGGGCTTGTAAAGGTCTTCATTAGTGTTTAATTAACCCCTAAACATCTGAGGATGGTTATTTTACAGATGATCACTGTGGCAGTGTTGGATGAAATGAGTTTTATAATGTTTCACAGTGAGGACTATCTCCTGGCAGACTGAAGGAATAAAAGCATAGAAATAAACCCTGTCTAGCTGAAATTATTGTTCTTCTAAGCTCTGAGTTGTACATGCTGAAAAAAATATTATCCATTGAATGGGAAGTCTTTTCTTCTATTCCTTTGAAGCAAAATAATAACCTGACACTTTCCTTTATCCAATGATTTTTTGGAAAGCATTAAAAAATTAAATTCATGATTTCCTATGTGGATATGAAGTCGGTTCCCTGAAATGAATGTTCAGTATAAAATAATAGGTAAGAAGAAAGACACTTATTACATAGCAGTTGGCATAAATTTTGCTCCTAATGAGGATAAAATAGATGTAAATGAATAATTACAGTAATTGTTGTAGTTAGGATTTGTTCATGACAAAGGTCTCATAATTATATAACCAACTTTGGGTTTATTGAGATTTATAGTCTGAACTCTTAATTCCATTTTATTCCTTTAGAAGCAGGATTTGCTAGGGGAGGAGCGTTTTCAGGAAGCTGACTTGCTACAGGCTCTCAACTATAGATGTTTCCAATTTTCTTTTTGGCAAAGCTGGAAGGCTTCCAGTGACATGCTGTAAATGACCAAAATTACTGTAATGTGGGGATCTAATAGTTGGAGGCATTCCTGAGTGGACATACTGGATCTGACAGTTTCTGGCTTTAAATTGTAATAGATTTTCTCTCTCTCAATTTTTAAGAAGTTCTGGTTACAAATAAAAACATTGTTGTCTCCTTTGCAAGTTAATGCAATTTAATAGTAGATTTTAAAGGCTATTTCTTCTTGTGTGCTGTTGCACATCCTCTCTGCTTCTACTAGAATAGAATAAAAGCTCCTGTTTTGCTGTGGTTTGGCTCCTTTTGGCTTCAAGATGAATCCTTTAGCCACTGCAGTCACAACAGTCACAGCATCCTTAGGCTGGTTTTAATTACAGCAGAATCTGCAAGCATCCCTGAAGCAGGGAGAAGAGTTTTACATCTCGTCAGCTGCAGGTGGGATTGGAATTGACAGTGATCCAGTGTGGCTCTGAGGGTTTCCAGGGTTTTTCCCCTGCATTGTGCTGCAGTGCTGAAGTAGGTTCAGTGCTGCAGTGCTTTTGTCCCCAGGTTTTCTGTTTAGACTAAGGCTGAATTCCTGGAATCAGTTTGTCCTGTGTTCCCCATCAAGGGAAAAACACACACAAAATCCTGGTATCCTACCTAGTTCTCCTGCAGGTATGACCACCCAGAAATGTATATTATATATATATATATATATCTCTCTCTCATATATATATCTCAATCATATATCATATGATTTATATAATATATATATCTCATATATCTATCTCATATATATATAATATATAAATCATATTATATATTATTATCATATATCTATCTCAATAATATATTATATGATTTATATATTATATATGATTATCATATATCTATCTCATATATATATTTTTATATATTTATATATTTTATATATATATATGCTAAATATATATGCTATAGCCACCCCTTAATACTTAGGTGAGCATAGTGATTCCTGTGATTTATAGCCTGAAACACACCTGATGGTGTCAGCAGCTCATGGACAGTTTCTCAGAGTTCTGCATGTACTGTAAGAATCCAGAAGTGATTAATAAACCCTTTTTTATAATGCTGGGTTTGGATAACTTGATTTTACATTATTAATGTAGGAGTGCCTTGCCTAGAGGTTTTTTTTTTTCCTTGTTTGTAGAACAAACTAAAGCAGTGTATTTCTGAACACCAGGGCACTTTCAGAGATGGTTCTTACAGAATGTACATTCTTTTTTAGCTTTTCCTTTACCTTTCTTAGAACTTCAGAGGAACTCAGGGCAATCCTCTTTCCCTCTCTCCTCCTCCCTCCCCATCTAATTAAGGCTGGGGATTCAGGTACTCTAACCCCATGAGATTTAATAAATGTCTTTGAGACTATTAGTTAATCACGATGAATGTGTGCCATTTTCTGTTCTTTGCTAATTATAGAGGCAGGACTGGGTCATGGTGTCCTTGGCTGTCACGGGCACCACAGGAACTTTCTTAACCAAGTTGAGCTCTGTCTTAGCTGCAGGGATTTTTGCCTTCACTGTTCCAACTGAGGGGACTGCTCCTGAACTTCCATGGCTTGAATGCTTAGGAATCAGCTTTGAATTTCCAGCTGCATAGGTGTCACTGGGTAGTTTAGAGCCATTTGTCCTTGTGTCAGTGAGGTTTATCCTTAAACCTGAATAGTTCTTTTTCTCTTCTTGATGGTCCCGTATGAATATACAGACCAGTGATAATCCTGTCCTTTTTCAGACTGCTTTTGTGAGTCTGAACACACTGGAATCCACTCTTGCATGGTATGCTCTCAGGTGTAACTGTTTGCTATACACAGTCCTGTTCATCTGTGCCCTGAGGAAGCATTCCCATGATGAAGATGCCCAGGATCCTGTATCTGATCTGTCCAGCTCTTGATTCCATTTGTCTACTGGAAAAAATGGATAGTCCTTAACTACTCAAGTATTTAGTGCAGATTTTATTCAGGATTACAGATTATGTTCCATGCTGCCTTAAGTAATTGAAACTACTTCACTGCAGTCATGCAAATAAAGTATTTGCAAAGTGGCCTGGAATTAACCTGCACTGGGAACTAACTACCTTGGCCTTTTTCTGTTCTCCCTCAGTCTTTCTGGGTGGGTTGGTTGGTTGGTTTTGTGGTTAGGTTTTTTTTGTTTGTTTGTTTTGGTTTATTGTTGTTGTTGTTTTGGTTTTTTATCAGCTGTATACGTATTTTCAAATACTGTCCTGCCTGATGTTGATTAGTGTACTCTGTGCACGGTCTGTCAGTGGATGTTTATTGTGGTTTCAATATTACTTTTTATTTAGTTTGGAGAC
The DNA here is from genome assembly GCA_024734555.1 of Trochalopteron elliotii. Lineage (NCBI taxonomy): Eukaryota > Metazoa > Chordata > Aves > Passeriformes > Leiothrichidae > Trochalopteron > Trochalopteron elliotii. The sequence goes on along the minus strand of JANPWX010000593.1, from coordinate 4,299,132 downwards.
ACTTCATATTTTTCTTTCAGTCACACATCTGTCTCCTAAAATTTTGAAAGTCTAATCTCCTGCCCACCCCAGTAATTAAAGATTGGAAGAAAGATTTGTCTGGCAAATACTGCACACAGAATGAAGCAGGAAAATGTGAAGGATGTCCTGTAAAGGGTAGATGTTCTGGAGGAGGGGTTGGCAGTTGCACATGTGTACATACACCTCCACCTGTCTTCCTGTTTTGTATATAATAACCATCCGTTAGCCCCACTATCCATTTTATGGTTTTGTTGTTTGTCAGCAATATAATTATTTGTAATTCTTTTTAGTGTTTCTCTCCCCGTGTGTTTAGAACAGCTTGATTGTAACATCCAGTTATCTCTCAGTAGAGCTTTGGGGAGGGGATGCAATCACTCCATGGAGTAGTAATCAGCTCCCCTATCACCAGGCACAGTACTGCTTTCTCTTCTTATCTTTAACAATACAAAAGGTGCAGCACCCTTTGCTGTTTTATTACAGCTAAGTGCTTTGAAGAGTTTCACAAAATGAGATGTCACCTCTAATGTGCCTCCTTTTCTTGGGGAGAGGCCCAACTGCAGTGCTATTGCTGATGCTGGTGTCATTAGTCTCCTTGAATGAGACTTTGTGGCATCTTCCTTTTCCCATTTTTGCCCTTTTCCTCCCACTCTTTATTGTGTAATTGGGATTCAAGTCTTGTTAACTCATCGTTTCCTTGAGATGGATTTTGTTCCTTTGTCGGAGAGAGCGTGAATTACAGTCATCCCTGCACAGGTACATTCTTGTTCCTGTGTATTGGTTTAAGGAAGCATCAGCTGGTGGTTCCTGAGGGATTGGCTACAATCCCCAAAACCCCATAAAAAATCTGTTGGCACCTTGTGGCTTTGGGTCATTAACTGGAGCATGTCCTGTCCCCATGTCTGAAAGTGCTCGAGTGTGGCTTTGATGTTTTCTCCCACAGAGCACTGGCCCTGCACTTCTTCATGGCACAGGCAGAGCCAGGGGTTGCTCCCAGGCCCTGACCTGTGCTTGTGGGGCAGCTTGGCTGCTGGGATGTGCTTGACAATGGCCCAAGATGGGCTGTGGGCTCAGGCCAAGTGACAGCTGCTCTGTGCACCACGGAAGAACTTGGAGCTACAGTTCTGGTGTTGTGTTAGTCCCAAGCAGAAGTGACATCTGTAGCCCTGGTTCCATGCCTGAGGCGTTTTGGTTTTCTGAAATTCTTTTCCCAGGGAATTTTCTGTGAACAGGAAAAATGTTTTTGTAACTGTCTTTATTATTTATTCCTTTTCCTAGGAGGGACTACTTCTTGATGTCCCTCTGGTCTGACCAGTGTGATTGAAGAGGTTTGCCTTTGTTTCACCCATCAAATTGGACCGTGTAAAACAGTATATAAGGGAGTCACATCCCAAGAATAAAGGAGTCATTTTCAGCCTTCTGAAGCTCGGAGTCTGTGTCGTTGTGGTGTAAAACAGCATCAGACAGCCTCACTCACAGCTCTTACCTCTCCTTTCTTTTGTGCCTCTCTAGGATGTTTCAAAGATGACCGAATTGTGTTCTGGACTTGGATGTTTTCCACGTATTTCATGGAGAAGTGGGCGCCCAGGCAGGATGACATGCTCTTCTACGTCCGCAGGAAACTGTCCTACGTCAGCGGGGAGAGCACAGAGGGCAAAAAGGTCAGTTGTGATGGATTTTAACTTGGGAAGTCTCAGGTTTGCTTTCTCACCCGAGATTCAGGTTGTTAAAAGTCCTTGGCCCTCTAAAAGCCCTGAGCCACGTTGCAAGAAAAAAGTGGAGTTTTCAAGGCCTTGTTTTTTCGTGGTTTCTCACGTGTTTATTAATTCTTATCTTACATTTTTCTCTGTGCCCGGCCGAGGTGTTCACAGCAGCTCGGACACGGCGACTCCCCCCGTGATGGGAGGTCACTGCCTCTTATACAGATAATTACCTGTGTCTTATTTACAATTCTGTGCCAATGCCTATCACCTATACTAAAGAGGTCATTTCTACTTTGACCCAATCTCCTTAAAATACTTTGTGTCACCGTCACATCAGAAAATGGATGCCAAGGGAGAAGGAGAAGAACCCAGGGCACTGCCCTAAATCCTCCATCTTGTCCCCCAGTCAGCTCCATTCTAAAAACCCAAAGCTACACAATTTTCCACCCGATGATTAACTATGCTACTGTCTATCACACCCTTGTGACTTGTAATTCCTCTGTGTTGAAAATTTTTCCCATGGACTGAAATCAAAACCTGTGTCTTTCTGGGCTCTGTGCCAGGCAACCCCCCATGGACAGACCCCCCTGTCCAGGATTCAAACCCTCTTGCCCGGGTCTGCTGAGGTCTGTGACCTTCCAGGGTGCCCAGAGGGATGCCCTGGACTCTGATAGAAAAGCTTTAAGGTGACGTGGGATTTGGTGTTGTGGAGTATCTGACACGTGTGAAGAATTGCAAACCAAGGATAAGGAATTTCCAGCTCTGCTCACCACAAGGTGTTACACAAAATTGATCCACAAGGAAATGCCATGGTTAAGGCTGTGAACACCAGGTGACCCTGCCTTGGCAGGGGGGTTGAACTGGATGATCTCCAGAGGTTTGTTCCAACCCTAATGATTCTGTGATTCTGTAACATCAGCAGCAGTGTGAATGAGGTGCACTACCACAGACTTGAGAAAATCGGAAAGCTTGCCTGTCTCTTTTTGGAAAGCTGATTTTTTGTCTCTTTTTGGAAAGCTGATGATGCTTTGTAAACTGAAAGCATAAGTCTGTAGGAAGGGAGAAAAAAAGAGGAGAAGGAAGATGGTCATACTGGTATTTCTAGAAGAAAACTGGCTGAGATTACCAGAGCATCAGGAATGAACACCTGTTGGGTGTGCTCAGTAGCAGAATACAAGCAGCTTCCTGGAGCTGGGATACAGCAATGACAAACAGCAGAGAAACTACTGTATTCTCATAGTCTACATTTAAGACAATATGCCCCTCATAAAGAACTATTGTTCCTTGCAAACACAGTTGGGTATCCTGGTGCTGCTGCACATTTCCCCATTAAAGGTCTGAGAAACTTCTCAGCATTCCATGGCAGCTTTCATCTTAGGTGAGGGAAACAGAAGCAAGAGGTAGGATGGTTTTATTGGCAATTAAGGTTGGCAGTTGCAGCAAGGTAAATGGAGAAGGAAAAGACAGGGATTAATTTCCCGACACGTGTAAGTAATTTACACTGTTGTTGAATCACAGATATTTGTGCATGGGGTATGTGGAAGTGTTTGTAACCAGCAATACAGGAGTTCTCTGGGTTCAGATGTGATGCATGGTGTAAAGAGCCACAGTTGTCAGCCCTCTTGAGAAAAAGTTTCCAGAAGGTTTTCCCACACTTTCGATGAAGATACAGAAAATAAACAGAATTATCTTCTCTCTTCTCCCTGGCCCTCCAACTTCCATCATGGCAACCACTAAGGAGAAGATGGCAAAATATGGTTCTTTCTCTATCAGATGAGTGGTTTAGTCTTCAACTAGTGTAGTTGGAGCTTTAAGACTTGTGGGGGAAACTTCCATCCTGATTGTTGTTTAAGTGACTCTAAAAGCACCCCTGTTCCACATCAAATGATATTATGGCTTTGTTCAGCCTGGTAAAAGCATGGGTTGTTTAATCTTTTGTCCTTCTCAACAAGGAAAGTGAATCTCAGAGACAGCCTAGTTGCTTAAGTCCATTCAGAGAGCCCTGATCAATCTGTTTAACTGATTCATTAGCTTAAAGTGTTTGCACCTCTTGTGGGTAGGTGACAGTGGCATGAACTCTTGTATTTGCTCTCAGAGCATTATTTAAGCTTTCTAAAAGCACCATAAATAATTTTTATTTGTGAGGACGTTGCATAAGTGGTGGTTACTACAAAATCAGCTAATTTTAAAATTAGTTAATTGTGTGTGGTAACAGCTGGGGTGGGGAGTGGACCTTAAAGCACAGGCAACATTTTGTAACTCTCCCTTGGCTGGTTGTATTTTGCATGGCTTCTGAGAATTGAACCTTTCCTGTGACTTTGAAGTACTTCAATTGCTTTGTGAAACTTCATAGTTGGTGATTTGTTGGTACTTGTTCTGCTGTCCTCCTGTGTGATTTCACTTGACTGCTTTGTAGTTCCAAGCCCTCTTTTATCTGATTTTTGAGCCTGTGCAGTGCAGTGAGATACCAAACAACTACTTCTACACTTTGAATTATGACTACATGGGGTATTAATTTACTTTGTAGTTTTGGACATCCTTTCTTGAAAAATGATGCCAAAATGCCAAAGTCATACTGTTGAAGGGGAGGGACATGGAGACTGGTATCTGTAGAAACTGGGTAGAAGTGCAAGCCTTCCTGCCACCCACCAGGCTGTGTTCTCATTTAGATTTCCAGGGGTAGACTGAAAAGGCAAATGAAGGGAAGAGTTCAGAGTTGTCTGGGGACATTTAGGACTAGAACTGGAGCTGTGCTGTTGGCTTCTGCTTTATGCCAGGCTGAGCCAAATGGTCTGGTGATGATTCCTTCATGGACTCCATTGAAGATGACTTTGTTGTCTGGGTGTACAGTGAAGCAAATTCACTGTAGTTATCCCACAAACACTACTATGCGTGTGCTCTGTGCTTAGCTGGCTGCTGCAGGTTTTGGCTGAAGAATGCTGGCAGAGGTTGTCCTGTGTCAGCTCAGAGCATTAGTTTGTGTTCATGAAAATAAGATCTGTGCAGCTTTGAGGATAGCAATCATGGTACTGATGGCAATGACAGAAGGGGTTGAGTGGGGAGAGGCTCTTTGTCTGAATGCTGACAATGCTGGTGGTTCTTGGTGTCATTTCCATGCCCTGGTGTGATGGTATGTGTCAGTATGAAACAAGTGTCAGTGGTTCCCAGGCTTTGGTGCCTGTCCTGTGTGATTAAAAGTAGTTCCTGCTTGTGGGTTTAGGTTTTTCTGTGCTTACTGGAGCTGAAGAGTGTTGGCAATAACATTTGATTTTAAATTGAAGTGTAGCAGAGGATAAGCAGAACAAAACTGATAGGATTGAGATTAGAGGTTCTGCTCAGTTTTAAGACTGAATGAGAAGGGCTTTGGATGCAGCTTAGTCACGACAGCTTGAAGTAATAAATTGTACCATTTGGTATGTCCAGTAGGTGCTGGTGGTAAACTTCTCTACCATATAGTTTATTTTAAAAGGCCTTTTAAATTATCTGCTTTGTGCTTTGCCTGGTCTAAGTGACTTTCCATTTGCTTCTCTTTTCCTTCCCACCAATTTCTAAACTGAGCATAGATGGGTGAAACAGCAATTAAACTCCTAATATGTTAATGCCAGGGCAGAACTGCCATATTGACTTCTGGGCTATATCCACTGCACAGACTCTTGGATCCCAGAGAAGTACATTTAAATCTCTTTCCTTGGCATGTCACAATAACATTCTTGCAGTTTTTCTTGCCAAGTTTTGAAGATACATCTTCTCTTGGTGTCTTTAAGCAAAACCACAGACCCCCTGTGTCAGGTTCTTTGCAGACCAAGGTACTGTGGAGTGTAGCTTTACCCAAGGTTAAGGAATTTATCAGGGTTTTGTTAAGTGAAATCCCTTTGACTTGTCACTCTTTATTAAGAGACTCAAGACTCAAAAAACCTCTTTATCAAGACTCAAAAAACGCTTTGCTGCTGCCTATCACGCCAGCTGATGTGACTTACTGGAAAATACAAGCCCTGATCCTCACGTCTAAAGAGTCTTGGACATTGCAGGTTTGAAAGGTTAACATGGTTGGACTTAGGATTATGATTTTAAAATGCTGTTAGGTCAAGATTGAGTATCTCTGATCCTTCTGTAGAGAGCAGCTTTACTTTCTCCTAGGAATCCAGAAGATGCAAGTATATAGTGTTACACAGACAGCTGGGAAACAAAGATAAAACTTCAGTGTTAGACCAGCAGGTTGTATTCTGCCTTGTATCATGCCTTGTCACCTGAAAAGGTGCCATATCTATAGGGCAAAGCAATAAAAAAGATAAATGTAAGATACCCTGGGCATATGTTCTGAGCTTGCCTGGATATTGGAGTAGTTCCTGTTTTCTTCAGGATCCTCTGAATGTGGAGGAGTAGAGTTTCTGCCAAATGCACAAGGTCGTCATTAGGACTGTTAAGTCTCCAAAAAGCTTAAGCTACTGATGTTGTGACTGCAGCTTCAGAGACAGTCCTGACCAGAGCTCTGGTTTACATGTCCATGTGCATCTGGACCTGTGACTCAACAAATACTGCTTGTGGTGTGACCAGTCACTTTCCAAACCTAAGTTACTTCAGGCACATGACTTGCACAGAGAATCACAAGATTTTCCTAACTGAATCTGTAATTCACAGTCTGGCTGCCTGAAAGATTCAACAACCTCAACAACCTCAACTCAGCATCTAATAAAAATACAAGTTTTAAGAATCTTTCATTGCTGGCTCTGTTCCAGTGTTGGGGTTTTTTTCAGCACTGCAAGCAAACAGGATGTCTCCAGAAGAACTCTGTGCTATGCTTCGTGGCAATCCCATGCCACCACCCAAATGCTGAAGAGAAACAAATGGCCAAAAATTACATCTTTTTTGCTGAATGAATTTTCTCTTCCTTCATGGGTAGTATGTGGGAACAAACAATGATTGCAACACATCTGAGTTGATACAGAATTGGCTGTTGTGCCTCAGCTCTTCCATTGTGCTGAACTTGTAGAGGTGTTGCAGTGAGCAGGAACATTGACTCCTGCAGAGTTCAGCACTGATGCTTTCATTTTGAAACGTGAATAAGGAACCCTGACCTTACCAGATTGCTACTCTGATTTTTTTGTAAGGAGCTCAACATCTTCGGTGTAAAGACCTTTCTTTTGCAGTTCCCCTTGCCAGAAATCCCTGTTCTTTCTTGTGCTACTTTGATTGTCTAAATGTGTGAACATAAAGGAGCTGCTACCTGGGAGCCTCTGTTCATGATGCACTTATAAAATCATCCAGGTTGGAAGAGACCTTGAAGGTCATCAAGGCCATCTCCATTTCTTCTGTGTGCTGTAGCAGACTGCTTGGAAAAAAAGCCAGGGGAAGAAAATTCTATGATGAATGTGACAGAAACATCTTTTCCACACAGAATGATCCAGGCTGTCTGTGACCCGCACTATGCTTGTGACACATGTGGCAGGCTAACCAGGGTGGTAATGCTCTCATCTTCTGCCCTATTTCCAGAGTAAATTCCTGTCTGAGACAATCAAGTGTACAGCTGAAATACTTTCACAGTATCACAGTCGCAAAATTCCAGACTAAGGAAGGGGTGTGGGCTGCAGGGGCATTTTTAATGAATTGCTTTATATTGCTTCCAGTCTCTGAAGAAGTCTTAAGAAGTCACATAGGGTGACAAGAAAGCCAGAATCAAGATGTGATTTTAATATGAATGGCACTGAAATGTGGCAGCCAAGAAGATGCTCTGTTCTTTGCTACTGAGAGCAACTTCACTGGGAAGGGAAGAAGCCCAGACCCAGTTTTCCTATCTGGTGAATTATGCTGAATAATTCAGTATCAGAAGTGCATCATATCTGTCTGAGTCACTGGGGAGTGGAGGGACAGAAGAGTAAGCACTGCTAAGCTGGGCTTACATCCTGGAAAAGCTAAAAGTGTCTGCTTGGAGCTCCCCAGAATCCTCATGAAGCCACTGGTTCATCAGACCACTTGGTGGATTTGATCTGTGGGTTACAGGCTGGTCAACTTGCTTATTAGAGGTATGGGAAGGTGTGGGTTCAGTGTTGAAATTAATATGCACTTGAATTGGAGCTCTGGAATATTGTCATCATGTTTGTAGTAACATTGGTAATTAGCACTTAAACATCTAAGATCTGCACCAGGATTTTCCCCCACCCTGTCTTCTGGTCACTAACCCAGGTTATGCATTTCTGTATTGAACAGAGATGGTTTGAAACAGACTGATTTATTACCATTCTGTAATGCTCTTTCTCCCATGGCTGTGTCTGCTGCCTATGGATGTCACATATCTTCCTGAATCCTGCTGACTGGATACTGCAGAAGGCACATTGTGTGTTGCTTCAGGTACTTGTGCTTCTCCAGGAGCTTCGGAAAGGCTGGAAAATAATAATACGGGAATAAGGTAACAGTGAGCAACTTGAAACACCTGAAAATACAGTTTACTCTGTGATCTGGGACCACATTTGATAATGCTTAACTGGTCACACAGGTATCTCTCAGTTTCATTGTGGAAAGCTTGTTTAGCAGATCCATGGAGCATTTGGAGAGTGAAAGTTGGTGGGATTCACATAGTACAAGTGTGAGGCAGCAGCAAAGATGATTTTGTCAGGATCCCAAAACCAAGTCATTCTTGCCTTGCTGATGCTGCTCAGCATATTTGAATTCCCAGCCCTGTCTTACTTAGCCACTGTTTACCACTGTCCTGGTGCCACAGCCAGGCTAGGGATAAACAGTTTCCACACCCATGTGACTTAGGGTTTGCACATTTTTGCTTTTCCCTCATTTGTTTGATGAGCATCTTCAAGCACTCAGACCGCTCCAGTAATTTGAACAACTTGCACTTCTATTTTTCATCTTTTCTACCTCTTCTGCTATTTCTGCAGTTACAAAGGCAGAACTAGATTTTTGGGGTCCTTTTCACTTACATAATTTCAATTATGGTTGGTTGAAGTCAACTTTTAATTCTCTGAGTCCTGTTGGTATTTCTCGGTTGTATAATTTTATATTTTTATCACTTGAGAATCTTTTTCATATACAATGTGGAGATACTGAAAGCAGATGTATAGGCTTGTTAAATCTTTTGTTTTCTATGGTTGTGACTTGCCAGTCAGAAGGAATGCCTTTTGCTTCTTGAAAAGAAGAAAACAGAATACATGCAGTAGGTATTCATTGTGATGAAGTACTTTTGCAAAAGCTATAATTAACTTTAAGGTGATTTCTTTAATATTGAGATATAAACTTGCATAACAATAAGGAGAAAGTGAGAATTCAGTGAGAAAGCACAATCTCAAAGCAGTTGTAGGATCTAAAAAAGCTGTTTGGTGTGTGCCCTCAGATGAGCAGGGCGAGCAGCTTTTTGTTCTAGAGTGATGAGGGGCAGAGGTTACAGGAGAGTTTTTTGTCTTTGAAGATGGAAGAAGCTGCTGTTTCCAGCTGCTTTGCCCTGTATGCCTTTTACTCTTGTTCTCATTAAGAGCTAAGTGGGATCTGACTTTTGAACTTTACCATTCAGTTCAGGGCTACTCATAGACCCAGTGTCTGTTCTTCCCCCAAAAGGACACTTGGGTGGGAGGAGAGGGCGCCAACAAATCAAAGCTGGGAGATGTTTGCAGTGATGCTTCATCTTTTTGAAAAGAGTTAGGATAACAAGCAGTGTAATTAACCCTAAATTTCAGGGGCTGGACTTGACAAATCAGAATTCTCATTCTAAGGTAAACTAAATTGTGAACTCCAGGGCTGTCTGAGGTCATTAACCCACTACCTGCGACCAGGTCCATAAATGACAGGAGAAATATTAGGTTGTAAGGAATTAGAGGAATTACAGCAACACTAAAACCCACGTGAATAGTGGGAATAGCTTTGCAGGACTGAGTATCAAGAGGAATAAAGGCTACATGTGAGTTAACTTTGTTGTTTCAAGCTGAGACTGCAACTGCAGTTGTTCAGTGGAGACAGTAAGGGATCCACAGTGTGTGGGTGCATCTCCCTCTGAGAGCCCCAGCCTGAGTACCATCAGTACCTACAAGGTACCAGGGTGGGATAATAAAGTGGTGAAAGATCAAAATTTTAGCGTGTCTTACCCAGAGTTTTGTTCAAGGGAAGAAGCTCAGCTTTGCTCTCCTTCACAACTGTGTGAAGCTTTCTCCCTAAGAGCTTTTGGCTAGTTGCTGTGGGGTGGTTTTCCATTCCCTGGTTATCTGCTCTGTGCCCAGAAATGGTTGCTGTAGCTTTACTGTGGGGATGGGGGAGCCTTGGGGCTCTTACATGGGCTTTTTTCAAAGCCTCACTCCCAGGTGACAGTGTTACTTTGTTCCTTAGCTGGTTTGGATTTTTGTTAGCTTAGGCAAGAAGTTTTTTTACTCTTTCCCTAGCTTTGGAGATTTCTGCAGCAATCCTTCAGCAACCTTTGTTTTTTTTTTCCTGAACTGTTTGGTTTGGTTTTGGTCCGAGATCGGAGAATTGATGGGAGATGAATCAGTCAGGGGATGGGCAGGAAGCTGAGGAGCTGCTCCATCTCACCCCCTGATCTCAGAACAGCCAACCCAGTGGAAAAAAGTGTATGGGAATCACACTGTGAAAAGCCAGTGTCCATAAAGGAGACAGAGAGGTCCTGCAGCTTTATTGGAATAAAGGGAGAGTCCACTGGAGCACAGGCCCGTGGGGTTTTCCCTCATGAGGTTTTGGAGGGTGCACTCTCCTTTTATCCTGAATTCCCAGCTGCTTGTTTCCCTCTTCCTTTCCCAATTGGCTGAGGTACTAGGAAGGTACAGCCTTCCCAAACCACCAACCATATATTCCCCCTTGAACCTGGTATTTTACCCCGAAGTTCAGAAGTTCAGGTTTGTGCAGACCCTCTTGTCTGTTTGGGGAGTCAGACTGCCTGGGTTCTGCAACAAACCTGCTGCTTGAAGTTATTAGAGTCATTAAGACCCGTTTCAAAGATGGTAACACCCATACCTTCACCCATCATATTATTTGTAAAGACACCTTTCCTATCAACAGGACCCTAAATCCACCAGCTTCATCTGCTGTGAAGAGATCAACATCAGAGATTCACCAGGTTCCCATTTGTTTTTGCCCCAGCTTCTAGATAAACCCTTTGGGGTTTTTTCCTTCCCTGAGACAAAAGCCAATGCCATTTTTTTCCTCCCCCCCACCATGTTGCAGCCATTGTGTTTTTTTTGTTCTGGTGAGGCAGGGACAAGGTCTGACAGTTCAGTATTTATTCACCATTTTTCCTGTGCCATGTTGGCACTCTGTTTGTCAGTATTCAGTTGGTTTTTTTCATTTTCATCCACTAGTGTTAATCTCTCATTGGCAGAAAGGGATTGTTGGAACCCTTTTTGTTAGAGGAAACACTCATTCCAGAGTGTTCTCCTAATTTTTTCTCTAAACTGAGACACTAGCACAAGGAAAAATTCCCAAAGCTTGTGATCCTTTGGTTGTACAAGGGGGTTGTGGGCACAGAATTCAAGTGATTGACACAGAAGCAAATTTTTCAAAATGGATGGTTTGTCTGTGGCTGAACTTTGCTTCTTGCACAGTTTGCAGTTGCTTTATTGCAGTGGGCTTTGTTTCAGCTTTATAGCTATGGTGGGTGTCAAGTTGCCATAGCTACTGGGCATTATGCTACCTTAATGTGAGCTCCAGAGTGTGTTCCAGGAGGATCAGGTGCAACTTCTGAATAATTGATAGTATCCAGAAAAAGGGAATAGGAATTTTGTCTTGGAGGGTATTTACACTGTCCTCTGCTGTTTGCACCAGTGAAAATTTCAGTGGCCATAATCCTAAGAAAACTTCTCCCTATAATATCTGAAAGAATCTTTCATTTTAGGACATTGTTGCATTGTTGAATACAGTTGTCCCCTTTTAAATATTATCTTGGATATAAATATTCTAGTGGAGGTTTGTAACATCAGCTTCCCTGTGTGACAGGACTGGGAGTGCACCCTTCCCACAGGGCTTCTCTTCATGCTCCAGAAAATAGCAGGCTCCTTTGATTTCCTTCCCATTTAGCAGAGACAGGGATGTCACTGGGTGAGCAGATGCATGAGCAGATGGGTTTTCACGGCCAACTGGCCAGCCCAGCTTGTGTCCTGTTGAGTATCTGTTCTCCAGCACTGCTGGGCACTGAACGTGGCTCTGCACGTCTGGGGCTTCCCAGCTTGTTAAAACACAGGAGGCACAAGTCCTGGGATATTAGACCAACAACCTCCATGCTTTGTGGTGGTTTCTTGGTCTGAGAAAATGCCCTTTTCTAATGCCAAAGGGGCCCAGGCAGCTCCTGAGATAGTATTTATTTTTTCTGAATTGCATCATGCTATTGATGTGTGTAGAGAGGGAAGCTAGGAGTGACTGTTGTCTCCATGTCTGGAGGTGGGGGGGTTTTGCCAGAAAAAGCTTCCTGCTGCAGGGAAAAGTTTGGACATGTTTTGGTGACTTTGGGTAGGTCACACTGTCTGTGCAACCAGCTTTCCTGAAGCTGGAGGAAGTGCTACAGCTAGAGAGAGACATTGCAAAGATTGCAGTGTTTGGCACACAGATCTGCATTGCTGCTGGTTTCAGGCACTCTTATGTGTGCAGTGTTTCCTTCTTTTAGTGAATTACCTGCACCTTCTGCCCAAGAGCCAGATGAGCAGGAATCACTGCACACAAACCCAGCCAAAGCTGAGTAGCTTTTGCTCAGATGGTACCTACCTTCTGCTAATCTCAAACTAGGCATCTGCTGGTAAAAACACCATGAAACATTCAACCTAGGAAGAGTGCTCTGCATTAAATCAGGGTCACATGTAACTTTTTTTCAATCATTTTAATTGCAGAAATCAATATAACCCATCCTTTCCCCATTACTAGTGTATTAAATTAGCTGAGAACATTTGTGAGGCTGATTCAAACTGTAGGATCTCCACATCTTTAGCTAAAATAATATTTTGATAGTTATAAGGCCGTGTATATGTATTTTATTCTTTTAGTTCACTTCACTAGGAGCAAGCCTACTTGGGTTTGAAGTGTTTGGGAACTATGGTGGAAGTAAAGAAACTGAAGGCCCTTTAGCATTTGCCTTCCAGTGGAGGTACACGGCTGTCTGAGGTTATCAGACCCTTTTTTAGAGCTCTTCTAGGGAGGGAAAACCTGGACCGGATTTTCCCTGGAGTCCGGAATGAAGCTGGTTGGAGCAAAAACCCGGACCGGATTATGGATGGAGTCTGGAATGGAGTCGGCTGGAGTGAAAACTGAGACTGGATTTTTCCTGGCCAGAGTCCGGAATGGAGTCGATTGGAGCGAGAACCCAGACTGGTTTTTTTCCCAGAGTCTGGAATGGAGTCGGTTGGAGCAAAAAACTGGACCAAATTTTTCCCAGAGTCTGGAATGGAGTAAGTTGGAGTGAAAACCCAGACTGGATTTTTCCCAGAGTCCAGGATGGAGTCAGTTAGAGCAAAAAACGCGGACTGGATTTTTTTCCCAGAGTCTGGAATGAAGTTGATTGGAGCTAAAACTCAGGCCAGATTTTTTTTCCCCAGACTCTGGAATGGAGTTGGTTGGAGCAACAACCCGGACCAGAGTCCAGAATGGAGAAAAACCCAGACTGGATTTTTCTAGAGTTGGACATGCTGTGTGATGGGGCTTTTCACACCTCAGCACGTGCTGGGGCATCATTCTGATTTCATACCAGATGGATCCATTTGAAAGAAGCTTTTTACTTTTGTGGATTTTTCCTGATGTTTTGAAGCAAACCTGTCAACGTAAGGTCCTAGAAATCAAATTTTGGTCTCTGTATTGCAGCTCGCTCTGGGGACAGTGGAAGTATTTTCTTGTTGAATTTGTGTTTGTGGAAAAGGTCTTGAATTTTGTTCCCTGTGTCTTTTTCCTCTCCCTTCTCATGTTCAACCCTCTCCCCTTTACTCTTTTTTAGTGAATGTGGTCTGAAAAAAACCCCTGGAAAATGGTTCTACTTATAAACAGACCTGTAATTCTATTAGATTTCTGTTTAGAAGAAAACCAGGATCTACTTTTTTGGCTGGTTTCTCACTGCCAACAAAATACTGCTTCTTGTACCCTATCACGAAGAGTTTAAACCTAGACTGGGGTCTGAAATGGATTTTTCTGTGTTTTATGATAAAAATGTTCCAGTTGCCTGAAAGTGGATAACTTAAGACATGCATTATGTAACACCAAGTGGGTGGCAAAGGAGCAGAAGTTCTGAGGTGGTGCCTAATGAGGGGCTCAGAGGTCTCCTAAAAGTATTTCTTCTGGTTTATGTAAAAGATTAGCAAAGATTAACACATAACAAAAAAAACCAACCCAAAAGCTCAAGCAAAAAAGTAAAAAACCCAAAACTGAGCATTCAAGATCTTCTTCATATATATAAAAATATATATAAATTGGCATGACAAGATCCAGAGGCTGGCAAAAGGAAAGCAGCCGAATTAAATGAAGTTGCACACTTGGAGCCCAGAGCATGATTAATCATTGGAATGAGTTCTTAAAGCAAGGTATTTTCCCAGGTACTGTCTAGTCAAAGGTGATTTAACTGGGGTTTGTGAGGAAGTAACGTGGTAAAATGTCTGTGGCATGTGGGAGATCAGCCTGGCTGAAGTCCTTTTCCTTTACAGCTCTAGCTCAGGAGCCCTGTGAAAACTTGATACAGAGGTGACATCATGGATTTCAGCTCCAGAAGGGTCACTGAATTGAATGAGCAAATATCTAGCTTGGGTTTTGGATTTCACTGGGAGTAAATAATTAGTATTTATGTAGTTGTTTCTATTAATAACTTTTCATGCTTGCAAGAGGGCACATCTGATCTAGAGCCAGGTAAACAAGCACAAAGTGGCCAAGTGAGTCAGCAGCAGACCTGGAAAAGACCCAGTGTGTCCTGGATGCCTGGCTGGGACAGATTTGTTTTCCTGGGAGGACTCAGCTGTCTGAAATCTACCATGTTCTCCAGTCCATGGAGAGCTGTGATTCAGAGAGGTCCACTCTGCCATGACCCACAGGTTGTACACCAAGAAATCCTACCCTGAATTAGGGCACAGGAGGAAGAATGGTTAAAGAAAGCCCTTTTCCTGTCAATGTCTGTGGTAGACCTGCGAGGCATTCCATGAAGGAGTTGTTGAGCACTGGCATTGTAATTGCTGGGGAGAATTTGTTCACGTGTGAGTGAATTTCAGCAGAATTAGTGGCTGACTTCTGCAGAGGGAGGTTTAAACTTCAGTGTTATGAGGTGATTAACTACTGCTTGACTTAAAATAAAGGCTCCACAGGTACAGAGGCAGGAGAGACTGAAATGGTGTCTGCTGTGCACTTGGTTTTGCTTTCCCTGGTGTTACTTAGAGCTGGAGTTTTACCCTGCCATTGCTCAGTCCTCCCTTCACCCTGTTTTCTCATTGCTTCTTTCCTTCAGAGACAGAATGGCTATTGTTTCACAGGATATTTCTGAAATTCTGTTCATGTCATGTTTCTGTGCTTTTAGGCACAGAAGTGCAAATATTCCCTTTGTTTGGAGATAATCTAAATTAGATTGTTTCCTTCATCTGCTCACATCTTTATTTTTTTGCAGTAACTGTCATTAGTTTCTGTAATTATATTGCCATTAAAAAATCATGGATAGGAACCTTGGAAGAAATAAAAACAAACCAAAAGAAGAATGATGTCTACAGACCTTTTAAAAAATATTTCTGAGTTTAAAAATTAACGGTCAAGAACAACGTGTTTGGCTTTCATGGTATCTGATGATGGTGGCGATCCTGAAATTTTACTGTTTCCCTGATCTTCACTATATTTTGGTATTCTGGCTTTATTTATTTTTATTCTAGTTTGTACTGGAAGTGTCAGACTACATTCACCTCAGTGTACTACCTCATCATTTTATATTTGTCTCAGTTGCTTCAGTTTGTTAGGATAGGTAGAGTTGTTTCTATGTTCTGAGATTATTTGTGGTTTTTCATTTGCTTGTTTTTTGGTACAGCTGAAAATCTTGCACGAAGTTACGTCTAATTAGTAGTTCCAGTGTGAAACCTTCAGAAGAATTTGCAGGATGTTGATGCTGGCAGGTGCCCACCAACACGGCTTCATCACTGGGCAGGGCAGAGAAAATACAACAAAAGGCTTGTGGGTCAGGATAAGGGCAGGGAAAGATTCCTCACTGGTTACTGTCACAGGCAAAACAGACTTAACTTAGGGAATTTAATTTAATTTATTGCCAATGGAAAACAAATCTAAATCTTAAAAATACCTTCTCCCCACTCCTCCCTTCCTCCTGGCCTTCTTTCCTGGTTTTCTCTACCTCTTCACCCTTCTGGCAACACAGGGTCCTCCACGTGGGTAGTGGAGGATATGGTAAATTCCTCACACATTGCCTCCACTTTTTTGTCCTTAGTGTGAAGGCTCATCACACTCTTTCCTGATCTAGAGTGGGGCCCCTCCCATGGGAGGGGTCCTTCAGGAGCTGCTCCAGTGTGGATCCCTTGGGTTGGGCTGTGTTGAGCATTAGTGTAGTGACATGCCTGATTCTGAGGGGCTGTGTTAAGAGAAATACGTATGTGTGTGCATCCCTGATTTTATTAATTTCATTTTAGCAGAAACATGCCTGTTACTGAAATAAATGAAGCTCCTGTCCAGAACTGAGATTTTCCTGCCTTTCTTCCCTGTTTGCCTATATGTTTCCCCAGTTCATTTCCACAAAAAGCCTTGCATCATCAGCAAAATCTGATCCTGACAGAAAACTAGCAAGCTGCGTGATGTGCAGCTTCTGATACCACTTTTATGTTTGGAAATAGGTACCTCTAAGTAAGTGTTTTCAAAGAGGTGTGGTATTTTCTTAGCAGGTTGAAGTTGAAGTTTACCGGAGAGATTCTAAGAAACTTCCTGGCCTGGGAGACCCTGACATTGACTGGGAAGAGAGTGTCTACTTGAACCTCATCCTGCAGAAGGTAACAGTGATGCTTATCCAACTTTCACTATTTGGTTTTGCCTTTCAGAATCTAAATTAACATAAAGTGAGGTGTTTAATATTTTTCAATGGAGTCCTAATAGCTTTCTGCAAAAAACCTTTAACTGTATGCAGTGAAGCTAAGGCTGAGTTTTATGCTCTTTAACGAAGTTTTTGCAAAAGAAAGGCTTTGTCCAGTTTAAAGGTTTTTGAGAATGAATGAGATTTAGAAAAGCAGCATTTCCATTAGAGTTCACAGTACTGGCTGCAGCTAAAAGAGAAGAGTGTAAATGCAGTGTCATAAATTATGCTGAGGGGTTACTGCTTTTGACAACACAACTTCAATAAAACATTTGGTGGTAGGAACGTGAAGCCAGAACTAATTACTTCTTTAGTTGACTCATGGGTTGTTTGGTTATTGTGTGTGGTACGTTGGTGCTTAGGAAAGCTGAATATTACTTCAATCATTCGAGATCCCTTAAGTTTTGCTCATTATGATCTCAGAATGGGAAACTGTTGGCTCAGGCACATATCCTGGAAAATAAATTGTTTTCATTCTCTCTCCTTCCTCCCAGAAGTCTCTTTGCAGAACTTCTCTGCAGAGAGCAGGTTTTGCCTTTATTTGATGGTCAATAAAACCAGGATATATTTGCCACAGTCAGAATTCAGAGATGTTATTACAGCTGGGTATTGCTGTCCAGAGCTATTGCACTTGCTCCTTTTCAGGTTGTCTGGAAGGCTGTGCTAGTGTTTTCTGACCTCTCTAACATGTCACTGGTGTTCATTAGTGTCTTTTTTTTCCTGTTCTAAGGGAGGAAGTCTTTCCCATTTCTATCCTAAAGTGTGCTTAGGGGTGTGTGGGGTGGGAGAGGGTGAGGGTGTGTGTTGCTGAACAGTTAAGCTTGTGTTAAACAATATTGGCAGGACTTTCCTTACCCAATGGTTGTCACCTCAACAAACAGCTGTACAAGAGATTTTGTTGTCACTGAGTTAATGAGCAAACACAGGTTTAAAAATTGTAGGTGGTTCAATATAGTAAAGAGAATAAAGAAAATGGCAACACCAAAATATCTTACTTTTTAGACAGCTAAAAAAAGTGGGACAGAATGTGTTCTGCTTCATGCACATGAATATTTTGTTTTCCCAACACTAAATGTTGATTTCTCTGGTGCCCTGTTTCAGCTGGATTATGTGGTAACATGTGCTGTGTGCACACGCTCTGATGGAGGAGATATCCATATTCACAAAAAGAAATCTCAGGTGAGCTTCCCCTTTTATTGCTTTGGATCAGAGGTTGGTATCCAGTAATACCTAATCCTAAAAACTGCTCCAAAACTGAGGCACTGGTTCTCAGGCTGTGGTCTGGCAGATTCATCCTTGTGAAGCATCTCAAGTCTTTGTATAGTGATATTTGCCAGTTATCTGTATGTGAGGTCTAAATGTCCTTTATAACCCCTCTCAAAAAATTGTGAAGACCACTGCATGCTTCAGGGTGTATATCTTTGCTTGGTGGATTTAGGGGAGATAGGGAAGGTGCCAGGGGGAGGAAGGAATTTGATGCCCAGCTGTTCCTCAGTCCAAGACTAAACCTGAAATTGTACAAGATCTGGATTATGAGGAGCCTTCAGGGTAAGTTTCTAATGTGGAGTTGCTAAACAGCAGACAATTTACTGATTACCGATTTATTTCTTTATTATTTTACAAAATTCTTAGTTCTTAAACTGCTCATTCCTTTCATGTCCACACCATAGGCTTTTATCTTTTGTGTACAGTTAATCCAGGGTTTAGCATAGTGAAGAGACTGAATGATAAGCATAAAGGGGCTAGGAGCAAGAAACTTGAGGCTTCCCTACTCAATTTCAATTTGCAATGTAGTTCTTGCAACAGCTTCTGCTGGTTAGCAGAAATTCTTCTTTTGAAAGGTTCCCATTGCATTTAAATGCCTGTTTCTCCCAGGCCTTTCCATTCCTTTAGTTCAAGCAGCTGCTTGTGTGGCTTTACTTAAATAAACCAACGCTCTTTAGTTTTTAATTATGTTTAACCACTTTAAAAGAACTTTTGCTTTGCCTACAAACAGAACTAACAATGCTGATTATTGTCTCTGTGATTTACATTGATTAAGCACATAATTTTTTCTTTAGGTGCTGTTGAGATGCCACATTGCACTGCTGATTTAAGCTTGTTATTTCTCATTGCTTTTTTCTCTTTCGGCTAGTCCAAATTTCACCCCAAGTTAACTTCTGCAAATGTTTTTGAGAAAAATCTGTAAGTATTATTCGCAGATTTGAAAACTAGGAAGGAGAAGATGAGGGATATGCCCTTACTGCATGTGAGCAGTATTTAGAATGAAGAGGAAGTTTTTTGTTCCTCCTTTCCAGAGGCTCCTACTGTGGGACTGCTTATAAATTGTTGTCTTCCTTTTCCACATTAAATTTACCAGTACATACCAGTAACATTTCAGCATCATCATGTTGATCTATAGAGAGAGCAAAGGCAATTCCATATGCTGTGAAAGCATGTTTGCAGTTGGGCTTTTCATTGTCACATCCACTATTGAGGCTGTTGGTTTTAAATGAAGAAAATCTAGCTGGTTTGGTTCTGCATTTCTGCTCTGATGGTTCTTGTTTTAGAAAATGTGTCTTCTCCTGCCGATGTGCAGCCAGATGTTGATACCAGGCCTAAGATTTGCTGTCCTACTCAAGACCTATGACAAATCTACTCTGCTCACACGAGTGCCTAAGGCATGAGGCCAGTATGAAAAAGGCTGACTTTATTTTGCAGACTGCTGGCTTGACAATAAGATATCCACAAACTGTATTTTCCTCAGGTGTGCTCAACTGGAGAGAATTTGGGAGTGTGTTTTGTTGTTCATTGTCTGGCGTGAGAGTGAGGATGCCTGGAAGAGATCCTTGTTTCAGGCATTGGTGCAAGTAGCATTTTTGAGGAGTCTGATTGCTTTCTAATGATGTTTCTGGTCTTGAAGCAACCTTTCTTTTTAATTCCATTCAATGTGCATAAAGGCTGCGTAAGTACAAATAAGGAAAAGCAACCCTGTCATGAATATCTAATATCCTATCCTTAATTATGTTTTGTGTTGAATGGTTTGTACCAAGAATGTCATAAGCTGGTTGGATCCATAGCTTTCAGCGTGTTCAACAGTGGGATAAGATTTAACAGGTTTCTTCAATTCAAGGCTTTGTTTGTAAACAAATGTGGAAGCAAAGAAAGCGACTTGGTATGAATTCCTTCTCCCTCCTTACCTACTCATCAGTCTTTTTGGAATGATAAAATCTAAAGCTTTTAGCTATTTAAACAAAGTTGCCAAGGGAGTCAGGAACTTTCTTGGGAAGGAGAAATGTGCAAGAGGAAGCATAGTGATAGGGAAAGAAACAGAAGCAACAAGATGCGGATGAGAAACCAAGGGATTGTCCTGTGACCCATTGTCTTGGTTTTGTCACCGAAACTGTGGGAAAAGCAAAAACTCTTCAAAAACCTTTTTACTGTTAGAGAATCAAAACATTACTTTATTCTGGCCAAGATGTGAAACAGAAATCATATCACCCATACATTGCCTGGGTTGTGCAGAGAAAAGCATTGTATCATGCAATATTTACTAGATTTTTCACATACTTAGAGTCAAAATCCATAGAAATTCATTGGTTCAATGTTCATTGGTCACACATTACACAGTTCTTAGTATTTGGTTTCCTATTGGTTATCAATCTCTTCACCTTAGATGTTAATTAGGGTCTCATTCTTCATTCTCTCCTCTCTCTTTTCTCAGACCAGGTTTCTCCCACCAGGGGTGATGTTTGGAGTTGATGTTTGTTAATGGTCATTATCTTTTGTGTATCTTCTGTGCTACTCCCAGTCTGTTGAGATGTTGAGCTTATCAGGCCTCAAGTGATGAAGCAGTCTCCTGAAAAGAAACTTCAATTCCCTTCCTCCCTGGGCGCAAAGGCAAACAAAACCTGTGACTAAAGTTATATGAAAAAATGTTAAACTTGGTATCATTTCCAACAGTTTGAGACAATCTTACAGAGGTGGGCACTCTGAAATGAGTAACCTCCCCCTTGGTTCCAGCCAATCCCATTCCCCCAATAAGGAACAAAATATGAGTAGATTTAAGTGAAAAAATAACATTTTATTATCAAACAGACACCAATGGTCAGGGGGGAAAAGTAAATAACTACTAGATACCGAACTGTTATAACTCAAAACCCCACGGGAACAAAGAGAGACCCAAAATGCCAGAAACACCTGCTCCCAAAATGGTGCCTGCAGGAGGCAGCCATGGCAGCCAAGGGTTCTCTTCCAAAATGGTGCCTCCCATGTGACCCTGTGTCCCCAGGAACAAAGTGACAAGATGGTGGCGACCCCTTCCAGCAAGGCAGGAGCCCGCAGAGCTGTTCTAGAGGTGGATGGAAACTCGCCGGCCTGTGTGGGATCTGCTCTGCTGCAGCCGCTCCCTCCTGCTCTTCCTGGGCTCTGCTGCTGCCGCCGGGGCTGTGGGGGAAGGACCGGCCTGAGGGCACTGCCACAGCCTGGCCTGGCCCCAGCAACTCGCTGGCTTTTTTTTCTGGCTGTGGGCAGAGTTTGCAAAGTTTACTTTGAAACAGTTTCTAGTTGCAAAATGCAGTTTCTACAAGTAGCAGCAGTTGCAAATTCAAAGCTGATAGGAAAGAGAGACTTTCCATAGTCTTCTCTCCTGGTAGGGCTTGGATTGGAGAGGGGGCTGCTATAGGTGAGGACGTGTAGAATTTGCCCTCAGACAGCCCAAAATCGCTACCTGCAGTCTCTCCTAGACAAGGAAAAAAAAAAAACCCACCCAAAATTAAGAGAGAACAAAAAACGGGAAGGAAAGTCTTTGCCTGAACAAAGACCAAGTAGTCAGCAAAATGAATACTACACAGCCAAGAGCCCAGAAACTGCCTCTGCACTGATTTCAAACATCAACTTCAAAAATGTGATAACACCCCACACACATAAGGTCTGTGGCTGTAAGGTTGTAAAGATACAGTAACAATTTTTGGGTGCAGGTAAATATGGAATAAAATAACATTATGAATCACACCAGGATAGACAGGGCTACCCTCACTGAGGGAGGTTGATCTTAGTGTGGTACTAAGTAAACAACAACGAAGTAAAGGTGTTGGGTCAGCTGCTTCATGGTAACTTTCTTGCACTCTGGCATTTCACTTTGCAGCATGTTGCAGCAACTTAAAGGCACCTGAAAGTGCTGATGAAAAAGTATGATGGTGTACTGCATTATGGTGAGAGGTCAGGTACACACAGGGGCATTTACTGTGAAGCAATGAGGTTTTGATTACTTGCATGTTACAACCAAGGATTTCTCAACTGCCATTATTGCAAATCTGGCTTTAGTCAGAAACCAGCTCAGCTGTGCTTACAGGATGTCCAGCATCTCTGGTGTAAGTGCCAGCCTGAGGTGTTTTGTAATTACTTGCCTTGTGTTTGGTGTGTCTGTTCCCAAGCACATTTAACTGAGAAGTGGTATTTTTTTTGCATCTTTCTCAGCAAGTTTTTGCATCTCCGAGCAAACACCCGATGGACAGTAAAGGAGAGGAGTCAAAGATCAGCTACCCCAATATATTCTTCATGATTGACAGTTTTGAGGAGGTGAGTTCCTTGAAGTTTTGTCCTCTTTTAGTCTTATGCCCTTATTAGCTGTTTTCTTGTACCTTTTGAACAAATGTTCTTGGCTAGTTGAGGGTTCTCTTCTGCTAGATCTGACTTTATTTTATTTAACCTTCCTCTCTCTTTAATGTTTGAAATCTGATCGTAAAGCTGGATTTTGGCATCAGTGTCTATGATGGGCTGAAGCATGACAGGCTGATGTGAGAGCTGTGAGATTTGCAGCGTGCACTGCCTGGAGTCTGTTTTTTTGAAAGGCTGGGGTGGAACATTCTGCTCCCTTTCAATTTATATTGAAACTTCCATGGGCATAAAGGACAGCCTTGGGAATCTGAATGTATTTTGACTTGACCAACTTTGCATCAAAGTGTTTCATCTTGCATTTTTGGCAGGTTTTCAGTGACATGACTGTGGGAGAAGGAGAAATGGTCTGTGTGGAGCTAGTGGCCAGTGACAAAAGCAACACCTTCCAAGGGGTGATTTTCCAGGGGTCCATCCGCTATGAAGCACTCAAGAAGGTCTATGACAACAGGGTAAGGAGCTTCTGAAAGACAATGTCCTTTGTAGCAATGGTGCTCTGACTAGATTTTTTTTGTGGCTGAGGCTGTCAGCTTTTTATCCTGTCAGCTGCATCATTGTCTTTTTTGGCTTTGAAAGTTAGCTGAAAGCTACTGGTTTTGGTTCAGATAATTGAGGGTATCCAGTCTGGGATATATTCCTAGAAGAAGGGAAGGTAGGGGTGCCTAGTCAAGACTGTGATACAGGAATGGACCTGAGCAACAGTTCTTGGAGCCCCTTCATTTTCTTGAAAAGTCATAGATATTTCTGTATTCAGAGAAGGTATGATTTCATGGGAGATTTTAAACTCTGGTAACTGCCTTGTGATAAAGTGTATTTTTCTTCATTATATTTTGCACTCATGGCTGTTTTCAAAAGACCCCTGTAGTCTCACTGTCACTGGGAGAAGCTTTCTTTGCTTTTACAGAAACATGAAATACCAGCACTTTCACCTTCAAATTCAGTATTTAGTGCTGAAATCAAGAGTCAATAAACTTCTCAAATGGTTTATTATGAAGGCAATCCTGAGAGGCTTTTATAAACAAACAGAAGTAATTCTCACAATATCTACTGTGTCTCTAAATTTCTTTGTTTCTATCCTTGTCAGGAGGGATCCTGAATAATTTCCCTTCTCTCTGATTTAAATGTGAGTCATTACACTCTTCCAGCAGGTTTCTGAGAGAACATGAAATAAAAGATTTTTCTCTCCCACCATTATCTTGTGGCCTTACACTGTCAGCAGCTGGGTCATTAAAATAAGTGGGAATGCAGAATCACTGAAGACAAGATAAAAAGAAAGCCCTGCAGTGGAAAGATAAGATCTGATGTGGTAAAGTCACCTCATAGCCTAGGAATGTCCTGATTGACCACACAGCTACTTGACATTATTTTGTTAGATGAAGTAAAATTGTTAACTCTTCAAATATTTCATTATGGCCAGAGGCAAAACTTGAAATTTTACCATTCTTTTTACAGAACAGGAGTAATTTCTATGCTTTTGAAGATTACTTGATTTTAGTTGTTTCAAGGAAGGTTTAGATTGAATACTAGGAAAAATCCCTTTACTGGCAGAGTTGTCAAGCACTGGAACAGGCTGCCCAGGGAAGTGGTGGACTGCTCAGCCCCTGAGATACTTAACAGATGTGTAATGTGACACTTAAGGACATGATTTAGTGGTGGGCCTGGCAGTGTTTGGTTAATGATCTTAAAAGTTGTTTCTAACCTAAATTATTCTAGGATTCTGTAATCCTCAGTATAGTACAAGCTGATGAGCATCTTGGCCTTTTCATAAACCAATGACAATTGCAACAAATCCCTTAAACTTATGGATAAAAGCTGAAAACTTAGGGCATCATTTTCACTTAGCAAAACCTTGACTGTTTTCATATTGGTCTGTTCCTTTTTTCAGTTCTCAGTTCAATTTTCAGTTCAGTTGTGGTGACTGAAAATTGAGCCCCTGTGTCTGTTGAGGGGATTTAAAGCTGTCAGGGTGTTTTGGTGAGCTGTGCAGTGCAGTTTAGTTGTGCATGGGACTGGTTCCTTATATTTTGGCCTTGATAGTGTGGACATAAAAATGTCAGAAATGACTTGGCACAAAGTAGTGACCCAGTTGTGGGGTGTGCTTGGCTGGTTTGAGGCATCTTGTGTGTGTGTGTTGCTTTTTGGACTCAAATGAGTGCCCCAGCACAGGCTGCATCGAGTTGTGCATGTGCCTGCCTGTGCTCTCATGTGCCACAGGATGTGGGCCTGGATAAAAACCTTTGGTTTTCTCTCACTGTGCCACTGCTAACTCTGCCTTTTGGATGGCTGAAGGAGTTGGTTCTTGTCAGAACCTCTTTTTGTCTCTGTAAAATTACTTTCCCTTTGGAGATCACTTCAGATTTTGGCTTAAAATGTTTCTTAGGAATCATTATCCTCTAAGGTTCTGACTTCTTAGATAACTGCTTTCAGAGGATGTTATTTTCAAGTTGAAGAGCTGTTATTACATGTTTTTTCTTTCCTGTTTTGGTGCATTGTAGGTGAGTGTTGCAGCTAAGATGGCTCAAAGAATGTCTTTTGGCTTTTATAAATACAACAACATGGAGTTTGTCCGAATGAAGGGACCACAGGGAAAAGGACATGCAGAGATGGCAGTGAGCAGAGTTTCCACTGGTGACACTTCACCCTATGGGACAGAAGAAGATTCAAATCCAGACTCCCCAGTGCATGAGAGAGTAAGTAGCAGACAGAAATGCTCTCTTTAGGGGAAGCATGAACATGCTTTGTTCCAAAGCCAGGAGACAGGCTGAAGCTGGGGTGAACTCCCATCGAGGTTGTGCACTTAGGTTTGCCTGTGTGTAATTTGGTTGTACTCAGTATGTGAGATGGATTCTTTAACACAGTTTTCCCCTGAGCAAACACACAGAATACAGAGATGACTGGATGATTCATGCTTCTGGAGGAGTGTTTTGTTGAAACAACAGCAGTCTTGATGCCAGGGAAACTGATGATTCTGCCTGTTTGCTATAAAAAAAAGTAGATTCCACTTCTGTGCGAGATGGGATTTACCTAGAAACGTGGAATTTGTATATTATATAGGTTATATAATACACAGAGAGTGGTGCTTTTAGGTTTTGCCACTGAGGAATATTGCCAACAGGAAGCCTGTGCAATGCTAAAGCAAAGATCATGGATCCAGATGCTGCATCGTATTCATACATTTCCTTAATTTTAATGCAAGTGCAGTAAAATGCCAATAGAATCAGACCACAGATGCTAATTTAGCCTTTATTCAATCCTAGCCTTCTTTTCCATTAAGAGATTTTACCTGGTTAATGGAGATTAGGCAACACGTCTTCAAAATACTTGCACAGAGCTGGGCTGGGTCAGTACCTTATGGAGTCTAGCATGGTTTTCTGTGTAGTGCAGCTAACCTGTATCATTTAAAGATCTGCAGAACAGTTTCTAGAGGTCTCCATGCAGGCAGTGTGGTTTTTGTTTCTGACTTGGTAAAAGGCAACACGAGCTACCAGCACAAAACTCATTAATTGGATGTTCTTGCTCTCTACCACAGAAACACAGCCTGAGGAAATCAGGCCTGGAGGGACAACATGATCTTTTATCTTCAAGACTTCCAGTGTCAGCTGGAAAATGTCAAATTAGATTTGATAATGTGTTACTGCTTTTTGCTAATAGTTTTTACACTGCCGTGTCTGTTTTTGGTTCCCCCAACAGTATGATATGAAATGACTCCCAAATTAAAACCAGAGACAAGCACAAATTAGAAATCAAGTGTGCTGGGAAGAGGACCAGTTGGGTGTTACAATGCCCTTCTTTCATTTTTTTAACATTAGTGATAGAGGGGCAACATGGAGTGTTTCTGCATTCAGCCTGGCTTGGCTGCCACCATCACTCCATGTCACCTCCCTCTGCATTTCTTTGGACAGATATNNNTTAAAAACTCCTCTGGCCTACGGGAGACTCAGTATCTTTTTGTTTTAAAAGTTACTTGGGTCATCTGAGCTCAGCTGAAGGGTCCTAGGTGTGGCTCAGGGTGTGCATGGAGGTGTGCAGGAAACTGAGGTATCAATGTTGAATCTTCCCATGTCTGCTAGATGGCAATTTTCTTCAAAAGAAACTATTTCTATTTTATTACCCTGGTGAATTTCTGCATGAGTAAGTACTTACTTTTAGGGCTACTCTATGATTTTGTGTATGAGGGAAGGCTGAGTTAGTGTTCTGCTGGTGCAGTATGGTAACACAAGCCCTCTCCTGTCTGTCTGTTGTTTTCAGCTGCTACCATTTATTAGCTTCAGTCTAAATGGTGAACTCTGTGCTAGGCAAGGTCTGTCTGGTTTTAGAAGAGCAGTTACAGATAGTGTCCTGCAGATAGTGCAGATATAGTGCAGTTACAGATAGTGCAGATAGTGTCCTGCATGGGATTTATCTCTAAACAACAAATAGGAGGCTTTCCTCTTTTTTTTTTTTTTTTTTTTGAGTTTCAGAAGTGTTCCAGTAAAGTCCAATCCCTTGAGGCTTGCTGTCTCTTCCTGCCTTTCCAGATCTGCACAACGCGACCAATCTCCGCTCGCGCTCCCTGTCTGGAACGGGTCGCTCGCTGGTGGGCTCGTGGCTGAAGCTGAACAGAACAGATGAGAACTTTCTACTCTATGCACACTTAACATACATCACTTTGCCATTGCATCGAATTTTAACAGGTGAATTTTGGCATGCATTGTGCACCATGTTGGGGGATTCTGCTGTTAAGGCAGAGGAGCAAGTGTTTCTCTGTAATGCTGTTGTGAATAGGAATTGATTTCAATTTAGACGAAGTTACAGATTCCAGTAAAAAATTGGTCATTTATAAATAAGGATGGATTTTGAACAATGTTTCACCAAAATACATAATCATTCCTTATGATCATTGTGTTTATAGTCTTACAGCAAGTTAGCTGGAGTTACCAAGCTTACTCACTCTCTCACCCCAGGCATTTTGGAATTCACAGAAGATGTATTGTTTCTGCTGGCATTTAATATTTGCTCAAGAGGGTGGCACAAATGCCTCCATGCTCAAATACTGGCTTTGAGCTTGAACATCCTTTCTGAGACTTAATTTGTTGAACATATGGTTGCAGGAATTGGGGGTATATATTGAGATACACAGGATTATGGCATGAAATTTTTGGGATGCAAGGCAGAATTTTCATCTGCCATTCTTCCCTACCCACATTTGTTTCAGCTTGACATGTTGTGTAGGCCCTGTTTCCAAGGCCTTTTTGTAATCGATGTATTTGTGGCAATGGCAGCTTTCCAGGTAGCAGGAGCATTATGTGTGCGGTAGGGTGAAGTGGGAAAGGTGCTCATTTCTCTTGGGTAGTTCAGGAAACCTGTACTAAGATATTTAAATCCCAGTGATAGTGATCAAAGTACTTTTTAAAATGTCTTGAGTTTATTGATATGACTTCACTCTGACCCTTCTGTCCATGTTGGATAATCACACTTCTGTCACCTTCTCCTCATGTCAGATGATCTTGTTCCTTAGTCATCTCTGTGGCCCTCCACTGGACTCCCTCCACTGTGTTTAATTCTTTACAGGTGTGGCTGGAGCCCTCTGGAGCTGGGGATCAATTTTTGCTCATGTCCTCCTCTTTGTGCAGTTGGATTTGATCAGCCTTTTAATTGTGTGCTCCCTGTTCCCATGTTCCTTGTTCTTTGTATAGCCTTGAAAAGAACATCACAGCCCAGTTTCCAGATATTTCTGCATAGTGCCCTGCCATGTTGGTTTTATATTTAGAAAGATGCCCACAATTACAACATAAGTGTTAAGGTTCAAATTCTGCCCCACTTGGAAAATACGAAATTGAGGAGCCGAAAAGATGAATGTTTCCTTGTGGCAGCTTTTTGAGTGCAGAAATGTAGTCTTTGGGCTATAGAATGATTGAGAGTTGATTTATTTGTGCCCACAGAAGTTTCCTTTAGGGGAATGTTGCATTCCTTGGGGATGTTGCATTTGCCTGTTCAAGAATGGGAAACCCCTTGGCATCTCTTGTTAATGGCATGTAACACTGGTTTCCCTGGAAAATATTCCCACTCCCTGTCTAACATATGTGGCTTCATCCCAGTATAAATGATAGTAGATCAGCTTTGCTCTCCACATGATGGGATGTATTTGCAGTTTGTCATCTTTCAGTTCCTCCCAGCTGCATCCTGGTTAACTCAGATCCCAACAGGCAAAGCCGTGTGATTGTCATGTTTTAGATTCCTGCTGGGCTGTGCCACAGTCCACGCTTTTGTCTTCATTTCTTTGTGCTTCCTGGTGCTGTGGCTGCTTTCAAGAGCCTCTGAAGTTGGCTGTGTCTGTTTCTCTCCCATGCCCAGATATCCTGGAAGTGCGGCAGAAACCAATCCTGATGACATAGCAGAGGGCGGGCACTGCCTTGGAGCCTTGTTGCCAAGTGCCTATCCACAGCGGTTTTCCGTGCTAACACTACCATCTAGTGTCAGGAACATAGACCTCAGCAGGAAACAGGGAAGTCCAGGAATACCAGCCGATCAAAAGTGCCTCTTTCTTCCTTCCTCTGCTGTCACACACCGAATGCCCACATCACTGGAGAGTGTTTCTGACTGGAAGAGGACTTTCAGCAAGATAAAACGAGAAGGGGCTGCGTTTAAACTGAGTCAACACTTTACGGACAGTTTCCTACTGTGTTTACTTTATAACTTAAGAAGCCAACAATATGTACAGAATGTGTTAAACTTTATATATTCTTTGGAAGAAACATTCTAAGAATTTCATAACGATGTGCTCCTGGACATTGCTCCATAGACTCTGGCCATACCCTCTCCTCGTCTGATCGGCCGTGTGCAAGCGTGTGTGAGTGTGTGTGTGTGTGGGGAGAGAGCAGCTTCCTGCTAAGGGAAGAAAAGGAAAAAGGTACATTGCTGTTTTGGTATGTGCAGCAGATCGGGTCAGAGCTTAAAAGAGGCTGAAAAAAATGTTCCCATTTTCTGTCGTGTCAGTGTTAGGACAGGTGAACTCTGCTGACAGATTTCCGTGTCTACCAAAGAACAGCAACATTTTCATCCTCAAGAGCTGGCTAAAGAAAATGAGCCAGTGAAAAGAAGGCTAAAATGTGCTGCTATAGTAAAGCTGAGGTTCATCTCCAGTACTAATGCTGCTTGTCTTTCTCTCAGCTGAGTCAATACCAGTTTGAGTCTAAAGTGAAAAAACAGGAGATATAATTGATCTCCAAAGGCCTAAAACCTTACCAGTAACCCATCCTCCTGCATGCACTGGACTTGAGAGTTTGTAGTTGTCCTTGCAGTACCCGTTGTAGCCAGGGAGGGCATGGGAGCTGCTTTATGCTCAAGGCAGCTTGCCCGGATTTTTCCATCTTTGGTTGTTACATGATGAAGCACAGAGAGCTTTCTTGAAATACAAAAGATGGAAACACAATTCTCTTCTGAAGAATTGCATAGTGGGAGGTCTGAAAATGGTGTGTCAGGAGCTCTCAGGAAAACAGCCTTATGTTTACACATGAAGTTCAGCTCTCTCTAAACAGCAGAACTGCTGTCCTTGACGTTTGAAAACAAAAATGATTGAATGCTGAGGCTACTGTGCTTTGGCTGACTATTTTGATGAGAGCCAGTACATACTTGGGGTTGTTTAGGACCGCACAGCAGTGGGACGGGTGGTGTGTCCTTTGAGGCACGTGAGACTCCAGTACATGCACAAAGGGAGAGCAAAGATGCCATTTTTGTCATTTGCAGACTCTGAGCACCTAAACCTGATGCTGTGGCATGTGCTCTGAGCCCAGACCTTTGTCTCCCTCTTGCCTGGTCTTTCCCAAGTGCTTTGTTGTTACTCTTGCAGTAGCATCTGATGACTTAACCTCTCAAATAGGACTTTCTGCTTTTTTTCCTCAGGCTAGATTCCATGGAAATAGCTCCACTTCAGCATAAAGGCTGACCAAATTTGCCCTTCAGCCCAACCTGATGTCTCCAGCATGGTAAGGAGGCCTGTCTGTATTTGAGGCCAGGCCTGGAAGCTGTCACCTTAGCACAGCATGATGGCCTTTCTTACACTGACAGCATGAGTGTATGACAGGGACAGCTGAACAGTTTTCAGTTGGCTTCAAACGTGTTGCAAGGCATTGGAAAAATGTTCCCTTTGTCATTACCAGCACACCCCCTTTTCATGCTGCAACCTTGGAATGTTGCCTGTGGTCTGTGTGGATGTGAGGGTGTTTCCACCATCTCACCTGGTTGCCCCAGACTTTCCCCCTGAGCCCGGGGAGAGGTGGAGTCCTCACTCAGCAGCTGAAGTGCCCTCTCAAGGAACTTGCCAGGCAGCCTGGGTGGGTACCTGAGATCCCACAGGTGCTGTTCCTGACATCAGTCAGTACAAATATTCTCTCTTCACCCATGCTGAGAATTAAACCACTGCTCAGCTAGAAAACAAGCCTCTCAATGTGCTCCTTACTCTGTGCTTTCATACTGCTGGACTGGGCAAATCAGTGCTTGGTTTTCCTTCAAATGTTCATTGCAGAGGGAAGGGAGAGAGGGTTCACATTTGTACTAATCATGACAATTGATACCTTTCAGTCAGGCAGCCAGAGGAACAATGTAAAAAGGAAGTGTATCCAGATAGGACCCTCAGTGGTAGGTGCCTGGACACTTCTCAGTGGACAGGAATTTGTAATGCTCCCTCAGTGTTGTGTATTATGTTTAGGTGGCTTAACTTTGTGTAATTTGAAAGACTGAGAAAATCTTGCTGTGTAAGATTTCAAAGCAAATGAGGAATGATTCTAAGCTAGTGCATTAGTTTTAAAGCAGTGCTATGGAAGGTACAGTTTAGATCCTACATCTGTGTTTCAGGAGGTATCATCTGCTTTGTTACATGTATGTGGTTGGATTTTGATGTCTAGTGTTTGAAGGGCTGTAATGTCCTAAAGAAAGTGAATTTATTTCCTGTATCTTGTTAGTGGGATATGCTATAGGTACATTAAAGACTCGCCTTTTCTAGTAGAAAAGGACTACAAGTATGCCCTCATGGACATCCATGGAAAATAGAGGTCAAAAAGTCTACTGAATGTCAATAGTGCTTTTTGGAAGCAAAGATGTGCCAGATTCTCAGTTATTCCTTTTTTAAACAACTGTCTTGGACTTGTTATGTATAGCCAGTGCTTCCCACTTTTTGTTATCGAATTCCACATCTTGTTCTGCTTTTAAACAAACCCTGGAAATTACAATTGGTTGTCCTTGTGGGGACACATTGTCAGGGGATTTGATCAAAAAGGGTTTTTTGGGTCAGGATGGCCAGCTGGACCCTTAGCATGCTATTGCACTACATCAAAAAAGAAAAGTGAATGTTAGTAAGAACCTCTCAACCTATTAATTTGGATGGGGTTTAATTCTGTAGCTCCTAAGCAGTAAACTGGATTCAGGCCCTGTTGGGCATTGAAGAAATTGCTGCAGATGGAGCTGTTGTGTCCTGCAGTGTCCTGAAGGCTGTTTGGCTGTCAGTGTCTTAATGGTTGGAGCACAGTGGGTTTCATCAGTTATGCTGATGTTTGAAGATGCAGCTCAGTTAACAAATTTGGGAAACTTTGCAGAACAGCTTTCTTTCTTTTTGGAATTCCACCATACCTCATTGCTCAGTTAAGTCCTTCCATCCTTCTGCTCATTCACTCCCTCTGGAGATCAAGTCTTACCACTTGAGCTCTTCACAGATGTTGTATATTGATAGATGTCAAATACAAGGATGTGAATCTTTTCACCCATAACAAGTTTTTCACTGCTATTGATTTAACCAGTATAAAAAGCTTTTTATTTTTTTTTTTATTTTTTTAAATCAATTTTTTTGTGTTAGCTGATTATTGCTCTGCTTTAGAGACCACCATGTATGTGAAATTATGTTCTCTTACTGCCAGCCAGGACAAGGCAGATTCCAAATTTCATTTTGAAAGAAGATGCTTTTAGAAACTCTGAGTCTTTCAGTTGTCTTGGCTGTTCCAGTTTGTGTGGGTCCCTGTTCCTTCTCTTTTTATTCTCCTGGTCTTCATTGTTTACAAGGCTTGGGCATGTTAGGTTCTGGATTGCTGTTACTATTTTTATAGTTTTCTATTTCTGGGCATGGTGTGCTTTCCAGAAAAGACAATTGTTTGCACAGGTGGCTTTTCACAGTAATATGTTTTTCCCAAATTATGTTCATTATTTAGACAGTGAAATCCTTGGCTCTGCAGACAGATTTCTTCCAGCAGATCCTCGTGTACAGAATCCCATCTGGTCACTGAATTCTGTATGGTTGTGGAATCCAGGGAAATAGACTACTCTTAGACTATTGACCTGCTTCTTGCCAGTCAGTAATTTTTCCTTTTTGAGATGATTGCTTGTCCTGTATTTTGTAGTCTGAAGCTTCCATATTAAAGACAGATGTAAGACAAAATCTTCAGAAGTGCCTAAGCCCTGTTGTTACCCAGTGGGGTTTAAGAACAAATTTTTATTTAGGAAAATAATTTATTAGTCTTAAATTCTATCTGTGTTGTATGTAGCAGTGTCAAGAAATGCAAAGTTTATAGTTCTTGGATGAACAGTGTCTCTCATATGAACTCACCCTTTGTGTTTGAAAGACTCTCATGGTTTCCAAAGCTCTGGAAAGTGGATTTCCTGTGGTCACAGCAATCAGATGTCTGCAAATGCCTTACACATTCTGCAAGGTGTGACTGCAAGTGTGTGGTGCTGGTGTGTAGAAATTCTGTGTCAAAAGTAGGTACGGTAGAATCCAGTGAAAGGCATTGTGAAGTAGGTAGCTGTTACACCAAACCTTAAACAAAAGAGTATTTCACACCAGAATGTAGCTGTTTGGATACTTGGTCAAGATAATACAAGTCTGCAAGCAGGTTTGCAATGTTGAACGTTCTCTGTGTAAATATATAAATATTCTCAGCCTAATTTTATCAGCCTAACACATGTTGCATGGTTTGGGTTTTATTTGCCTCATCGATCA
Source organism: Trochalopteron elliotii (assembly GCA_024734555.1). Taxonomy (NCBI): domain Eukaryota; kingdom Metazoa; phylum Chordata; class Aves; order Passeriformes; family Leiothrichidae; genus Trochalopteron; species Trochalopteron elliotii. Next base: position 4,265,783 of record JANPWX010000593.1, on the reverse strand, counting down.
TTGGTGTTGCTTAAAAGGTGATGGGTTGAAAATTGTGCTGGCACTGTACTGAGCCATTTGAACAAAGAGCAAGGAGAACGTGGTGCACCAAAAATAAAGTTGACTGTGCTTATGGCAGCAGTGAAGAAAGTGTTGGACCCTGCAGCAAATAAACAGACCTCTTTAACGACCATGAACTCTGTTAGTGGTGTTTTCTCTCTGCTGTGCCTGGTGGTGGTGGGGTTTGGATGGATTCCTTCCTGGTGGCAGGCACCAGTGGTGGAGTGGTGCTCCGTGGCACTTGTGTAGGCATTGCCAGATGAATACTCATGTGGCAGAGTGACCTCACTGCTCTTTGTTCTGATTGCACTTGGAGCAAAGCCCAACTTCTGATTCTGCTGCAGAATCTCTAAGTGATCAGTCCCTGACAACTTGACATTGGATAAGGGGGAAGAAGGTAAAAGTCAGTGGAGTCCTGAATTTGTTTATAAAAGGTTTTCATTCTTGCCTTTAGAACAGCCCTTCTAAACTGACCTGTGGTTTGTTCTAAACTTGATTATGTAGTCATGAACATTTACGTTTGTGCAGTGTATAATAGTGAGGATTGATGGCTGTGATGGTTTCTTCCTGATTAATTCAGGAAGAATTTTAATGTGGGTTTGTGCAGAGTCACAAAAATGAGATTGCATTTAGATCTGCACTGCTTACACTGCCTTGAATTGTGTACTGGCAAGGATCTGCCTTGATTTAAAAACATGCAAGGCTCTGAATCCTCCCTCTCCACTTGATTTTTGTGTGATTTTAACATTTCACAGTAGAAGGAACCTTCAGGGGATTTTTCTGTCTAAATTAGTTAAACACTCCTTGAACAAATGTTACCAACTGTGTCCGTGAGTTGATATGGTGATGATTTCATTTCAAAGAATCCCAGAGCAGGATGTTTTATGAATCCATCTGGTAGGTAACAACATTTCTCCTAAGCCATATGTGTGAAAGCTCAGAGATGTGTGGCATATTAGGGAGAATTAAAACACAGAGCTTAAGAAGAACAGGATGTCTCAATTCTTTACAAGGATATTTGAGCAGATTGTTGGCAGTGTTGTTTTGTGACTGCTCATGCAACTGGGCAGGAGCCTTAGCTGGCTGGGAAATACTAAAATATGGCTTTGAAACAAACAGTGAGTTGTTTTTTGGGTTTTTTTTCTTGAATGCTTTAAGTTGAAAGGTTTCATAAGCAGCCATAATGGAGATGCATTATTTAAATCAGTACAAAAGGTAAAGAGCAGCAAACCTCACAAGGGGTGGTAATAAACCTCTCCTGCTTGGTTATTCCAAACCCATTCAAGGGTTTGGACAGGAAAGGGTTTGCTGGTTTTAGGTTTAGTTTTTAATCCAAATGCTGAGAGAAAAGAAGACTGCCATGTACATACTTGTAAAGCTTTCCCAGCTTTACTGAATTAATTTCTTGAATATACTAAAAGACAAATATGGGACTAACAGTGTGGCAGTACATTTTGCTCTATGGTGTGCCTGCTTTGGGCAGCCAAGTTAACTCATGTTCTTTTGTCCTGGAGTGTTGTGTCCTGCCTGGCCACACCTGGAGAGATCCTCCCAAGAAATACCCTAATATTGCTTGGCACACAAGTTTATCATCAAGCTCTGATTATACATAGTAAAACCACACTTTGGAAATTAAAGGAAAACTAGGCATCTCTGTTAGCAGTTACTTGTGGGCTCTGCTCAGAAGTGTGTTGCTCCTGAAACCTGTTAATGAAACTTTGCAGAAAGCAAAGGGGTAAAATGAAGGAAGAATATGGGTCTGATTTTCCATTAACAGTGTAAATGAGAATCTGGGAGGAGCTGATGCTCCTTAGTTAAGAAAACATTAAAATACATCAAGGAAAATACAAGTTAATTCAAACTCTGTCCCCAGCTTGGTTCCTCACAGAGGTTCTTATGAGATCTAGTGATTTCATTGTTGGAAATAAGTAATTTATGCTTGGTTATGCCAGGAAACTCTTCCCCAAGACAGACTAGTTGGCTTTTCCTAGTAGGGTTAATGTTTATTGGGGTGGTGGCATGAAAACCAAGGTAGATGATCCACTCTTTTGTTCAGACAAGACAGAAGGGTCTGTGTGCACAAACAGGATTTACTCATGTGAGGCACATGTCCTTCCACTGCAGAAGATAAAGTTGACCTGTCAGACAGCTGTCCTTGGACCTTCACATGGATCTCATGGCACCTGCACAGAATGAAGGATCTTTAGGCAAAACCTGGTCAGAACATGAGTGTGAGGGGTGGGAGAGGGTGAGGATGTGCCTGTTCAGCAATGCAGATGGAGCTGCTGCTGTTTCCTGGGCAGTGTGAGCATTCTGCTGGAGCTGCTGCTGCTACACGGATGAACTTGAGGGAATGACATAAATGTTTGAATAATAGCTGTGCAGATTAGTTAAACTGCATGTTCCTGAGTTCACTTCAGAGAAACTGTTCAAAGGAAAATGGGAATAAACAGTTTTAAAGCCTTGTTGAAATGAATGGAGCTGGCTGATAATTTCCTGAAGTACCAAGTCTGCCTGCACAGCTCAGTGGAGAGCACCTGCACTGCAGAAAAGCTTTGTCTGGAAACGTTAGTTACAGTTGCACTAATGTTTTCCCTGTTGCCTGTTTATGCCAACATTGGGGTGATTCTGGTGATTCATGAATGACTGTTTCACAATGTGTGCTGACTCACCCCATGCTCTTCTCCTTCCCATCTTCCTACGAGGTTCAAATGTGGTTATAAATTGCAGTTCTGTTTTCCTGCTGGAGCAGCATTGCTGTGGAGATTCAGCAAAAGCAGTGTACAAGTCTACAGACTATTTGAAGTCCTGCACTCAGCCTTTAATTCTGATGCAATCATTGTGTTCATCTAAACCCTACTGGAAATAGGGAATGCCTGCACTGAGTCTAGATGCTTTCCTCTGCTCCTGAAGGACAAGAGAGCTGCCAGAACCTACTCTGTCATCACTGCAAGTGTCAGACTAAGTTTTCCTTTGAAAAACAGTGATAGATGGATCATCAAGGAACAAGAAGAGTTGTTATTATTCAAGCTTGCTTTTCAGCAAGAGGTGGGAATGCCATGCTTCCTGCTATGGGTGTCTGTGGTTATCCTGCCCAACACAGGAGATCAGCACAAGTGTAATTTCTGACTTCACTGTAAAGGTAAGGAAACACAGATTTCATAAACTGCCAAAGTAAGTAAGCTTGATATGTAAACCACCATTTTCTTTTCAGTGTTAGAAGTTTCTTTTTACAGTGAACCATCTGCAAGCTTTCCCTGGAATTGCCATCAACAGAATTGTTCTATTTGCAGGTGAGAAGAATGCCCCTAAGTGCCCGTCAGTCCAGGCAGGGCTCCATATAGCATCGACCATAGTTCAGACAAAAATTTTGTAGTGAATTATGTCATCCATGCTATAAGGTAGTAAACTAAAGTCACACTTTTTCCTCAGTGGTACTACCTGAACAAGAAAATTCTGTTCATATCTTTGAAACCTCTGCAGACTTCCAGAGATTATGAATTTCTTTGTTACATCTCAGTAAAGGTTATGATGTCCCTAACAGTAATACCCATTAAACTGATTATTATGGGTATTTATTCTGATTATAATCCATTTTGATTGTAATCAAAATAAATATCCATATGCAGGATGCTCATATGCAAATAAAAATTTCTAAACAAGTGTGATGCCTGAAAAAATGAGCAATACACAAACCTAACAGAAACTGGGATAAGTGTATTGACTGCTTCAAACAGTGTAAATTCTGCTGCTGCTTCTTTATTCATCTTGTACAGTCCTTCATTCCTTGGTGCAGCTGCTGTATTTCATGCAATTCACTCAGCTTCATGTGTTCAGAGTGATATACTGTAGCTTGTGCAGAGGTTTGCCTTCCAGCCATCATCTCCTGAGTATTCAGAGCAGTTTGTTGCTTTTGTCCACCTCAACTTTCATTGTCTTGTCTTTCTTACAAACATCCTGTGAAGCAAGTATTTTACCAAAGCTGTTGCCCAAACTTTGGATTTGTTCACACCTTCACATGAACTGCTTTGTGCAAAGATGGTGCCCAGGGTTACTTGGCTGGTTCTTGCTCTGCATTTGCCTTTCAGTTTTGTCTTTAGCATGAGGTTTATTATGGCAGGTAACTTGTCTGTTGAGGCATTGTTTGGATCATGATTAAAGTGTACTTCTTACCATCAGTATTTACTAGCCAGTCACACACAGCCTTCTCATGGTTTATCCCCAGGCAGCAGCTCAGCCCTTCACTCCTCCCCCTGCTGAGATGGGGAGGGGGTTGGAAGGATGAGAGTGGGAAAACTGGTGGGTTGAGATAAAGGCAGTTTTACAGAAAAGCAAAAACCATACACACCAAACAAAACAGCATTTATTCCCCACTTTCCATGGGCAGGCAGGTGTTCAGCCATCCCAGGAAAGTTGGGCTCCATGACACACCACGGTGACTTGAGAAGACAAACGCAGTCACTCCAAATGTCCAGCCTTCCTCCATCTCCCCCCAGCTCTGTGATGCTGACCATGACACCACATGGTCTGGGGTGTCCCTGTGGCCAGCTGGGAAAAGCTGTCCCAGCCATGTCCCTTCCCAAACTCCCTGTGCCCCCTCAGGCCCATCACTGGTGAGGTGGGAGAGGAGCAGAAAAGGCCTTGGCTCTGTGCATGCCTAAACTAAATAATAACTAAAACATCCCTGTGTTATCAGCACTGTTCCAGCTCAAATCCAAAACGCAGCCACTACCAGCTACTGGGAAAATTAAGTTATCCCAGCCCAAACCAGCACTCCTTAAGTTCTTGCTGTGCTCTTCACACTAATGGTTCCAACTGCTGCATGCTGTGGTTGCTGTGACCTGCAAGAGCATTTGCCTGCTGGGTCAGGAACGAGCCTGATTTTGATTAACACACTCCATTCTTGGAGTGTTGCATTTTCTTAGTCTTAGACTTGATGTCTTCTGCACGGTTGCTTTTGCCCCTTCCTCTAATGCAAGTGATAAAATCTTTGGTGATTAGCAAAGCACTAGGCATCAGATGTTCTAGGTTACCCCAGCCCAAAAAGAAAAATAATTCTGCCCTTGAGAGCTGTTACTTGGCTTTTGTTTTATGGCTGCCAAAAGTTTGGGAGACTAAATGATGACGACAGTCCTTTTAAGTAGAAAAAGTGTGCAAAATGTGGAATAATTCCAGCACACATCCCAGGTGTATGAAGTTGAACTATACTTGGCATGACAAGTCTGGCAGTTTCATTCATTGGGGGTTTTGAGTTTTTTTCCTTGTGTTTGAAAACTGTCACAAACCAATGAAGAAGAATATCACTTTGGCCTGACTTTAGGTTAGTGCCTCTAGGCAAGACCTAAAATAAGTTCAGCAAGGGTCATCAGGTAAACCTGGATTATGTGGCTTCTAAATGCTTTAATATTCATGTGGAGGGTTTAGAGGTCAGTCTCTGTACCAGTCACTCTACCAGTATGTGAGCACAGGTGTTCCCTCTGTCCTCCAAGAGATCCAAGCTGGCTCAGCTCACTGACCTTGCAAGGAGGAAACATTTTGCTTCCAAGTCAGGAATGGGCAGGGCAGGACTTTCCTTCTTTTAGCTGCAGAATTTTCCAGGCAGGAGTTCACCTGCAAGCAACTGGTTGTACAGTTTATTTTATTAAGGCAATATTATACACTCAAAATGAAAGTCATTCACACAAGCCAAATGAATCTTCCATTCATTTATTCACATTTTCCATGGATTTTTGTACATGTCGTCAGTGTATCAGAAAGAATGAAAACATTAACATACATGTTATGTAAAACTTAAGTATCCACTGAAAAATTCAGAGCATTTTGAACTCTACTAAAAACTAACAAATCATCACATTCAGCATCTTCATTGGATTTAGACTAGCTCATGCCACTTTAGATTGTTTAATGTCAGGTAATTTCTGCACACACGCACCAGCTACAAAATTTTATCAAATGCAAATAAGTTAAGGCATCAGAAAGAAAGTCTTTAACGACAGTTTAAATGTTACAGTGCTGCAAAGGGAGCTGAACTTCAGTTTTAATAGCAAAGCAAACTCCTGATTGGTTTATGTTCTACAGTAAGTTCATTTGAACTGTAAATTTAATTTAAATTTTCACATCCATCGACCAAAAGGGATTAAAGGAACACAGTGTTGTCCTCTCAAATAGATAATTTTGAATACATTACCAAAAAACCCCCTCAAAACAAAAAAACAAACAAAAAACCACCCAAACAAAAAAAAGAACCCCCCCAAAAACTAAACCTTGCATATTGCAATTTAATATTTTAAAATAAAATTCAAGCCAACTGTAATCATCTCCCTTAGAAATTATTCTGAGAATCAGAAGAAGCAGAGATGTTTATTTTCCAGCCAAAACTTCAAAATTAGAGGAGGAAGAATGGATAAGACACTCCACCATCTACATACAGCTGGAACAGTGAAGGCATTAATGCAAATTGGGGCAGAAACTTGCATCTTTAATATCAGGTGTCTGATATCCAGCTGTTAAATACGTTACCAACCAAGACACAGGAATGCCTCCTTGAGTTGGAATTCTGCTCAAAGTTCTTGGATAGCATGTGCCAGTTGGCTATGAAGGCAGCAGTACACTGATGTCTGTGCTCTCCATGAAATTTGCTTTTTCATTTAAGGCCTTTATTTCTATGTAACAATCTCTGGCCTTTTACAGCATTTCTATGTTTTAGTATTTCTTAAATTGAAACTGAAGCATCATCAAAAATTTCTAACAGTGCTGGAGAAGGGCTGTGCTTTATACCTGAGCACCAAGGTTGTCAGCATGTGACTGACTTTTCCTGCTTCATAGTCCACGTAATGGTATGGTCACCATGAAATGATGGTGATTAAAATCTGCTTTGCAGGGAAATTCTTCCCTGTTCTTTTAGAGGCAATTTTCCCCATTTAAAATGTTCAAAATTGTATGTTTATGCATATATCTGACCTTCTAGTGAAGGTGACATCCCAATTTTTTACGTTCCCTTGGCTTTACTGATTAAATACACATGCAGAAGAATTCAAGTGTTACTTGCTACGATTGCTAGGGTAAGGTTTAATTCTTTCCAACACAATTTATTATTTTTCTACTTCTTTTTCTATTCACTCTGTGCCCTCTGCTTGGAAACAGGCCAGAGATGTACTGTCAGAATTGAGCCACACCCAAGTGTCCAAAAGCCCACAGCTGGCTCTCTTCAGAGGCAAAGCATAAGGAAAGAAGGGTGAAGTTCAGTTTGTTGGTCCACGTTTCTAAGGATGAAGAACAGTTCCAAACCCATGAGCTTTTGGAATTAAGCAAAGGTAAGGCCAAGCTTTTACAGACAGAGCTGTTCTTTATGGGATGTACAACCAGAGCTCTGTCTACAACCCTTGCTGTACACAGGCAGGGTTAAGACACTACAGTCAGAAGACAAATGCAAAATTAACTGAGCCCTTGGACCAGAGCCTGGACTAAACTGTTAGGCAACATTCTGCTTTTCATTCATACACATTTAGACACACCCTGTCAGCTTTGGGCCTCCAATTTAGGTAGCAGCAAGACTTTTTTTTTAAAAAAGCTTAATTTTGAGGAAAGCAATGCCACTGACTTTTAAGTACTTAACCAGATGCAAAAAGAAATCCCAAAAAGGCACCAGTTTATTTTTCAAATATCTCAAATGGCATCTAAGCTCCCTTCACACTCCAGTGTTAAACATGGAATTCTTGTACACTAAGCGTGGCTGATATATGAGCAAAGGCCTTTGTTTTGGAACTTTGGTAAACAGGGCTTATAGATAAAATCAAGATTTTCCTCCTTTAAATGAAGAGGGGAAAAAAAGGCCATAACCTGAATTGTGCAGTGAATTAGGCCTAGAGGCAGCCATTTGCTCCCCCCCAGAGCAGGGGTGCAGCTGAGATGTGCTGCACCTCATCAAATGGTGTTATTATTCCTTGTTCCCTGCCCACAGGATGCCACTGTGTGGATTTCCAGGTCCCCTGTATGAATTGTGTCACACTGACTTTTTTTAAGGAAAGGGGGTTTTCCCTCTGTGTCACATTAGCCAGAGGCAAAACAGCCTGTTTGTTCCATCTTGCCAGAGCTGGTCAGTGCAACACATCTGAGAACAGTTCAAGTTTCATATGAACATCAAGCTCCTGGAGAAGTCCCAGAGTTGGAAGCAAAGTAGAAAAAGTTACTAGGGAAGGACTTTCCAGCAAACATTTGAAAAAAAAGAAAAGGATTAAACCACCAAACACAGTCTGACAAAGTTGAGAGGAAAACCAAGACCAGAATGAATGTTCTGATCCCCAAATTATTGCCACCTGGTTGATTTTATCACAGCTGAAAACTATGTTTACAAATTACACCATGCTCCCCACATGCAACAGAAAGCTTCTGCCAAAGCTGCACTCTGCTGCTTTACTTAATGCTTTTATCACATGGAAAAATACATCCTGACAGGGACCCTTGTGTCTCCTGCCAAGGGCCACAGGCAACAGAAAGGTCTTTTCAAAGTCCTGAAGTTTGTTGGTGGAAGAGCTCTCTTCAGCAAAGTACCAGCAGCAGGAGCAATGCAGCACATCCAGCTCTGCCTCGCTGGGTTTTGGGACTAGGGACAAACACCTGGGAAGATCTTGTGGAAGTGCAGCCCTTTGCCTCTGACCTGTCAGAAGCCAGTGGCTGCCAGTGTGTCCAAGATAAAACTCTTCCAGTTGTCTGCTTGTACTATATTGCACATCATTCACTTGTTGCTACAGTAGGAACAGAACTGACAGTTCCTCTGCAGGAACCACTACTGGCAACAAGACTACACAAGCAAATTCTCTTTTAAATATCTGCAGTCTCTGAGTCCTGAAAGCACGTGGGTCTCCAGCACAATGGAGATCATCACTGGTAGGGTGCAGTACTGTCACTGAGTCTAGAAAGTCAGTCTCACCAGAATACAAGAGACCAATTAAAATTCTGCAGTCTAGAAACAGTTGCAACAGGTAGACTTGAACATCCTCCCTTCCCAAGACAGGAGATGTTTGCATTATATTACAGTCTGTGAGGAAGCTCTTGGTACCATGTTTTTCTACTCAGGATTCTGTCCATTTGGTCGACTGGTGCTAAAAACAAATGCTTGGATTTACATCCATGTGCTTTATCCAGAAGAGGTCCTGCATTTAGATACTGAAAATGAGGGAGCACAATCCAACACTTGTGTTCTATTAAAGCTTTTATTAGCTAGTTTAGCTTTTCCTCACATCATTTTTCCAGAATTCCTATAACAGTTCTTAATATCAGAGTAAAGAATTAAATGTTCAAGTTAGGGAAGAAAAAAAAGAGCAGCAGCAGTTTGGCAATAATTCCTCAAATTACGGACTGCAACTTATTTAAGCCTCCTTTTTCTCCAGTAAGATTTTGTGCAACTCATCTGCATCCTCACTTGTTTTCACTCTTATCAGCATGGTGACAGGAACAGCTGGGTTCTTCTCATCGATGGGTGGGTTAGGAACACACACTATAAGAACATTGTTTTTTCCTGTTCTTGTACATGGCATCTTAGGTGGAATTAGAACATTCAACAGGATATTTCCTGCATTGGAGGAGGGGAAAAAATGATGATTAGCCATTTTCTAGCTTTTTACTGTAATACAGTATTAATATGATCTTGAAGGTCTCTTCCAACTACACATTCTGTGAATATAAGTACTAACTAGAGATTTAGGGTGATGTTTGGAAGGAAGGAAATTGACAAACATATGTTTGTCTGCTTCTTCCCTAAGCATCTGTTCGTGGCCATGGCTCTCAGATTTCTTTCCTCACTAGAAATGAGAAAATCTCTGCAAATACTGCATCCTCCTTTTTAAATGGAGGAACCAGAATATCAAATGATAGTAGGGACACACAGGAGAAAGGGAAGGGGACAAGGGAGAAGCAGCAAATGAGGAATCCATTCACAGTGCTTAGTTTATCCCAAGTTACTCATTCTGACCACCAGACACAGCTCATATGCAGAAGCAAAATGTTCTGATAGAGACAGACATGTTAATTTGGACAAACCAGGGTAAAGCAGGTACTTTATATCCCCAAATACACACTGTAACCTTCTACTTTTTGCACTGCTTCATGTGCTCTCTTTTGTAATGCTCACTAGAGGGATCCAAGTGTTTATCAGTATTCTAAATGATTCAGGGAAAAAAAAAAAAGTACAAAGGTTTTCACTAATTGTATCTGTTAATGATGTGTAAAAAAAGACCAAAAAATCCTAATGCTTAGCAAGGAATTTTGACATCAAGAGCAGGTACTGGGATAAATGTACTTACCTAAATTGGTATCTGCTCGTACTAAGAGTTGAGTTTTTTCATTTCCTGCTGGTTTTAAATGTAATGTTCCTACACCTTTTTCTTTAAATTCATTATCCTTTTTGTAGAACAGTTTGCACCTGTGGAGAAAAAAAGAAATCCCAAGTCCTGGTTTGTGCAGGCATGTAGAGATGAAATACAAAGATATCTCCCAGATACATGTATCCATCTGACTCACAGTCACAGTACTCAGGATTTAACATGCTGTGAGTAACCTCAATCTTTATTATTCTTGACCTTGTTTCACGTGCTAATGGACAGCACTTGCAGATCAAAGAGAATTATTTCTTTCAGTATTGAAATGATGAATGTATTACTTTCAGGGATAAGTAAAAGGCACAGCAACCTGTACTCAGGGTCTATCAGGAGCAATAAATGTAGGCTACTTTTAAAATACACTATTAGAAAGCCATAAGAACTTGCTGTATCATTCTGCAGTTATAACAGGACTTTAATGTACAATTTATAAACATTTCTTAAATGGAGCTCTAATAAACCTAAAGCCATTTTAATAAAGTAGCACACAGCTTCTTTCAGATAGAGCTAAAGGCTTTTTGTAGCAGGACAAATTCTGTGCTGAGTGTCAAGCAGACACACAATTACTTGGACTATTGAACATACTTTGAAAAACTGCTTCTAGTAGAGCCAGTTTCATTTTGAGCTTAAAAGCACAACTTGTTCACTCCTTTATATAATAATAATCAGCATTTTCCAGCTGAAGAATCTTATTTTAGGCTATGCAAATCCACCTGGTGGATTCTCCAGCAGTAATGTATATGATTTCTGTGGTAAAGGCCCCAGGTCCTGCAATTTAACTGTACAAAACCTGATGAAGGCAGAAACATCTTCACTTGTCAAAAAGCTGATCACATATACAACACAAACTATTAGAGTTATGTCCAAGATACAGAAGAATTTTAGTAAGATCTTACACACACTCCTGCCTGTAATTAAATTTTTTTACAAGTTCATATTCTGTGTGGATTCCTAACAAGCTTTATTGATTAGGAAGTCAGGAACATGTCATTAATTATGCACTGCAGTGGTGAAGAACAGCAATATGCAGGAATTAATTTTATTTTCCAAGGTAAAGTCACTTACTTCTTTGAGTAGAAAGCATCATCTTCTTTTATTTCATTAACAATGACTTTTGGTGGCTCTTCTTCCTCCTCTTCTCCTCCTTTAAATAGAAAGTTTTAGTATGTTAACATTGTGAGCACAGGTTTTGGCACTGTGTTAGAAGTCCCTTATGCCCACCATGGTTGACATGGACACATGTGGCCAGCCAGTGACAGCCAGAGCACTTTTGTGCACTCCATGTGCACTCTGCAGCAGCTTCAGCTACAGAAAAAAAAGTGTTACTTGTTTTTCATTCAGCTCTTAAAACAACTTCATCCTCACCTTCAGTTTAAGTGGAATGAAAATACACAATCCATACCAAACAATCAAATCCCAACAATATAAAGCTTAGTAAGTAAAACCTTCTGTTTGAACAGAAACAGTTCTCACATTTCAAAGAATATGCTCCACAAATGGGTTCAAATGAAGCACAATTAATATTTCCAAGAGCCAGGTTTAATCTGGGGGAAGGGAATTAGTTGCAGAATGACAGATAAGAGAGAGTGGCAGATGATGCCTTTCCAGCCCTGCAGCTACTGGGATTTCTATCAGCCTACTGTACCCAGCACAGGCAAAGAGCAGAGTAAAGCTCTCAGGTACTATGTAACTTTGTTGGCCTTACAATCTATTAAGTAAAATGGACAAAATTGTTCTGTATCTCAAGCTTTTTACTGCAGGGATATCTGGATAAACCTACTAGGAAAAGTAGTGGGATTGAGAAGTCCAGCAGGCTCAAAGGTGAACATACCAGCTGCTTTAAATTTCATCAAGTCCTGTCCTTAGATAAAAAAATGTCTTATATATTATATTATATAAAGTATAAATCTGACAGAAGTATGTAAGTCTTGATAAACACATACTTTTGGTGTTGCTTACATAAGGCTGGGTTCTCCTGATTAGGGGTATAATTCTGCACTTTCAAATTCAAGAATGATGATGATGACAGAATATAGAATTTCCTGAGCTGGAAAACACCCACCAGGATCATCCAGTCCAACTCCTGGCCCTGCCCAGAACACCCCAACAATCCCACTGTGTGCATCCCTGGAAGTGTTGTCCAAACACTCCTGGAGCTGTGGCAGCCTTGGGGCCGTGACCATTCCCTGGGGAACCTGGTCCCTATATCCTCTGGGGGAAGAACCTTTCCCTGATATCCAGCCTAACCCTCCCCTGACACTACATCATGCCATCATCTCAATGAACCTAATGTTGCATTTTTTCAGTATTCTTAAGTCACATACACTCACAGCTGACCATTAAAATAACTATGAATAGAAATACACAGAATTTACCTTTGTCATCACTACTGCCAGCGTCTGTCTGAGCTTCCAATAAACTGGTGGATGCTGCGGTGACAGCCTTAGCCTGGTTTGCATCTTTTCCAAACAAACCTGAATTCCCAGAAGAAAATGAGAAACCACTAAGTGTTCCTGAACCAAGGGGACCCAAAGCAGAACTGTCAACGCTCTTGCCGAAATTAAACGAGACAGTTGATGTAGCTCCTAACAACGGGTCTCTTTTTTCTGACGCAGCTTCGGGTTTTTTGTCTGAGGCATCCTCAGTTTTGCTGTTGAACAAAAACGTGGAGCCCTGCTGGAGCTTTGTGCTCCCAAACACGGGAACAGCCCGCGGGCCCGGGGTCTTGCTGCTTTCATTCTCAGAGCCACTGTCACTGCTGCCTCCGTGCTGCTGCTCGATGCTGGCCAGGTACTGCTCGTAGTCCCTGAAGATGGGGCTGAGGTCGCACAGGGGGTTGGTGTTCACGTGTTTCACGATCCAGTCGCGCACGGAGCAGTTGAGGGCGGCCAGTTGTTTGTGGTAGGCGCCGGAGCCGCCCGGGGCGCCGCCCGACGAGCAGGGCTGGCTGCCACCGTTGGCCCTGGGGCTCACCACCTTCTTCTCAGCAAACACAGCTCCACTGGGGCCGTTGGACACTGGGGATCCTGTCACAAGAGAAATCACAGAATTACAGAGTGTCCTGAGCTGGGAGAGACCCACTGGGATTGTCCAGTCCAGCTGCTGGCCCTGCCCAGGACGCCCCAACAATTATGTATATAATACACTATAATATTAATTAAATGCATCAGTTTGATTATTACATTTAATATTTGAGTTATTGAAAGAGCGTATTAGCTACAAAGCCTGTCCCCCACCAGAAGAGGGAAAACCTTGTTAACCTGGGCTCCAGGCCTTCTGCACCTGCCTGTGCTCACAGTTTCTCTCCAAAAGCCCTGCAGAGGACCTAACATACATTAATCTAACACCAATCTATCAGAGAACCTGAGGTGTATTCTACCCCGTCAAACACAAACCTACATCTGGTTGGTGTTCACAAACTTCACCAAGTTTTAGGAGCACGTGTTCTGAATGGGCTGAGACAGAAGTATTTTGAGAAACGTATCAAAGAAGCACAGAATATCCTCAGTTAGAAGGGACCCACCAGGATCATCGAGTCCAGCTGCTGGCCCTGCCCAGGACACCCCAACAATCCCACCCTGTGCATCCCTGAGAGCATTGTCCAAACTCTCCTGGAGCTCTGGCAGCCTTGGACCATTCCCTGGGGAGCCTGTTCAGTGCCCAACACCCTCTGGGGGAAGAACCTTCTCCTGATATCCAAATTAACTCATTTGGTTAATGAGCTCTGGTTTCAAAAAATAACACAGCAAAACAACACAGATGCTTTGCTGACCTAGTGAGAAACGTGGCTTAGAACCCTTTTTTCTCCCCAGAAAGCACAGCTCTCTTAACAGCCTGACTAACACACTCAATATTTCTTAATGAAATCACTCATCCTTAGTCAGCTGAGCTCCTTTTTTTGGGTCACCACACTGTGCCCCAGGTAGTGCCACCTGGCAGTGGCAGTGCCCAGGCAGTGAGCAGACCCAAGTTTTAATTTAGACAAGTAAGTTAGGGAGAAAGTAGATGGAGCACATTGGTGTATAAAAAAAAAATCCAAAGACATCTTGTACAGAACATTAAAAAAAAAAAATACATGTTTTATATATTGCCAAAACCTTCAAAATCTTACAAAAATCCAACAACTTTAGCAAGCTGTAACACTTATTAAATCAAAATACTCAACTTATCTCTTGCCATTTGTGCTTTAAACCACCCTGAGTGCACTTAGCCCATAATTTTACAAGCTCTTGAGCACTTCTGTACAAAAAGCCCTAAGAAGCAAACTAGAAAATTTCTCATTGAATATTTCAGCTCCCCTTAACTTATTCAAGCTCATTGAAATTTAAGTTACTCTAAACTTCAAACTCCACTGTTTCTATTCTATGGCATGGTGGCTCCAAAATTCAGTGGTGGCAGGGTTAACATTTCCACATCTCCAGCACAAAGAGACAGAACTAATATTCCTCAGGGAATTCCAAAGCATGAGAGCTCAACTTGCCAAAGTATTTCAAATGTCTTAAAATGTAACTATCACTGTAACATACAAAATTCTAGTAAGACTGTCTGCAACATCAGATATACAAAGAAAAAAGATGGAGACTTTAGCTATGCAGCATGTATTTTTTATCTAAATTCAAAGAACTGGGACATGTTACCAGCTGCTTTATACCTTTTACAGATTGCCTTATGCCAGTGCCTTCAATTTCCATCTGTGCCTAGGAAACTTTTACCTCCAGTATTAGAAATACGAATTTAGTTGCCACCTCTTTAAATTGCATGCATGTAAAAACTTGTCCCTCCAGCACTCTAAAATACTAAGAAATCCTCTCACAAAGAGGTATAAAGTCTCAAAATCTTAAAACGCAACTCTAAGATGGTCTAAATTTGGTTTTTTCACTACTAAAATAACCCTACAGATTTTATGACTGAAGGTGTTGATAAATATGTATGCTTATTTTAAACTTACCAAATGCTGACTGTGTTTCAGAGGTGCTCTTCAAACTGCTGAAAGGAGGAGTACTAGAGACACCACTGCTTCCATTAGACAGCCCCTCCAAAGGCTTTACTCCTGCACCATTCCCAAATCCACTGAAGCCACCTCCACCTTTTCCAGAAGGCAATATAAAGCCTTTAAACCCCTTAAAAGCTCCTCCACTTTCAGACTGGGAAGAGAAAAAAAAAAACCAGAGAACCAGTTACACACATCTTCTCCACACAAGTCCTATCCCCACTTAATATTCCTGATACCCTTGGTTTATTTTTCCCTAGTTCAGTGTGTCATTCCATGCATTACTGTGTCAGCTATGCAAACCAGATTATCAGCTTCCTTATGACACACACTGCTACTGGTTTTAAAAGACTCAGATGTTTGGAATGAAAATAAACTGGGTCTAGGATGTGGATACATGAAGTTGTTCAGAGCTGTGGATGTGTTTGCCTACCTATTACATTCACAGCATCTTGTTTTCTTTAAATAATTACAGGGGAGTATATAATTTCAAGTTTATTTTCAACAACTTTTAGCATTTACAATGGCAATCAAGAGCCCAATACTTAAATCCACTCATCACTCTGGAGTCACCTGTGAAACCTCTTGTGATTTACCCCAAATATTCCAATGTGACTGAGGCAAGATGCAAAGAGACTGTGCTTGACCACAAAACATCTATCTCTACAACCTTTTCATTACCCAGTTCTGATCACTGTCTTTGCAACCAATATTATTTTATGGTATAGTTTCTTACATGTTTCTAAAAGACAAAGTATGATTAATATGCAAATAAAGCACTTCAGCTTTTAGGTCTTTGGAGGTAATGAACTTTTACTACTGGAAGTGAACTTTCAGTGTCTCTGGAAAACCGTCAGAGGAGAACTGCTTCTGAGTTTCATGTGCTTTTGCCATTGAAGAAATGGCAAAGCTTCTCAATTTTAGGCTGTATTCCAGTATCTGACCTGGTGGTTATGGGTCTCTCTGCTTCCTTCTGTGCTGTCTTTTCCACTGCAGTCCTCTGCTTCTCACTCCTAGGTAGGCATTTTTGTTGTGTTTCTCTCTGACCAGTCCCACCTTTCTCTCTGGACATTCCAGTTAAACTGCTGTCTGCTTGCTCCATGTAGGAATGTCAGTAAGTTTCAAGTTTACCTTTTTGTAAATACTTCACAGGTTTCTTACACAACTTCAGCTGTCCTGTCATCTCTTCCGTGTTTTAAACTTTGTCCAGCCTGTTGTCCTGGGTTTGGCTGGGACAGAGTTAATTTTCTCTCTAGTAGCTGGTACAGTGGTGTGGTTTGGATTCAGGGAGAGAAGAATGTTGATAACACAACGATGTTTCACTTGGCACTGAGCAGTGCTCACTGCAATCAAGGACATCTCAGTGTCTCATGCTCTGCCAGGGAGCAGGACACAAGGAGCTGAGAGGGAGCACAGCCAGGACAGTGACCTGAACACAGAATGTCATGGCCAGCACAGAAACTGGGAGAGGGGATGGCTGGGACAGCTAATTGCTGCCTGGGGATGGGATGAGGTCAGGGGGTAGTGAGCAACTGTCCTGTGCATCACTGGTTTTTCCTGGGGTTTATTTCTTTCTTTTTGCTGGTTCCCTTATCATGATCATCATTATATTTCAGTCATTAAACTGTTCTTATCTCAACACTGAGAACTCAAACTGTTCTTGTCTCTGGGATCGCAGCCCAGGGGTTTTATCCTTTTTTCCAACTCTCCTCTTCATCCCATGGAGGAGGAAGAGTGAGGGGCTGCATGGTCCTTAGTTGTCAGCTGGGGTGAAAGTACACCAGCCCTTCTACAAGTTCTAACAGCCTGCTCCCAGTCTCCTGACTACTTCTACAACCCATCTGATCCCCTTTCTCATTCTGTTCTGGTTCTCCTTTTCCATTTGTCCCTGGATCTCTCCTGCTGAAGTTGTAGTTTGTGTTTTGCATCACCTCTTTCCAGTACAATCCTTTATTGAAATGTACCCTCCACCACACTTGTGGCTAAAACTACTCAATGCACTAGTGGGCTAAGACAACTTCCTCAATTACAGTGCTTGGACTGCAGGAGGAAAATCAAAAGCATAGAAGGATGTCTAGCTCCTCACTGTGCTTACTCCCATCCAATCCTGAAGCAATCTGTGTAACAGGTAAACCTCCAGGCCTATTTCTAACATGATGCATGCCCTGTTCAAAGGAGGTCTGGGAAAAATGCAGACACAATAAAGTATTTGTCAAGGATTTCTGAAAGGACAACAATTTGGCTGGACTGGGTTAATGCTTTCACAAGGACTAAACCTGTAACAAAGGCCAACATCCTTTCAATTTTTAATTTGTTATTGCAAAGAGTAGATGGCACTAAAGGTCTTGACAGGGAAGGAGGAAAAAAAAAGTAGTAGCATTCTTAACAAAAGACATGTTTTTTATTCTCAGAGCAGCTTAGTGTTTGGGTGTTTTCTAATATAGCTCCTGACATCCCCCAGCCCTCCAGTATGGATAACCAATAACTCTGCATTTCCATATTTGCATCTCTGCAAAAACTGGAAGTTTTGCCCATCTGCAAATGACATTGTGTCTGAAACACTCCTTACTTTTACTTCAAAAATATGCAAGAACACCCTCCTCACCTGGTCAAACAAATATTACCCTCTTTTTTTTTGCCTTAGCCTTATTCTTAGCGTGGAACAGTAAAGCCAAAGTTCATGTGCACATATGAGCTGGTGAGTTGAAATGGTAAGTTTATTCAGCACCCCTTACAAACCCCAGGAGGCAAAAAGCTGAGCATGATGATGCATTCTGTGAGTAAAACTCCAGCACTGGTGTTCAGTGCCCACGTTACCTCTGAGCCAACGTTTCGGCGCTTGGCTTTTTTAATCGCTCTGTTCTTCAGCACCTCTTCACTTGCCACAGAGAATGTTCCCACCTGGAAGAGGAAGTGATGGAATCATCAGTGGAACACTCAAAACACACAACATGAAGAAGGGATGGCCAAGATCAGGTTTTGGACACAACTCTAGCACTGCTACCAAACAAACAGGGGAAGAAGTTAAAAACCAACCCACTCCAAAAACAGCACTGTCATTTGTTTGCCAGCTACCTGAACCTGAGCTGATACTTGGAAAACTCTTTCTGGTTCTGCACTAGATTTCTCTTTGTGCTAGCTCCATTTTATTGCAACAAATAATGTAAGTTTTGCTTTGCCTTTTAAAAACACAGCTCTGAGCTCTCTCTGCTGAAGGGAATTTGTCAGTAATCCACAGTTTAGAACAGACATATGGAGATGTGGGCTCTAGGGCAGCCTCCAGCAGCCTGCTGTAGTTCAAACACCAGCAAAGACAGCTAATGCCTCAGAACTACCCTGCAATCAACGAGAAAATTAAGTTTTCTGATAGTCAAATTCCTGGAAGAGTCAGTTTTCTCTCTTACATTTACAGGCCTAAGCATTTAACACTTTCATCTGGACAAAAAGTAAACCAGTTTGTTTAAACATGAGCCATAAGGAACTGTGAGACTTAAAGGTGAAAATCTCTTTTTACAATCAGGTGAAACATACCACTTGAACTACTTGCCTAATTCCTCTGGCTGTGTGGGGACATTCAGCTAAAATTAACACAGTTCTGAAATTAACTATCACTGACCCTCAAAAAAAAAATACTGGAGGCATACAGAGTATTTATCTCCAGAAATCAAATCTGCTTTTCCCATCAATTCAATACATACCTATCACACATTTGAAGAGTCCAAAAGCATTTTACCAAGCCTGGGGTTCCCACTAGAAACAAAGTTCCTTTCCCCAGAACCACTGATGCAATTTTAACTCTTAAAAGCTGCTTTGCTATACAGTCTACACAACTGGAAGCTTTATAAAAATAATTTTTAAAAATCCACTTCTACAAAATTATCTTGAATTGCTACACTTTTAACCAGTTCTATTGCAGGTTTTATGCACAAGATACACAGCAAATGTAAACAGCTACTCTACTACCTGCAGGGGTGCATAGTGGGAGAACTAATGTGTATTTTACCTCTTCAGCTTCATCCTCCTGGTCCCAGTTTCGGTCAGTCAGTTCCTTCTCTGCAATTCTCTTTGCCATCTTTCCACACCTGTGTGGAAGAAAGAAAAAATCCTAGAAAGAACTGCACAGAAATTAAATTCTGAGTAGCAGTGATCTTTCATTTGTACTCTAGAACAAAAAAACAAGAATTGCAGTTCACGTAGAAGCAGATTAAGATTGGAATGACAATTGAAAACCAAGTGGTGTGGAAAAAACAATCAGCAGAACTTGAGATTAAAGTTTGGTGATCAGCTATATTCAATCTTAAATTAAAGTAACAATAGAAATGTACAGTTCAGTTATGGGATAAATTTTCTTTAGCAGCTATAAAAATTCCTTTCAGAACTGTAACTCATATACTTTGATTCTGAAGGGATACAAAATCCCCAAAGCTGTGGTTAGAACATTCCATATTCCACTCCACATTGCCACCTCAGGATACCCATGTAAGCAGCAAGAAAAAAGTAAATTGCTTTATAACATCTAAAACAAATGCTAATGAGGACCCACTGAACCAACTGAGCAGAGAACTTGGTTAAGACTGAAGACAATGCTCTCCTTTAAAAAACTGGATTGGTAGGCCATTACTAATTTGAAAAAAAAAATTACAAAGAAAAGAGATTAACTTTCCTACAAAGGATACATAAGGCATGCCATGGATTTTAGAGCAATGTAAGCAGACAAATAATTTTGCTGGTTATCTCTGTGATGTAAAGCAAAATCAGCTTTGCAGAAGGAATGTCTGTAACTGTTCTGAGTCCCACTTTACTAAAGTATAACTTATGAGCTGTGTACAAAACCAAAGAAAGACAAATGGTAGCTGGATTCCATCTAGAAAACCTGGCAAGCAATCACACTACTGGAATTTTATGTGAAAAAAGAGGGTTTTACTAACTATGGTTCTATCTTCTGACAATAAATATGAAAATTTTCCAAAGGAAATATGTTATTTTTATGTATAATTTCAGAGCCAGAAATTGTAACACTACATTGTTACAGGATATCTTGTTTATATGTTGAAATGTTTTAGAACAGTAAATCCAGCAGCACAGCAGTCTCGGAGATCACATACACAAGTCCTGAATTTTGTCTGACACACATCACAAATAAGGTCAAGTTTCCAGAGCTTCTGGAAGTAGAGGGACAAAGATTGGCCTGTGTATACATATTTAAATGCCCTATTCAACGTTGTTTTGAAAGTAAATATCCTTGCTTGATCCCTGGGAGACTATTTCAATCTAACCCATTAAAAAGCTAAAAAAGAAGTTATTTTAAAGTCACCTTTACTTAAATTATTGTTTCATTGCTTTATTTTTATATAGAATGTCTTATATTATGTAATACATTTTAATTTTAGTTTTTATTTCATAATATATAAAAGTATTCCGTATATATATTCTGCATATATTCACATTATGTATAATACACTATAATATTAATTAAACGTATCAG
>JANPWX010000593.1:4185785-4244501 GCA_024734555.1 Trochalopteron elliotii | reverse complement strand
CCAAAGGCCGCTGCGAGGGAACGGGGGGGCCCCGTCCGCGCCGCGGGTCACGTGACTTCCGGCGCCAGCCGCGGTTTTACCGAAATCGTCGGGAAAAATAAACCCCGTGACGTCGTTTTTTAATAAACCCTCGTCGTCGTGTCAGCGAGTCGGGCGTTACTCGTTATATCTTGGCCGGGATCCTTCTGTGGGTGCCCCGACAAAATTTCGGCCTCCACGCAGAAGCTGATAAAAAAACCCCACTTTCTCGCCTATTTGTACATTTTTATCAAATTAATGTTCACCGGTTTTAAATTATATAATTCGTCTTTTCCAACACGGGAGGCGCCTCAGGACGGCTGAGGGGCGGCCGTGCCCTGGGCTATCCTGCTGCTCACCCCTGCTTCCTCGTCCCTGCCGCTAGTTCACTTTTCTGGTTAATTTTTAATGAATTGTTTAAATTAATACTAATCAGAATATTAATTATAAGCGGCGTGCTGGTGTGTGCCCTAGACCTGTAGGAAAGCACGGTCCAGAAACCTGCTAAACGGTGGCTTGTTCCGATGATTATCGGAATTAGCTCGGCGTCAGGGCGAAAGTCACCCGGAGACAGACAGGGTGTTCATCCAACTCACTTCGGCCGGAACGCCGAAAATAAAGACGGTGATTTTGTCCCAGTGGGGGGCAGAGAACAGCAAAGAGCAGCTGAGAGAAGAATGCAGCGTTGCCCTGCCAAGACACACTCGATTTGTGCTGAAAAGGTCACTGCCCGTGTGATTGCATCACCGCGGCCGCTGGAGGTACGAGGCTGTGAGGGGCTGGCTGCTTTCACCAAGGGTCAGGCCTTTCAAGTGTCGTTTGCTGAAAAGAACCGAGAAAGTCGAACACAGATATTATGCTGAAGTGTAAGAAGCAGGAAAATAAAAATATCTTCTTTTTTAAAACCAATTTTTTATTCAACTAAGCATTTTCTCTGTTGCTTGCACAAGTGTACCTTTTAAATTCTTTTATCTGTCAACTCTTATTTATCGTAAGTAAGGCATTCACACAGTGCTGAAGGGAAAGTCCATTTGTACAATGTTCTTTCAATAAGGAGTTTTCCAGGGTCACTTAATAGGATTCCAGGCATTTCCCCACTGATATTTTTTATGTTTGTGCAGTTGCTTGGAAGGTTTCTGAGGAATTCCTACGAAGCATTTTAACTGCAAACGTGGCTGCTCTGTTGTATGAGGACTCCTGATCCACACTAAGCAAAATAACTTGATGATTTGAAATATTCAGCCCTGCAGGGTAATATGGGGTAGGCACCTATTTCTGTTGGCAGGTACCAGGTGACAAACTCGGTGTTGATCCAGGGTGAGAGTTTTGTTAGGGACAAAAGGACAAAAGGACAAAATTTCCTTTTGTCATTGTCTCTGATTTGCAGTATTTACTTATCAACTGTGAAAAACCCAAGTGCCTCAAAATAACTATATTTAAAGGCCTTTGTTTCCCTGGCTTTTTGGGTCTTGCCCTAAAATTACAGAAGAGAGAATTAATATTTCCCAGCAGGGAATTGGATTTGCTAAAATGTCACCACCAATCTCTTAATTAGCCCCTCAAAATACCGTGTTGTTTCTTGGTCCTCAGTGGGAAAGAATATGAGTTGAAATTCAGTTTTTTCTTAGATAGCAAAACTAAATATGTCCTAAACAACAAAAATCACAATTGCCAAGTCAGAGCTCATGTGGGAGATCTTTTAGAAACGCTGCACTTCAAATTGTCAACTGACTTAGAAATTTGATGGAAATAGTAGTAAATGCAATTCTTAGAAAAGGATTAATGTTTGCATTAAAAGCAAACTTTTTGATTAATATGGGTAAAAAAGGGAAAAATTTCTCCTAGTGGTCTCTAAGATGTGTTGACTCCAGTTGTTAATCTATTAATTTATGTAAAGTTAGACCTGAAACCTCTTTCCTGTATTTTTAATCTATTTTCTCCAGTCCTGCTAAAATCAATGTGCCTTGAACAGAGCTGTTCTCCCCAGTGAGGAGGATGTGGAGAATGTATCAGAACTCCCATTTTTTAATACTCATTGAAGCAAGGAGCATAACTGTCATTTTTGTTGTCTCTTAATAGCATTGTCCTTGCCATAAACTATTTCTGAAGTGTTGTGCTCATCTCCAGCACAACAATGGCCAAAGGTGGCTGTCTAATGTAATTAGAATATTTATAGAGGATTTGAAGATATGATGCATAAGGAAGGTTCATCTCCAGGCATCAAAGAGCTCTGCAAGACATACACCCAGTTTCCCTGAGGAGACAGATCTCCACATCTTAGAGAGGGTCAGTACAGTAGAGGATCTATGCAAATAATTCATGGTTTCTTCCCTAAAATATTCTAAAAATGAAAATTTCGTGTTAACTCGAAAAGGTTTTGTTGGCAAAGAAAGGCAAAAGTTACAAATTGAGGACAAGTTGGCAAGCTTTGTCCAAAATTAAACGAAATGTTTCTATTCATTTTTTTTGTGCAGGTGTTTTAATTCTTCTCTTAGAAAATTGGGAAAAGGAAAATGTAGCATTTTTCTGCATTCTTCCCTGTATTGGGGAGGGGGTAAAATTTCAGTAAAACATTTCTCAACTAATATATAACCACTAAATGGAGATCACAGATTTGTTCAAAGAAGCCACAGTTTGAAGTTAGAATTCCAAATCAGGGATATATCTGCTCAGTTTGGAAAAATGTCTGTGAAAAGAGATTTCTTTAATGCTATTTTCAAGATTCTTGTGTACATTATTAGAACTCTACCTTATCATCATTGTAATAGTAATTACTCACTACAAAGTGGGGTCATTAGCCCTAATTCATATTTACAAATGCACCAAATACACTTACAAATACAGTTTTAAGGTGAATCTTCTTCTGAAAGAGTGGAATATTTTCTCAGCACCATTCCACTCAGTCTTAGTGGCAAAATAGGTCAGGACTGTCAGTTTTTCTCATTCTCTGACTGTAATGTAAATTCTGCTCTCCCAGACTTCAAGCAAAAGATTAGTTTGTACCGAGTTTCCAGCTTCTTCCAGCAGTAACTGTCTTAATTTAAAAAAATACTAATTGCCTGAACTATTTTTCACATGTAAGCTTTTCCTCATTGCAGAAACAGCTGCCATCATTTTGCCTGTGTCTCCATAAACTTTTAGGAAGCCATTGGGTTTATTAACATTTTCTAGAAACCTGTTTCTTCAGGAACATCAGGTTATGTTGTAATCCAGAGCTGATAGATGGTAGAAATACAGCACTTGATTCTCCCACGGTGCAACTGTGGGCACATTACAAGAGCCTCTGTGAAGTGGAGCTTCAGATCTGCCTTTCAGTGGCCAGATGGCCAGAATGTTTGTGTGGGGTGGTTTTTTTTAATTGTTTTTTGTTGCTTTCCATCGTCTCTTTTGGAAATGTTAGAGTTGTTATTCTAAGCCTATGGCCTTTGTGAGAAAACTGAAATTCCATCTGCTATTGACTGAAGGAAGCTGGGGGGAAATCAGCAGAAACCACCCTTTTTTAGGCAGCATTTGATTTGCTGCCAGTTCTGAGCCAAAAAACTCAAGCCACTGTGCATGAAGTGCTCTGGATGATTTAAGCTGGTGATTTAACCTGGTGCTCAAGGCAGGCAGCTTTCAAAATGTTGTAACACTATCAAGATTATTTTGTTTCCTCATTGTACTGCTCCAAAATGCTGTCTAGTCCAAGGGGGCTGGGTAAAGACAAGTTAAAATGCAAATCAGTTATAGAAATAATTGATTCTGATGTATCTCTTAACTTTGACTTTTTTCTTTTTCCCAGTAATCAAGGGTTGGAATAATGGTATTTTTCCCTAAAGAATTGTATTTTTGCTTTTAATAGATTATAAAAAAGCAGTTGAACAAAGTAATATATGGGGAAAGTGAATTACTGAGCTTAAGGGATATCTAAGAAATTAATTGGGATTTTCAGTCAGTATTAAGGAAAACCTCTTCCAAAGCTGTGACAGCAAGAATAAATAGATTTTTGAAAGGTAACAAGCTTTTCAAAGAATCAAACTGTTAAGCTTTTTACAAATGAATATTTATTTCTGTCCTAATTTAACTTTGCTCTGCAGAAATTGTGATATATATTTACTAATGTGGCTTGGATATCTCTAAGCCTTAAGCCTCAAGTTGTACATAGTAGTCAATGTTTTCTCTGTTGTCTGAGAATAATGTATTTTCCCCACAATAACTTACACATCCACAGCATCAGCCCCAGAGTCATCAAACCAAATACCTTTAAGCCTCACTAATTACTGGGGCAGAGGGGGCAAATGAAACATTTTTCTGGAAAAAAAAAATATCACTGAAAGTGTTATTGAAAGATTTGAGAGTTTGAGCAGTCTAGAGCTAATTCTTCTTGAGTACTTGAAGGTTCTCAGTTACCATGGGTATCATCTGTGGGCTGTGTTGCTGGATTTATCCATGGGTGGCTAATCCTTTGGAATTATCCAAATGTCTGGATAATTTGTGCTGGAGATGTGCAACACTCGTGCTTATGAGCCATATTGCATCTAAAGGCAATATATTTTCATTTTTTTGTTGCAGCTTTTGTGCCTGTCACCTGCTGTACATGGTGAACTGTGCTTTTTTCTCTCCTGTGCTGTCTAATAACTAGTTTTGTTGGTGAGTTAAGGAACATAGAGCTTGAAGGGAGAGAAAGAGAAGTGGTTTGATGAAAGAGACATCTCTTAGCATGTTTTTGCTGTTACTGTTTTCACCAATTAGTATTGTTCAGTTACTTCATATATTTAGGGGCAGCAATAATTGATTTAATTTATGGCCTTGAGTGTTTGAGATCTCTGCAAATTGTAGTCCATGATCACTATTAGTGATCACTTATAAAAAATCTATACTTTGGGTGAGATTTTTCTAGTTTTCAAGTAGATTTGAAGCCACAACATTCTTCATACATGAACTTTCCTGCTAAGCACTTTAGTGATCCTTCAGATGGACAGAAATTGCAGTTGTTCCCTAGAAATACCAAACTAACAGAAAGCTGCAGAGGGCAGCCTGTGCAGTTTAGCACCACTGACTTGGGTCACAAGGTGAGATGTCACCAAATGTATTCTGTCACCATCTGTTAAAACCAGGTGTGGCAGTGCTCTTTATCTCTTCCATGACACATCCCTGATAACTCCCTGTGGAGGGAGATCATCTGTTAACGTGCCATCAAGCCTCACTGCATGACTGATAAAATTACACCATCCCATTGTGAGATGCTCTGCCCAGGGGGAGGAACCAAGCATTCCTCCCTGGATGGAGTCTAAGGTTTGGAACACCAGGGGCAGCCTTATCTACTCCCAGGGGACAAGAGCTACGTGACCACCACTGGACCTTCAGAGGAAAACTCAACCCTTCTACAGGATCACTTCAACAGAACCACATCTGTCACTTCAGCAGGACTGCAGACACCATTCAGTGGGACTGCTACCACCACCCTGACTGTCAGTGTACTCTGACTCTGTCAGTGTTCCTGTACTATTGCATTTATTTTAATTTTCCAATTAAATTGTAGCTCTGACTTTGAATCTCTCACTGGTTTGCTTTCAAACTAGTGCACACTACCCAGAGGAAACTTGGTGCACAAATGGTACTCTGAGGTTGCCCTCTCTCAGTTTAGCTCATTTCTGCTCAACTTAACACTTAAAGTCTGTGGATTCTTGTGATCTGAGGTCTTCAGCTGCCATCAGCACCACTCTTTTACTTTGCTAGGTAAGAATAGATTAGCTACTCTAGAGAGGCACATGAAATTTTGTTTTGATGAGAAACATTAGGACACTGGAAAATACAAAGGGCAAGAAGAAAATGTTAATTTTTGGAGCAGGATTTGACTAGTGTTCAGTAAGAAAGACTGGGCTTTCTCCTTGAGTGAGCAAGCAGCCTTCTGTGCTCAATGGCATAGTTTTTTTTGATCTAAAAATTCTGCCAAATATAAGGGGAAACAAAAAAGCATTTTTTCCAGCAGTGTGTGGTGTCCTGTGGCAGCCACTTTCCATGAGGCAGAAACTTGGAGGTGGTTTGGAGGACAGTGGGAGGACACCACAGGTTTTTGTGGTTGGTGTCTGCTGTGGTATAGACACCTTGGTATGGCCATGCCCTTTCAGCTCAGAAAAACTCTCAGTTGAGTAATATGTTATAAAATATTTATATGTCCTGTTTTTTTGACAATAATACTGTATCTGCCAACCAAGAGGAGCAGTTTTCAATTCTGTTTTATTGAGAAATTATTTACATTTCTCTTTATTTTTTTGGCCAGTGTTGCATGCTTTCATGCTTATTTTTTTGCAGGGTTTTTTATGCTATGTTTACATATAGAATAATGTTTATTTTGATTTTCGTGGTGAAGGCTGCTTTGTTATGATGAAATAGACTTTTTTTATACCTAGAAATAATGGTGCATCTACGATGTAGGCAGGCTAAGATTTATAGGGTCTTTAAATACTCATTTTCTTGTTTTTAAGTAGTTGGCTTTTTAAATGAGGTGATAAATAATTTTGTTGCTCACCCAGGTATAAGGGAAAGGATTTAGACCAGTGCTTTGCTCTTCAGTGTAGTTTTTTTATCTGCCTTTCACCTGACTGGGAATATCTCCATGCATTTGAAAAATGTATGTTTATGCTATTAACTTGTTTTATGATGTACCTGTATAAAGGCAGGAATTTCAGTACATATAAATACATCACACTATATACAACATCCCTGGGTTTGGTTTCAATGGATAATGCCTTTTTGTCTTCATAATTTTTTTAGGAAGGAAACTGAGAGGATGAAGTTTCATTTACAAAATGGGGGAAATTTTATATGTTGTTTGTTGGGTTTTTTTAAAGGCAATTAATTTTATTTATAAGCTCGTAATGGAAATACTTTCTAATAATTTTCAAAAGTACAGAAAATGTTTTAAAACATCTTTATCCATGCTTGGGAAGCTTGCTCCTCTAGGCATCATTATGGAGGTACAGTCCTGTTTAATAGTATGATATGGTGTGATATCAATGAATAGGCAGAAAAGCAGAGCAAGAGATTAATAAAGGAAGAGGACTTTTAATGAACTTTAACCTTAGAAAGATATTAAATTTTTACAACACTCTGCAGGTGTCATGGTACTGAAGATGTGTGCTGGGTGTTTGTTAAATCCCCTGTGTGTGTTTGGGATACCCATATGATCTCTATGTAGTTTTTCCCCCTACATGACAAATAATGGAAAAAACTTTCACCTGTGGAACTGCAAGTTCCATTTTTTAAAAAATACTTGTTTGTTTGTTTGTTTGTTTTTCCTAGGAGAGCAAGAGCAAATGTATCTCTTTAGTCATAAAGTAAATCGATCATTTTGTGTTTAAATTGTTGCACTGGAGAGGAACTTTACACACAATTAGGGGGAAATTTTACCTTATATTGATGAGATACTGTTCCACACCCCTACAATATTCTTTGTTCTAAGTGCTCCTCATTTGCACTTGAGGATCTTGCAGTCTCACACAATTCTCCTTTAAGAGAAATCACTGATAAAACTGGTACATCGTCCTGGCGTCACTCTGAGTTGAAATGAATCTCCAAAAATCTCCAAAATATCCTTCACAGTTTTGTTTAAGTGTTATGTACTGTCTTCAAATTAGCTGACAGGTGCAATTTTAAGGAGATAATTTTAAGATGGGATGGGGAAAAGTTGAAAGGAGCATTAAGGAGGCGTTTTTAAATTGATAGGAAACTTACAACAACATTTTAAACCAACAAGGAGTGTAGGTATTTCTTTGTGAGGTTCTTCAACGACTCAATAGTAGGGTTTCATTCTTTATCTCCCCACAGCTAGGGTAATTTTGTTTCCGTGCTCCTTTCAGGCTGAGGAGGCAAGGAGTTCAGAAAGGAAGTTTCTAGCAGAGGTTAGTATGTCAGTTGTGCCCTCTGTAACAGCAGTTTTCCCTTCAGTCTCTGCGACCAAGTCATGGTTTAGCCCCATGTTGCATCACATCATTGTGATGTGGGAAAAGTGGGAGCAAGGCAGCATTTCCTGGCAGGATTTGGAAAGATTATGATGGAGCAAGGAATAAATGCTTCCACAGGAAAGCTCAGCACTAGGCAAACCTTCTTGGCCACAGCAGTGAGGTGACAATGGCCGTGACAGGAAAAGGAACAAGAGTGCAGCTTGTGGCACTCACTGATATCAAGCTCCCAACATGTGAGAGGGCAGCAGGGAACTTGGTTGTTGAAGGTCTTCACTGCCTTCCTTGTGGCACCTGGGGATGGGTGTAAAGGTCCCAGAGTTTATCAGTGGCTGCTGATATGAAGGGAATGTAAAGTTATGTGAACACTGCAGGAACACTTTGAATTACGCTGTGAGAATACAGATAGTGTTGTGAGGGAGATACAGAAAAAATTGCAAAGGTGAATGGTTGGTTCTGGTTACGTTTTCATAACTGAACCCATTTTCAAACCAACAGAATAGGTGTTTAATATTTATTTAGCTGAGGTTCTTGAAAACATCCAGGCTGTTTCCTGCCTTAGAGAAGCTGGAAGATTTTGAACTGCATTGTCAATATTTTTTCACCTTCCTATGCTCAGGACAAGTGTCCTTGTAAGGACAGCAGCTTTGGATTGACTGGTTGTCATGTAGACAAGGATGTTTTCAAAATAAAGGCACACAGTCCATTTGTAAATCTTCCAGAATATATGAAAGTCTAATCAGACTGACTCAGACAGCCAAGCTTCAGTGTATCTCATTTGAATTCTCTCTTCCCCCAGGCCTTGTCTACAAGAAATATGCAGACATTGGATTGGAAGTAGAAAGCATGAATGATAACAATACTCAGTCCTGGCGCACTCCTGAATATATTTTAGTTTTGAATGCATGTGAGTATTTCCCTTTTTCATATACTGGCAATAGCTGCACCAGCCTTATTCAATACCTACTTTTGTCACCAACAGTTTAGTCCAGGAGCAGCACAACCTTGCACTGCCCCAGTTTTCCTTACTGTTAGCACTTGATGCTATTTTCTGCAGTAAGTTACGTGGGTATTGGTTTGGTAGACAAACAGGGATCTTGCACAGCCTCCTTCTTGAAGGAATACATCTGTACTTTTAAGTGCAGATTTTCTGGTGTGGAATTAGTGAATTTTCTCTCCATACTGAGTGTTCTTCCATTTTCTTCAAATAATTTACTGGTTATTAAGTATACTGAACTGCTGGCTGGTTTTGATTTTCAGCATTACCTTTTATATATGTAAAACTATATTCATATATATACACTACATATACACAATACAACGTTCATATATGTATTCATACAAATATGTAAACATGATACTTCTCCCATCACTGAAATTTCTTCAAGGCTGTCACTCTTACAGCTCCTATTTGAAATGTCTTTCTTCTCAATAACAGGCATTTGAGGAAGAACATTGCTACACATGTAAGCAGCACGTTCAGTGTTTCTCAGCAGTGTAGGTAAAATGAAGTTCTATCACCCTTAGGGTAAAGACCAAAGTTGCTTGTGTTATCCCATTGCTGGCAGCAGCAAAGGTCATTCTGTGATCACAACTTGGTGGGAATAATAGTGATGCCATTTGGGTTTTGCCTTTTTTGCTTTTGTATGTTCTCTGTATTCTTTACACATGTATTTGTAGCTCTGTGGCCTATTGTATCAGTAACTAGTTTTCTCACTCTTCCATGGCCTTTCCCTAGGCAGAAAGACAAAACAAATTCCAGAGCTCCAAGCCCTGGGAGATGCAAGGCCCTTATCCTGTCTTGGTTCTTCCTGGGAGCCAAGACTGGAAACAACTCTTTGAGACACATTTTCATGGACAAAGTACAGCCAGTGCTGAGGAGGGGACTCCAGAGAAGGGGCTTGACCTGGGGGGAAATTTCATCACCACTTGTCCTCCTAATTGGTGCTTTTTATCAATTGCACTGATTTCCTAAAACTTACAAAAATGTGCTCACCCCTGGGGAGTGTGGGTTTTTGTGGACATCTTTCCATAACTGCTCCTAAAGGCTTTCAAATCAAGATCCTCTTTTATATTACCTCCTTACTAAAATTATCTCAAGTTTCATTTCCAGCTTGGGAAAAAGGCACCAATAGGAAGGCCTGAAGTAGATTGCTTGGGCTGTGGATAAGAGAGAGTGGGAAATGTGATCCTAGCAGGGCTATGAAAGTGTAGAAGAGAAGTTTCTTTCTTCCATTGTAGTGTGAGGGCTGCAGCCAGTTCCTAGAAGGACTTTTGGTGGCCATCTTTATACTTCTTTGGTCCATTGATTGTATAAGAACAGTATTTTACTCACTTGTCTTGGTTTGGAGGCAAATTCTAGGAGAAAAACACTCTAAAATGAGTGTTTTTCTTTAGAGAGAGAGTTCAATAACTCCCTTCTGCCAAGGAGAGAAATGGATACCAGGGGATGAAAGTGAAAATGGTCTGCACCACAGGCTGCAGGGGAATCCCAGCTCCAGTGCCTGGAACACCTCCTCCCCCTCCTTCTTCACTGACCTTGGTGTCTGCAGAGTTGTTCCTCTCACATACCCTCACCCTGCTCTTCTCTGGCCGCAATTACAACCGTGCAATGACCTTTTAATTTGAATTCCTTCTCAAATATGTTACCACAGAGGCTTCACCACCATTTCAGATTGTCCCAGCCTTGACTAGTGGTGTATCCATCTTCGGAGCTGCTGAGGATTGGCTCTGCCAGACATGGAGGAAACTTCCAGCAGCTTCTCATAGAAGCCACCCCTGTAGCCCCAACCCTGCTGCCAGAACTGGGCCATGCAAACCCAGGAGAGGGCCCTGCTTTGGGGCTCCTGGACTCCATGCAGCCATTTGAACTATTTACCCATGAAAGGCAAAACACAGCCCTGGGAGTGCTGCCACAGTTCCTGGGGGGGCAGAAGAGGGTTGTGGCCTGCTTTTCAAAGCAGCTGGATAATGTCAGGCAAGGCTGGCCAAGTTGTCTGAGGGCAGCAGCAGCTACTGTTCTCTTGATCCAGGGATCTTGAAAACTGTCTTTGGGACAAAGCATTGTCATTTCTGTACCACAGGTGATCCAATTGGTATTTAAACAAAAAGGGCCCACTGGCTATCTCCCAGCTGAATGCTAAAATACCAGGTAATCTTGCTGGAGCAAGATGATGTGATGCTCAAAACAACTTCTGTCCTTAACCCTGCTGTGTTTTTACCTGCCTGACAAGTAGAAGGAAGCCCAGATCACGATTGCTTACAGACTATAGAAGTCTGTTTCAGCAGACCTGACTTAGAAGACAGAGCCTTGGAAAGACCTGACTGGGAATTGTTTACTGCTGGGAGCAGCTTTGTCTGAAATGGAAAATGGTTCTCTGTATACTCAGTGACTATGAATTGAATTGGGGTGTTCTGCTCCAGTGTTTCAGCCCAGAAAGCAGAACTAATTGCACTCACTCCAGCTTTGGAACGGAGTAAAGGAAAATGAGTTAACATTTGGACTGATTCAAAATACACTTTTGGAGTGGTACATGCACATGGGGCCGTCTGGAAAGAAAGAGGCCTTTTGACATCTCAAGACACATCAGAATGGATCAAGAATGGAAAACAAATCTTGGATTTATTTGAAAGTATCCAGAAACCAGCAGAAGTTGCCGTCATGCGTTGCTGAGCAGACGAAGTGGATAAGACCAAACCAAAACTGGGGAATCATTTAACCAATAAGGCTGAAGAAAAAGGCATGTTAGAAAACAAAGTTTTATCTTTCATACCCCTGCTAGAGATGCCTCTCCCAGTAGAAAAAATAAAATATATTGCTAGGAACTGTCAGTTAATTGAACCCTTAGAAGCAGGATGTGCTCCACAAGGCTCAGCAGTTACCCTAACTGGGCAAGTAGTTGTGCCAGAACCAATCTTGTGTGAAGTAGTTGAGCACCAACACAAAGCCAAGTGTACATTGTGTACATTGGAGTACTGAAAAACTTTTGAAACATGCAGAAAATCTGTAATTGGGTCTAAAATGGCTCAGATTGTACAATCAAGAATCCAACAACGTAGTTTGTTAAAGAAACAACCTTAACAAAGTAAAGCTAGGGGCCATAAAATCTGGAAATGTTCCAGGTGAATATTGGCAGATTGATTTTACTGAAAGGGCAGTATAAATCCACCTAGTTCTGGTGGATACCTTTTCTAGGTATCCAAAAGCCTTCCCCTGTCACACCAGTCAGGCTAGGGAGGTGACTAAAATACTGTTGGATCAAATAGTACCTTTGGGAATGTTATCAGACAGATGTTCCCACTTTATTGCAGAAGTGGTACAACAGATTAGGAAGGCCTTGGAAATAGCTTGGGATGCTCATACTCTTTATAGGCCCCATGCCAGTGGCAAAGTAGAGTGAATGAATTTACAATCAAATTGCAATTGGGTAAAATATGTCAGGACACCTCCTTGACATGGCTCCAAGTCTTGCCTGTTACTCCAAATCAGAATTCAGCTGTGGGTCGCCAGCAAAATAAGCCTCTGTGAGCTGCTGTTTGGTCAACCCTACCCTACCACATATTCCAGGAAGCACACATGTAAAAGGAGGGATAGATTTGAATAATTACCTCATTGTTCTTAGTAAAACCTTACAGGATTTGTAGCTAGCAGTGGTGATTTCCAGACTGATGGGATTGGACACACCAGCACAGGATTTCCAGTCAGGAGACTGGGTCTACTTGAAAAACTGGGGAACCACTCTGCTCCAGCCAAAGTGAAAGGACCCTTCCTAAGAACCATTGACAACTGGATAGAGTAGAAGCTGGATAGAGTAGGATCATGGATACATTATTCCAGAATTAAAAGGGACAAAGCCCCTTAGGTAACTGAACAGTTGTCTGAGAAAAAACAAAATGCTGAAGTCTTGTTTTAGTAAGAGATGTATTTTGGTTGTTATTTTGTCTAGTAAAAGTTGTGGAATGCTGCTTTGCTGACTTCTCTGTTTGTTTGTCTCTTTTAGCAAGGAGGTGCCATTGCACATCTCCCTTATAGAGACAATGAAAGTTTGATGTGCTGTCATTTTGGGAAAGAATAACCAACTTATGCCTTGTTCCTGGCAATCACCCTACTCCAAAGAGTAACTTTCTCCTTACCATCAGAGATTTTTAAATGCAAAAATTGAGGAAATTTATATCATGTCTATTCATGAAATGTGCTCTATGATCTTTCTTAAAAACAAAACTAGCTGGATCTTTCCACTGCTCATCTAACAGGAGGAAAGTTTGGTCCTGTCTTTGCTTTGCTCAGTTTGCAGCCATTGCATTTGTTTTCTCATCTCAATAATCATGAGCTACACTGTGAATGGACTTCATTTGAATTAGGGATAATTAAGATAAGGTCTGCTGCAAAATGTGCCACCTATTTCTCCATCCATCATCCACACAGGTGAGGCCACTTCTGTGGCTCTGGAGATAGAACATGATTCCATTGCCTTTCCTCAGGAGAGGAGAGATGCTTTTCTGGCAGCCAAACTGGCTGGAGATTCAACACAGTGCATGTAACTAATATGTGTCAGGAATGAGACAAATTATAAACTTCAGAATTCTTTAGAAAAGGAGAATGAGCATTTTTAGAAAATAACTGATATAAATGTTAAAATGAGGACTCTAAGGAGATCAGCATTTAAGGGTGCTACATTTGATGTCTGAATTATTTGAAACTGCTATTTGCTTTTGACACAATCAGATATTCCAGGAAAATGGTATTCATAGCTATTGTACAAGATATTTTCTAAGTCCTTGTGATTCAAGTACTAAAAAACCCTCAGGAAACATTATGATTTTCTCTCATCTTTTACTTTATTTTTCATAACCCAAGATAATGAAGCCCTTATTTCACACTTAGAAATACATGAAATAATATGCTTTACAGGTGAGAAAAAGACATAGCAGCAGTTGAGCTATTATTTTCACTAAGCCAAATAACAGGCTTTAATAAATGGCCTCTTCTTAGCTGTGTTGTCCATTATCGACATGACTACATCAGTCCTGTAATATTCTTATTTTGAAGGACTCTTGATGGTGCTTTTTTCCTCACCAGAGTGGTGATCTGGGTGTTAGTAGCTGGTCCTGACTGATGTGCCTGTTGTGCCTGTCCATGGAAAGCCACCTTTTCTCCAGCAGTTTTTCTCTGACAGCTGATGCACTTGGGTCAGTCATCCCTGTGCAAAGTGCATGGCAACTTAAATGATCTTGCTAAAAATACTCCATGCAGTGCACCTGGGATTGCAAATGCTTTGGGTTTTCAGTGTGTTTGTGAAGGTAAAAGGAGAGTTTAATATCAGCTGAAGGGATCATTAGTGCTGGGGCAGTTGTCTGTATTAACCATAGTTGAAATATACACTGAATATTTTTACTGCAAAACCTTTCATTTTGTTTAACATTGCTGTCTCCACACATCCCTGGGGTGAAGAGTGCATGTTAAAATGTAGAGCTGCTGGTTCCCATCCTCTCTGAGTTCAGCAGCCTCTGGGTCAGAAACCTGCCAGAGTTTGTGCTGGAGTGCCCAGCAGCTTCCTTAAACCAACTTGATCTTTGTAGCCAGGAGAGAGCAGAACACAATGTGGGTTTCAATAGTTAAAGAAACTGGATGATTTACTGAAATGGAAATAACATATATGTAAGATTTCTGCTACTGGTCAGAGTTGGACTTGATGATCCTTGTGAGTCCCATTGCAGAATGTCTATAATAATGGTTCTGTTGTTCTGGTCTTCTGCATGCTGGGTGGATTGCTAGCACATGAAATATGAAAAATTAGGTGTGATAAAACAGAACTCTGCCCCTATAGTCCACCTTTTAGCTTATACTAAAATAACGTGAAATATTTTTGAAATTAGTAATTGTTTTGCATTCCTTCATTTCAAATACTGACCCTCTTGGTAGGACAAGATTAACTGACTTGTGATGGTGTCACTGATGCTTGAGAAACCTCTGGATGGAAAGCACTGCTGTGTATTTGTGTTCTCTGCTGGAAAGTACTGTTTATTTGTGTCCCATTCTGTATCACCATGGAGGGCTTGTCCTAAAAAGACAAGAGGTGTCATGTAAAAGAAAAAGGCACTGCTGTGGAAAAACAGCAAGACTAATTTCTGAGAACTAAGCAGCATATAAAAAACATGTAGCTCTTGGCTTAAATTTTCAGTACTGTCTTATATTCCTCAGAGCAGTTCAGGAGGGAGCCATTTCCTTCTTGTTTTCTAAGTCTGAGTCCCTGAAGATTGAGTAATGGATGAGAATAAAAACATTTTGATGGCAAGAGGTTTACAATGGGATCATTGTCAGATGGGTACCTCAAGGGCTCTACCGGGGGCCATTGTCAGGGCTGTTTCCTCTCTGCTAATGAATGGATCCAGCTCTCACTGAGGTACAGGAGAGATCAGTGTAACAGCCCAAGAGCTCACAGTGGCTCATCTTTCTTGTCAGCCTCCCATACTCGCTGTGACAAAGTGAAAGGCTTTGGAAAAACCAGACTCATTCAATGTAATTGAACTAAATGGATAATAGGACACTTATTAGGCATTAAACAGAATACTCTTTGCTGGCTTTTGCAAAGACTACAGCTCTTTGTCATTTGATAATAGACATTCACTTAGGAGTCTATTCTTTCTTTGTGTGCATTGGGATTTTTAAGGTATTTTGCTCGCATCAATATTAATGGGAATTGTGCAAGTAAACCCTGGGAATTCAGAAAAATAAAACCTGAGACCTTTATGTTTCTAGCAACCAAAAGCCTCGAATAACTGACAATCTGTAATTGGTTCTATTATGAGACAATCTTGGATGGGAAAAAGAGCTCCAAGTATAAATAAAGTCACCCACTTAAGGACAAATTCTACAGTCCTAGCTTTGCCTAGAGAGTAACTTGCTCTTCAGACAATCTAAGTCTGTCCAGTTATCCCAGCTTTTTGTGGAGTAAAAGGGAACTCAGAATGAAGCAGTATGACCCTCCTGCTTCCCAGTCTGAAACCTTCATATATGTTTCCTTTATAGGGTTATCCTCTTGCTCTGTTGGTGTCATTCAGAAATACAGTTTTCAACATGAGGAATCATGTTGAAATGATGAATTTTATTTCAATGTTTAATTTCAGTGATCTGAAAGTACTGGTAAGACTGGTATTTTCACCTTTCCTGTTCAGCTCTGCATAGGTTCAGTAACACTCATTTTGCAGTTTGTCCTTAAAAGGCTTTTCAAATATTCAACCATATTTTCTTGTCATTTAATGCTTTGGCATAACCCAGACCTAGGTGTGAAATCATCAGAGTTCACAGCACTTGTAAATTGGACAAAGCCACAAAGAGGTGAGTATTTGTTAGTGTTTCTCTTATGAAGAAGTATTTCAGCAGGACAATACTGTTAATGTCAAAATTTACATGATGAGACCAATCTTACAGTAAAAGAATTCCAACTTCTAGTGGTTTTTTATCCTGCCATTTCTTTTTTTAAAGGTGGAAAAACTGTAGGAGGAACATGGCTGTAAATTGCTCCAGTCTGAAAAGTGAGTGGAAGTAGGAGCAGAATTAACATTCGCTGCTGCTCCTCAATAAAGAATCTCACAGTCCTTCAGAGTAACTTTGTTTCTTGTGAACCCAGCTGGCAATTAAAATGGAAGTACTGGAGTGAGGTAGTAACCAGGGAAAAGGACAGGTAGTGTAGCTCTGCATTCTTGTTTTATTAGTGTGTGGGGAAAAAAGAGATGTTTGCCTGGTATATACAGTGTGACCTGACTCTGTTTTGTCCCCTCACTTAGTTATTGCAGTTAGCTAAAGAAATGTCCTACTTGTAGCTAAAGAAATATCCTACTTGTTCCTCATGGTTTCCTTATTAGTTTGGTATAGTCCTTTGTGCACTTCTTTTGCCCTTCTAAGAGAGAAGGGATTTTCCTGAGTCGATCAGAACACACCTACTCACAGCTGCAGGGAAATTTCAGTCCTTTGGGCCACCTGTGGCTGTGCTAATCCTGTAAACTCAGGATTCATCAAGTACTGAATTACTTTTTCTATCAGTTGTTTACACCTGTCTCAAATAGACAGTCTCTGGGTCTGAAAAAAAGATTGCTCAGGAAAGCAGCTCAATATACACATAATATGCCCCGTTCCCACCTCATTTACTTATATGTAATCAGAAACAAGCTTATTAATGCAGAACAGAGTTATGTCAAAGTAGAGCCAAGCTAATAGAAGGAACCAGCCTATTACATTTGGGATGTTATCTTTTCTTAAAGAGAGGAGTTTGCCTAATAAAATTGCTACTGTGTAGCTGAAAATGATGCTTTGGGAAGACTTTCAGCAGGTTTGCTGCCTGATTGATTTCTATTTGTACTGAGATCTTTTGAATGCCTGCAATAACCCTCTCTTCATTTTCCCCTGATTGGGAACATTCTGATTGTGTTCCACTAGATGGCTGCAGGGAAAGCAGTTTTGCAGGGAGCAGAAACATGCAGCTCTTGGTATCCAGGGAAAACCTGTCTGGGATTTTTTGTCTTTTCTTTGCAAGTTCACTCTCTGACTGTGTGATACAGCTGAGCTTCTCAAGCCAAAAAGTCCTGTTCAGTGGGCTTGGAGAACTGTCTGGTTGGAGACTGCAGCAAATCCAACATGATGATCCATTTGATCCTGGTTTCATTCAGTGACACTGTGAGTGCCAAGACTGGAGGTTTACCCCAAGTGTTGTGGGCAGAGGAGCTGATCATGGGCCCCTGTAACATGCAGAGATCAAACCAGGTGTGGCCTTGCAAAGGTTCCACTGCACAGGGTGTTTGGCCTTAGTGCTACAGGAGCTAAAACTGTGTCTGTGCCTGACTTGGTCACCTGCAGCACCACTGAGATCCAGAACACAGGCAGCCTCCTAAACAAATATCACTTTGTTTCCATCAGATTAGCCAGAGAACCTTATTCCAGCTTTGCCCCAGCTGCAGGAGGACAGAGATTATTTGCTATAGAATAAAAACCTGCCTGGACTGCACCCTGTTGCCAGTGCTTCCTGAACATTTGTAAAATCAGAGAGTGAACTTACACTAGGGCAGCATTTTGAGTTATATGGCAGTGCTGGTTTCATCTTGATATAGAAGACCAAAGTCACTGCCTTGCTGCTTTTTCATTTTTCAGAACCATCATAACTCTTAAGTGCATGGATATTGGAGAGTCTTAACTGGGACCAGTGACATGCAGCCAGTAAGATTTTCTGATGTGCATAGAAAATTTCTTCTAATTGTAACAACTGGTTGGGCTTTTATTGTTGTGGCTTTTCCTACAGGACTGCAGCACATGAAGGAAGTATCACTATTTGCATTCAATACATTAGGAAAATAGAAGTATTTCCCAGTGATGGGGCTTCCTCAAAATCTTCCTGCCTATCTGTGGCAGGTATGTGAAAAATGAAGGTAAAAATCCCATGAATTCCAAAAAAGACAGTGAAATGGGGAGAGCCAGCTGCCGTGTCTCTGGGGTTTTGGTGTATGGCTTTGGTTGGAGGCAGTATTGTAACTAATGTAAGTGGAAAAATTTCACTTATCTCCTTTACTGGCTTTACATATGCAGCACAGGATGCAAAAGTGCAGATGCCCTAGAGAAGGCTCTTTTTAAAAGCCCTTTTTTTACCTAAACATCATCTGGATGAATCTGAAATTTGCTCTCCAAAAGGTGAAAAATGCAAATAGTAACCCAAAACTAATCAGAAAATGGTACTGTACTGTAAACAAAAAAAGCCCACAGTGAAATGATGGGAAAATCCTGTGTAGTCTTCATCACCAAAGTTTTCTGCATTTCATATAATGTTTTACATCAAGACAATCAGATATAAGTCTGTAATGAAAGTTATATTTGCATATCACTGCTAATTCTGATTTATGTTAACCAAGATTTGGTCATATCATGGAGCGTGGCTCTCCTTTGTCCATTCCCCTTTCTAGCTGCAACAACAGAAGTGAAACTCCCTTCACAAACCCAATTTTAATCAGTTTTATGAATTTATCCCTTCTCCCCCAATGTATCTTTCCACTCTGCATTTTCTGCATCTCTGACTGTTACAATTTCTATTGTGTTTTAGGTAGAGTCTTAGTCAGGATACAACCCTCTGTATTCTTTTACTGTAAATTAGTGCAGTATTTTGTGTGGGAACATATGTAGGTGTAGAGATAGAAATAGTCATCTCAAAAGTTCACAAAATGAGTTTAAGTCAGACTTTTCTGCAGTTCAATATATTTCTGAAGGACACCCTACCATTTTTCTTGCAGTCTCAGTGAAGCTGTGTGGGAATGTAGTTCTACTGTGCCAAGTAGTTTCTATACTTGGATATAGATATAGATATAGATATAGATATAGATATAGATATAGATATAGATATAGATATAGATACAGATACAGATACAGATATAGGTATCTATACTTGGATATAGATATATCCATTACTTTAATGAAACTCTATGCTGTAGCTTATGTACAGCTTGAGAATAAAGGGAGAGAGTAGAGGAGTGCCTGCTATATCATCCAGCTCTGTGTACTGCATGAAATTCTGTATTTTGAAACTCATGGTCACTGTTAAGGCTGTTATTGCATGAATTCTAGTCCCTCCTTGCCTGTTACCTGTGTCTGTGATTTAGGCAGCAAATGTGTCCTGGGGTAGGGCCTGGCAGTGTGGGGGCAGGTGGGGGATGCACTGGACTGGTGTGTGCACTAGTGACAGAGAGTGCCCATGCTCCAGCAGTGCCATTCCCACCCACTTTACCAGGACAGCTGAGACTTCCTGCTATCACTTCACCTGACACACTCTTCTAGCCCAGCAGTAGAAATTCAGTGTCTCAAGACCCTATTTTTACCCTAATTTACCTTTTTGGGCTTGTCAACAAGCAAGGGCTCTGTATCCGCCCCCTGCCATTTGAGAGCATCTTTCCTGTAATTCTTCAGGAAGCCCTCACCCTCCTGTGAAGATCCTCTTTCTTTAGAGTACAAATTGACATCTATCTTTAGGAACCAAGTGTGGGAAACAAAATACAAGTTGTACTTCAACTATAAGGTAAAGTCAGCATTCCAAGGAATAACTGTCTTTATGTATTGGACCCTGTTTACTTGCAGTCCCATTGTGAAGGATCAGATATTCTAATTGACACATCCACTGTGGCATGTCCAGCATTTGTAAGTGTCAGCCCTTGGGATGTCAGTCATAGCTGTGAGGCACCACATTTGTACAGAGGATTGACTTAGTCCTTCTCCTCAAGCCCTTGGCCATCTCATAACATTCAACTCTTCAGCTGTGAACTGGAGGTTCTCTATAATCAGGAGGTGAAAATAAAGGGGCCATAAAGGGAAGGGGTGTTATATCTTGGAGACTTGGTTTTCTTTCCTAGATTCTTCAAGGCATCCATTGAACTGCTTCAGAAATCTCTGAGCCTCATTTTGCCTAAACTGCTCCATCTATATGCACTTGTCTCTTAAGCCCCTTCAAAATCAGGTAATGATAGTCTGAGCATGGGCTGTTGATGCTGAACACACAGTGATGGTGCTAAACTCTGAAATCATTTTGTTCATCTTACCAGTTCATCTTGGAATTACTGACATGGCAAGTCTGTATATCCCATGATTAATTTACAACAGCTGGAACTGAAACATGTACAGATTGTTCCTTTTCCAGCTCTGGTTCCCAAAGATGCTAAATGTAGAATGACCACAACCAGCATTTCAGATCAATTAATCAGCAACAAAAAGTGGAGAGCTAAAGTGCTCTTGTCCATTATGCAGAGACAGTAACTAGCAGCAAAAAATCATCTTTAAATTAACCACTGCCCAGGCAAAACTCTGACTTTGTGTAAGTTTCAATTGTGTTGTGCAGAGGAGCTGAGCAGCACAGTGCATCCCTGCCAGAGGAGTCTTCCCACCTTGGCATGGAGGGTGAGGAACTCTGAGCTGCTTCCATATATGGTAGGCAAGAGGAGACCCTGCACTAATTGCTGCTAATTGCCTCCTAGCAGGCAATGGCTCTGCATGGGCTGCTCAAGAAAAGCCACCCTCACAAGTCAGCTCCACCAGGAAAAAAATAAAATTCCACAGCACTAAGAACACCCAAACATGAAATTTGTATTCACTGGCCAACACCAGTCACTCTCCTCACTTCTCACAGGCAATCAAGGAGCAGCTCAAAGCTTGGTGCTCTGCAGTGGTTTTTCTGCTGCCTGTATTTTTCCCTCGTTGTGCACAGGGGGCTGCTGTGGGAGAGATGGGAATGCAGTCAGAAGCTGCACAAAGTGTATCAGGGAACACTGCCAGGGCAGCCAGTTTTCTCTTCACTTGTTGCAGCCCTGTGAGCAGAATCACACTCTCTGTGTATATGTGGGAAAAAAGGTCTGACAAAAAACCCTACAGTGA
Source organism: Trochalopteron elliotii (assembly GCA_024734555.1). NCBI lineage: Eukaryota > Metazoa > Chordata > Aves > Passeriformes > Leiothrichidae > Trochalopteron > Trochalopteron elliotii. The sequence continues at coordinate 4,223,144 of JANPWX010000593.1, read as the reverse complement.
TAAAATAAATGAATTCACAAAAGGCAGAAAATTCAGAGCTCATATTGGCAATTCTGCACACCCTGTGCAGCTCAGAGAGCCAGACTAGCTCAGCTGGCACTGGGGGATTTCAGCCACACAAGGAAGTTCAAATGCTCTCTCAGCAGATGCCTGCTGTTTGGAGAATCTCCACCCAAACCCTTGCCTACTGAGTAGTTAAATTTCACAAGCAGCTTTCCTTCCTATTTCTGTGTTGCTTTTCATCAGCTTAGTGTATATCCCTCTTGTTCCTGTACTGTCATGTTTTGATAACTTCATTTCTTTAGCCTGCCTGTCCCCTTGTTCTGCTTCCAAGCACTCTGTTTCCCAAATTCCTTCTCAATACATTTTGTAGCACTAGAGAAATGTTTTAATTTCCATGGGATTCTGCTGCTCTCTGCTCACCAAAGGAGCATCTGAGCAGATTTTCTCTTGTATCAGCTGCTGAAGTTTGTTTATTCTGCACCCAGGAGAGGTGAAAACAGAAATGAGGAGGATTTTCAATGTCTTCTGAAAAAGTTTAGTTTGAATATCAATTTCATGCAATTTTGTCCTAATTTATTGTAAGTCCCACTTTTGCTTCTTTCTGATGTTACTAATTCTCAACATGGGCTGCAGTAAGACAGACAATGTAAGAACCTGAATTATCTACAGTAAAATTTGTAGCTTATCATACTCAATAATAAGAAAGTAAGTTGTAAAATTTAAACAATTTCTCTGAACTCATAGTGAAATAAAGCTATGGTGGAAGACCATAAAACACATAAAGATAATATAATATTTAATATCTTCCATCCTGCTGGACTAAATTTATTCATGAGCTTTAGATCTAAATGCCATCCTGTCTCAGGTGGGACAAGTCAACTCATTTCCTGTGACACAGTATATATAAAGATGGAAGAATCTTTCTGATCTAAATGAATTTGAAGCTTAGCAAGAACATAATTGCCATGTACCCAGCCATGTGCATTCTTGTGATTTGGTTCAAGATCAATTTCCCAGAAGAGGTGAAAATTCATGGATTAACACACAGACACACACACACATGCTACAGAGACTAGATCTCTGCAAATAACTTGTTTCCTTCTCAAAGTGCAAACAAGCTGTAAAAAATAATAGTTTGGAGTCAAAGAAATCAAACAACGTTAATGTTAATATGGCACTAAAAAGAGATACTTTAGTTAAAACAATAGAAAACATTTCTGTGTGACTTGATGTCTTCATGATTAAATTTGCTTCCAACAAAACTCTAAAACTGGTCTGAACTGATTAAAGGAAGATCTGTTTGGAATTTCTTCTGACTAAAACAACTTAATTGTAATGAGCATTTCAGTCAATGTGAACTTCTGTTTCTTGAATGAAAAATTAATAAAAATAATCTACTCTTTTCATGTTTGCAATCAAATGGCAAAACATGACCAAATATCACCCATACATAAAAGAGGGCAAGGAAAGTGCCCCTTCCTTGGGCACAAAGTAAGTGTTCCAACCAGAAGAGTTTAATGTAGAGTTTTGGGGAAATGAAAGTACTGATAATCACCTCAAAATTGTAAACAACATCCTTGAAAACATATGTCAGTTAAGCAGTGATTGTTGATCTAATCAGAAAAATAATTGTTAAAGACATTTTTGGGATTAAAAAGAAGAAGAAGAAAAAAGCAAATAAATTTAGGCAAAAGTTTTCAGAGAAAAATTCAATGCTTCCAATTTTGATAAAGTTGTAATTTCAGGGGAGAGAGGATACAATCCACAAAAAGAATGGTACTTGAAAACAAATTTCTTGTTGAAAAAAATGCCTTGATTTTTTTTTTTCCATAAGAATTCCTAGCTGCTTTGGTAGAAATAGCTCTATTCAAAATATGTGAGGCAGTAAAAAACACAAAAACTTTGACAACATAAAAAAAAAATACTGGAAGATGTTGATTTCCAAAAAGCTATATAAAATCCTCTTCCTTTGAAAAATTAAGGCCAGCTGTATTTAGTATGCCTTAATTATGCATTTGATCCAAAATGTCATTCATCCTGCTTTCCCCAGCTGATTTCTGCCTGAGCATCTCAATGGTAATTGGGTCAGCTGTATTTTTGCTGTGAATTGAAAGAGAGAATAAGTTTTGATCCCTAAGGAAAATTTGGAATGTATTTGGTTTTGGCTGTGAGAAGAAGTTTGAGGTGAAGGAATCAAGCATGCAAACATATAAAAATTCATTTATAGTGGAAGGATTTATATAGGACAAGACAAAATTATTTTCACTGCTGCAGTTACTCTTGCATGTTTTGAGGAGCCATCTTGCTGTTAGCAACCCTTGGGAACATATTCCAGTATTTGGGCAGCATTCAGAGAAAATTCAATGCAAAAACAATTGATGTAACAATCTACTGGTTACTGCTTTGAAATTCCCTCTCCCATGGCCAAGATTTGAAAACTTTCACACCAGAGCCTTGCCTGCATTAGTGAGGAGGAAGATCCCTCTCCAAGACATGGTTATTTCTTCCCACACCTTGCCAGGGGATAACAAGGCAAAGTAATGGAGCTGAACAGGCCTCCAGCAAGACAAACAGAAAAGCAAAAGTCAGAGAGGTCTAATCACAGTGTTGTTTTTGATGGACTATTGATTTATTCTTTCATTTTAATCCTTGCCTGTTTGGGAACAAGGTCAATTTAGAATAAGGAAACACTTAAAAAATATAACATTATGAAGAGATTTCCTTTTTTCCCTCTTCCTTTATAACCTCAAATTATTTTCACTGGAGTGTGAGACTGAGGACTGTCAAGTGGCAGGGCCCCAGGCATTACTCTGGGGAATACTTTTGTTAGAAGCATGAAGTTTTATTACCTGAACTGTGAACTCAGGTAAGCTCTGGTTTTCACTTGAGTGGGCATTAAGTGTGAGCTGGATAAGTACAATTTGGTTTTCAGCCCTTTTGAGGAGCTTGTAGCTCCCCAGAGCTGTGAGATCCTCCTGCAGCCCATGGGATGCCTTGGGGAGAGGTTTCCCTGCTGCTGGTGCTGTGGTGGTCACACCCACGTTCATCTCAGCACTAGAGCAGAACTTTCTCTTTTGTGATTATCTTTGTGTTCATCAGTTCAGGCTTATTAAGTTTATGCTGGCTTGTGAGTGTTCATTAAGCCTTAGCTGGCTGCTTTGAGAGGTATTATTATTTGTCACACAGAAAGGGACATTTAATTGTGAGGTGAATCTGCTCCTCCTGGTCCCTCAAAATTTCACAGATGGTCACTTTGGCCCTTTCAAAACAAAGACTTGACCATGGCACTGTAAGATAGTTCACACCTCTTCTTGCAATTCATCCAGATTAAACCAGAAAATGCAACAAATCCATATAATAAACTGTGAGGAAAGAGAGAAATGTCTGAGTGACATTGGCCCCAAAAGGGCCTTTGTTTGGAAATTTCTGATTCTGCCATTTCTGCCTGCTTACATAAGCTGGGTGACAGTGCTGCAGAACAGACAAAGCATCTGTCTTGGATATTTTTAAAAAATGCCAATTTTGGAAAAGTGTGATTAGTTGTTTATGGTTTTTTATAAGTAGAAGGGTTGGATGTGAGTCATTGGCTGGGCTGTCCCAATCCTGCAGGTGTTTGGGAACAGGCAGGATGTTTTCCATCACTGCTGCTGAGTGTGGGGTGTTGAGGTCTCGGGTTTGGTTTTCTCACCCGAGATTCCGGCTGTTAAGAGTCCTTTGCCCTCTAAAAGCCCTGAGCTGCGTTACGTGGAAAAAAAGCAGAGTCTCCAAGGCCTTGTTTTCAGATTTCTTGTGTTGTTTATTGTTTGATATCTCAGATTTCTTTCTGCACCCAGCCGAGGTCCGGACAGCGGCTGGGACACGAGGCCACTGCCCCCCGATGGGGCGTTGCTCTGCTCTTATACAGAGAACTACGTGTCCATTATTTATTAATTTGTGCCAATATCTAGTGCCTGTACTAGAAACGTCACTTCTACCTTAACCCAATCCCCTCAAACTACTTTGTGTCATCCCTAGCTCAGAAGATGGAGGATGAGGAAGAAGGGAAAGAACCCAGGGCAACACCCTAAATCCTCTATCTTGTCTCCCATTTACCTCTATGCTAAGAATCCTAAAACTGCAAAATTTTTCACCCCGTGCTGTGCTAAGCTACTATTTTCACACCCTTGAGGTTTGTAGTTCTTCTCTCAGTGTTGGGAGCTTTTCCCATGGACTAAAATCAAACTCGGTGTCTTTCCAGGCTGTGTGCCAAGGTCTCCAACCCCCTTGGACCGGCTTCACACCCCCCTGTCCAGGGTTCAAACTTTCTTCCTCGGGTCCCAGGTCATCCAAAGGGATGCCCTGGACTCTGACATTGAGGGATGGCTTTGCTGAAGGAGTCTCTGCAAGTGCTGTCCCCTGGGATGGCTTTGCTCTGGGGCCCTGTGTTCATAGCAGGATTGCCTTGTGCTTGTCATAGCAGCATGGATATGATGCCAATTGGGCAGTGAAAAACATCTCCATAAGTTCAACTTCTCCCTGTTTCCTTAGCAGGGCAGCACAGCATCTCAGCTAGGAGTGCAGTTCCTCCTCTGACATCCCTACTCCCCTCATGTGTGCATCCTTGTGCAGCCATGGAGCTGCCAGTTACTGGATGGCACAGCCCTGGAGGAGATGCTCATGCATGAAATCTGATGGCAGAAACTGCAACTGTTACCTTTACAAATAGTTAAGGATGCTATTACCACCCTGCCTTCATTCTCACCCTGGTGCCTTCTGAAAGGGGTTAACAACTTGGATTTCTTCTGGAGCTTGGAGGGTGAGTTCCTCTTACAGCAGCCCTGGAATGACAGACCTGCCTCTGCAAAGAGTGGGATGATACTTCTGGGGCCATTGCACTTGCTGAGTGCAAGTTTCCTAAGGGATCACATTGCCTTTAAGACAATAGTTTTAAGACAATAGTTAAAACAGGCCCATATTTTCTGACCTGGCAGAGGCTCTAGTAGTGGCTCATTTGACTTTGTCCTGACCAATACTTTTGTTTGCAAGTGTGTCACTCTGCTTCCTCAACACTTCTGTGGCTTTTGTTTTGCTGTAGAAGCTGAGCAATTGCTTGATCAGTCTAAATCAGTGAGTTTTCAACATTTTCCAATTGGAGACCTCTAAATATTTTCCAGTGGCCATGCAGCCTGTTACTGAGTGGATTTAGGTGTATAGGCAAGAGGCTTGCTTCACTGCCACAACCCCCTTGGAGGCTGCTCTTACTCTGTGGGAATGTTTCCAGTGAAGGATGAAAATTGCAGGTCTGGATCGTTTCAGCTTTTGCTATGTTTAGTCACTCAACTTTGCAGACATCAATGGAAAAACGTGAAAGAATATTGAGATTTAGAGAAATGTCCCAATATGTGAATGCTGTTCTGACTTTCTTGAAGCTGTTTGTTTGGAAAGCTTTTCACATTATCCCAGACTTTTGGGCCCTTTCCAACACTTGCTTGATCCCCATGAGACGATAGCAAGACTTTTCTAACATTTTGGAGAGTGTAATTCCAAATTTCCCATTTTGTGTTTTGTACTGGCAGCATTCAACACAAAAACCACTTTAGAAATTGTTTATACCAGTTGTCCTTCCCTTTTCCTTCCGTGGCTGCTTCTGTGACCAAGGCAGCCCCTCTCTCACAACAACCAAAAGGATAACAGGGAGTGTAGGGACAATTAGGATCAAAAAAGGATGGAGAAAAGCTTGAAAGCATGGAGACACCATTTTTTTTGGCTAGAACTTGTAGAGGGTAGAGCTGAGATAAAAACCCATCATTTTTTCTAGGGCAGGAAGCTTTAATTTTACCTTAATAATAGCTGAGTGTTACCCTGCTGTCCTTCTGAGCATGAACAGCAGCCCTGCAAGCCAGAAGAATCCTGCCTTCCACTTGAGAGAGTCACTTTTAATCCTTACAGCCTCCTTTCTGAAGAGGTGACACGCCTGTCTAACATGCTGCTCCTACAGACATCATTTCTGAGGCAGCATCAAGCTGGAAAAAAACCCAAAAAACCAGAAACTGCAAGTGAAAGTTAAGAGAGCTCAGAGTGGTTGACCAGCTTATTGCTTTTAATCTTATTAAAGAAACAGTTCACCTTCGCACCAGCAGCTCCATCCCGCTGAATACAATCTGTGTGATTCAGGCGGCGGACGCCATTTACGTAGATTGCGCAACTTACGCAATTCACGAAACGTACGCAATTTGCGTAAATTTCGTGAATTGCGTAAGTTGCGCAATCTGCGTAACGCGCGTCAATTGCGGGAACCTCCGTAACCTCGGCCACCTACGGAACTCATGTAACCTACATGATCAGTATATAATACAGATTGTGTATATATGATATATACAATGTATATTTTAATATACATATGGACTATATATATGTGATATATATGTATATATAGTATATATAATATGTGTATATGTATTTTATATGTATGTGTGTATATATATGTAATATATAAATTAATATATGCCATAATATGTATTGTATGGTATATATTATATATTGTGTGTATATATAATATATACTATATATGTATAAATATCTATTATATTGTTATATATAATATATTGTTATTATATTATATACAATATATATTTTATATACTATATATATTGTACACTGCCTGTTATATTTATTATCTAGTGATTGGCTAGTGATCTTGTATAGGATAATTGGATTGACTATAAACTCATTAATAACACTTTTATTACTACAATGGTGTCCCTGGGGTACCCCACAGTGCCGTGAGTGGAGGGCATGCATCTATATCCATCTTGTTTCCACGTTTCTCGTTGTCTGTCTCATTTGAAACTGACTAATTCCCACTCCCAAGTACAGTGAACACATGCATTACTGATGCAACTGGTTCTGTCCTCAGCATGGCACTCAAAAACATTATTAATTGCTTCAAAGAGCGATTTTAATTAGCATCTGTCAATTCTGAACAGAAAAAAAAAATAGGTCAAATAGTGAAAATTTAATAGACAGTAGTAATTGCTAATCTGGTTCTATGCTTTTCACCACTGTATGGTCTTGTGTTAAATTACACTTTTAAGCACTACCCATTTTTGATTTGTCACTTCTAATTTGGAACTCTTTAGAAGAGCTGCCTTGGGATTTATTTCAGCACCCAAAGCATTTTGATTACCATGTAATATGAAAGCAAGGCTGGCATTATTCCCCAGGGGATAAAAAGTACAAAACTATTCTTTTTATGAAGGCTACTAAAGAGTTGGAACATCTTTCTTCTCTTCTTGCTAAGCCCTGCTTCCCAGGTTATTAGGTGGGGAATTCATTCATACTGGGTTAAATGTGGGGGTGGGTTGTGAACTATTTGCATTTAAACCTATGATACTGTGAGAGCTTTTTCTGTAACTTCCAGGTGTCCCTTGAGGTGCTGAGATCTGGAAACTTGACTGATAACCATGGTTACTACTTCTAGTTGATGTACTTGTGCATCAGCAACTGCTGCCAACTTTTGTAGAAATGTTAGTGGTTGGTTTCCTTTTTTTAAGACAAGCATGAATGCAAAGTTTGTGTCCCATGTTGAACATGGATGATCCCACATGTGAATGATTGTGGAGCTCTTTGTTGCACTGGCAAAATATCTTTTGTGCAATAAGGACTCAGCTAACATCTACCTTTTGCTTTGTCCCCACTCTTGCTATAAAGTAAATGATAAGAGCTGTTTCAAAAGAGAAGCCTGTGGATGTAGGAATGCAGTATCTCAAAATGCCAGGCAGGCAACAAATAATGATTCTTGCTGCATCCAGCTCAATAAACTGAGGTAAAAGGGAGAACTCCTACCAATTTTTTTCAATCTTGTATATAGTAATTTTCAACCAGAAACAAACAATTTTAGGAGAACTTGAAGTGAAATTATTAGTTTAGATTGTATTGTATTAAAAAAAAAAAGCTGCCTTTTGTTAGTCTCAAGTTTTAAGCTTCAGGAGCTTACTAATCACAATGGTATAGGAAGATGTGAATTTAAGATAGGAAATGAAAGCTGTGAGTCTTTCATAATCACCTGATTGCAGCAACTGAGGCTCTAACCACCAAAATGCTCAGGTTGTATCTCATCTAAAATTTTGTCTGGGCAATGAAAACCCCCACAGCATTCTTTGTCTTTTAGGCTTTACTTTTAGGGGACAATTGAAAATGTGATGCACTTTGATAATCAAATTCTAATACTGAATTTTAATCTTTGGAGTCAGAAGCCACATTTTGCCCTGCAAGTCTCACAGGCATTAAGCAGATTAGTGGTGGTGACCTTGGATGTGGCATCCTGGTGACAAGCATGGCTGAAGCTGGGAGGGGTTCAGGGGTTCCAGTGACTGACCCAGCTTAGGTCCCATGTTGGAGGGATGGTAAGTGAAGAAATATTGTGGTAGAAAAGATGTAAGGTGTGATCTGTATGGGCAAATGAGTCCTTGCAGAACTGGAGGAAACTGAACAGGATTTTGAATTTAATTTATCTTGTAGTTATTGTGAAAGTTCTGGAAAGAGGGTGAGTTGATAAACTCTAACGACCATGCTGACTATCTGAGAAAACATTGGAAAAGACAGCAGCTCACAAACCATATCATAGCATTAATTTCTTTTAAAGCTCTCAATTTACTTCTGTTTTAAAATGAATGCTGTGGTAAGACCTAAAGACAGGAAAGAAGCTGACTGTCTAAGAAAATATTTCTCCAAGTACCTTTGAGAGATCAGCTGCATGTTCCACAACGTCAAAATCACTTAAATGAAACAACAGAGCAAAGCTCTCTTCTGAAAGGAAAGGTTTTGTTCATGTTGGCATCTTCATTCTAAGTACACATTGACTAGAAAGAACAGCTTCAGCTGAGAGAAATGAAAACAGCCTTGTTTCCAAACCAGGAGAAATGAAGTGTGTGCACTTCATCACAGTTACAAGATAATCTTTTTGCTTTTAATAGTATCTCAGCAATGGTAGGAGTCTGTGTCCCAGTCAGCAGCTCTGCCTCCAGCCTGGCTGTGGCTCTTTCACCCACTGGACTGGCTGTGGATTCGTGCACCAGACCCCACACTCTCAATCCCTTACGTGGCAGCTTCTCTACTGCAGAACAGTGATTAATTTTACTGCCTTTGCTAAATTACACATGTTCTATAGGCACCCCTTTCCAGGACTGGAGGATGTTTCCCTCATTGCAGATGTGCCCTGCTGGCTCTTCTTCCTGTGCTGGTTCTGTTTTGTTGTACCCCAACAGCTTTTATAAATCAATAAATGCTCATTCCCTTACTTGGAGTTCTGTGATGGGAGGTTTGGTGTTTGCTGATGTAGCATTTAAACCTTATGATATGGCCTTGTGCTGGTGTTGGTTAAACCTGGATCTGGGATCCTGGATCCAATCAAGCACGTGTTTTTCTTTGGTTAATTTAATGCATTAGTATTTTTGGGGGCTACAATTATGGTAATGGAGGATTTCACAGTGTTTTTCACTGGGAACATGGACACTGCATTTTCTATCAGTAGAAGAAATTGAGCTCTTCTGTTCAGTGTAGATGTGAGGCATATTCACTGGTCTGTCCTGTCAGTGGCATGGAGAAGCCACAGGAACAAGCAGGCCTGGAGCAATGTGCCATTTCATAAATCCACCTAAATTCAACCTAAAGTGTCTTTCTATTGACCTCAATGGTTTTAGAAGAGTCTCTGGTTTCAGCTGAAAGACAAGATTCTGACTAAAAGCACTTTTTCACAACAGTTGCCTGATACTTTTATTGTTTTTTTCCTCACATGATTAAATTATTTCACTGAAGTCTGACAATTGTGACCACACATCTGTGATTTGTCTAGTCTAATTTTACAGGCTGTTCATTGTAAGGGAGGTAGAGCTGGTTAGAGAAGAGGTATTGAAGGCTGATGGAATATGCCCTGCTTTCAGACCCAGGTTGTTACTATATTGGCTGTCTGGCTGACAGGAGAGTGTACAATTATTTCTGGGCTGAGTGAAAGGGTTTTTTGAAGTAAGCACCTGGGAAGCATTCCCTTCCATGTAGGTCCCTAAAGGAAGATAAATAAGGCTTCTCTGAAACTTCAGGGTGACTAGAGAGAGGGTGGTTCAAATGATTTTTCTCCTTTTTTTGTTTTTTTCCTATGTTAAGACTGAAATACTCAGGTGAAAAATAAAGGTGGGAAAAAGCATCCTGCAGTAGGAGGAGGTGAGCTTTGCCAGAGAAAGCCATCTAGTGGTCACTGCTCACTGCTGTCCCTGCTCAGGGACTCAGAGCTCTCGGTTCCCAAGGGGTTTGGTGCCTGCTGTGGCACCTGCTCGGCTCACCGGGCTGTGTCTGCTCCCTCCTGAGCAGAGAGGAAAAGGGCTGGTTGCCATTGAGTCAGAAAAGCAAAGGGAATGGTCCCCTTGAACAGAAGGAAAGTCAGGTTGCCCGTGACAAAATTGTGTTGTTGAACAGCAGAGGCCAGCAAAGGTGGTGGCAGGTGTGGAAAAGCAGTGCCAGGAGTAGTGACCCAAGTAAAGCCCAACCCAGGGGCTGAGAGCATGGTGACCCTGGCTGTGCCTGGGCTGCACAAAGGACAGCCAAGAAACAGCTCCCAGCTGCTGCAGGCATGCTGCATTTGTGAAGAGATGTGAATCTTTTTTTAAAGCAAAATGCTCTGTGGAGTAGTGCTGAATTTATTAAATTGCTTTGTCCTCCAAAAAAAAAAAACAAAACAAATTCAGTTTAAAATCCAAAAGGTTTTGTTTTGACACATTCTACATGTTTTGACACGTATAATTTTAAAAGCTGAAAACCACAGAGTTTGGACAGCAGCTTTCACTTAATCACCATATGCAGTTTCTCTACTTCCCCATTAAAAAAAGAGTTGATCAACAAAAAATGTTTCACATTAACCTAAAATACTCTCTTCCCTGTATTCCCTGGTCTGGTAAATGAACAAAAATCATTATTATTTCCATTGTGAGGCCTTCCTTTAAAGCCCATTTTCCTCTTAAAGATTATACCTTTGAACTTTGTCATCTGGTGGCATTATAAACTTTTCAGAAGGTATTACAGAATCCACACTGGGGGCACATATTTATTAGGAAAACAACTACCTTGTCAACATAATGTGACAGTGCAGGAAGTTGATGTTGTGAGGAAGCCCAAAGACATTGAGAGGGCTGAGAAAGGGAATGTGTGTGCTGAGTATTTTGGTGTGGGTAGAAGTGAACAGTCAATGTTGCTGAAGAAATGTGGCAAAGTAGATAAGCCCAGTGGAGATTTCTCCTGCTGTTGTACTCTTGCCAGCGAGAGGAGACAAAGGATTAAACAATTCTTCACTTCAATAGCTGAGCCTGATTTCCCAGCTTCTAAAAGATCTTCATGGTGCATGTACTGTGTGTTCAGCCACAAGTGCAATCCTGTTACTAAAATGCAACTTCAATGCACCTGGCAGTTCCAGGGCTGCATTTCTCACTTCTTCTGAAACTCTGCAGGGCACTTCTAAAGCTGGGTTTTTTTCCCTTAAGAATTTTAAAAAGATTCCAAGGAATGCTGAGTTTATCAAAAGCTGGTGGGATTTTTGGGCTCTCAGTCTCCAAAGTTGTTGTTGTAAGTTTGTTCCTTGTCAATATCCAAACTCCAGGCCGTGAAAAGTGAGCCCAAAGTCAGTAATGAGGACACAGAGAAAATGAATGTGCTTTTGATCACTTTTTTACTATCCCTTTCTTTTATCCTGCCTGTGGCAAACAATTTTTTGGTTCTTCTGTGGATCCAGTTAATGAGTCTTTGTACATTTGGAGTTTGCAATGTTGCACCCTCAATGGCTGTAGAACAAGTTGAGTTCTTCACGTGTGAAGCTGAAGGAAGTAATGGAGCAAGTGGTGTGTGTGCCTCAGAAGCAAGCAGTCAAGGCCAGCTTCTCTTAAGAAAAGCAAAAACTGGGCAGGTTTTTTCCCTCCACTTTCCATCATTTTTTTGTTTGCCTGTTTCCTTTGAAGAGCAGGAGCACAAGACAGGCTATTGGGTCAGAAAAGAGAATTTTCTCTGTTAGCTGAAATGGAAGACTGGGTGACACCTTCTCTTTGCCAACCTCACATGAAGCAAGTAGCACTAACAGACTCAGCAGGCCACATTTCCCCATGTTCAGTGTAACTGCTCATTTTAAGTTGTTGCTTTAATAAGCAGATGGATTTTTCATAATGCTTAAAAGGAGTTAAAGCATGAAGGCACTTAAAGAAATCAGATGTCAAGTCTTTAACTAATGGGATTATGAAGAAGAGACACTTTAAAGATGGCTTGGTGATCCAGCAGCCATAAAGACCTTATTCTGGGTCAGCAATCTATTTTGTGAACAATAATGTCTCTTGAAGACACTCACACAACCAAAATTTAGATTTGTGCAAAGTGCTTAATTTTATTGAAGTATCATCATATAAATGCATGAGCTCCCCTGAGCCAGCTGTGTGTGCTTATGTCTGTACTTTTCTAGAATGCAGGCTCTTTTGCATCTTTAATAAATGACAAATTCTGTGGATTTCCTCGTTCCAAAAACGGCATTTTTATCATTTTTTTGATCCAACGAATGCCATCCTTTGAGGACTATTTTTGCAGGAGCAAGAGGAGAGGAGGAAAACATCACCACAATTAAAAAAAGCTCATGCTTTAGCATTTAATAATGCAGTAATGTTTCTTTAAAAGCTACTCAAAGTCAGCTATGGGCCAAGGGCCGTTTCTGTTGCTTTAGACTGTAAAAGGCAGGGTTTTGGTAAGGATTTGAGCATTTGAAAACAGAAGGTTTTATAGAAAACACTGCCTCTTTATTGCCTTCAATGCTGGTGGAAGTCTGGTTGCCTGATGGGAAACATAAGGAGTTGCTGAGGAGATGTGAATATCCTCCTAAATACCCTAAGGTCAAATTTCACCTGTGAATTCTCCATTGACTCTTAAAGGATCTTCCTCTGTGGTGTCTATGGCCTGATCCAAAGGTATTCAAATAAATTGGAATTCTTACATTGATTTCCAAAACCTTTAAATCCCATCCTAAAAGTGCTTTACTCTATAGCACATCTGATTTTGGTTGATTTCTTACTGAAATCAATGGGGACTTTCCCAGGCTAATGAGAACTCCTTGTGTTCCAGAACTCTCCCAAGAGTGTTCCAGGTACCTTGGGAAGCTCTGCTTTTGTTGTCTGTGCTTTTGAGCCAAGTCCCACCTCCAGTGCCATGTGAGCCAGTTAATGCTGATTTTGGGCATGAGCTGCAGGAGGGGGAGACAGTGCAGGGGTGGTACCCATCCCTTGACTCTGGGGCTCCTGAGCAGTTCTCACAGTGATCCCACACTGTGCTGACACCATATCCCAGCCAGGACTGCCTGGGCACAGGGGCTGGTGCTGCTGGGCCTTCCTCACTCTTGAAGGGCACAAACTGCCAGAAGCTGATGGCAGCAAGAGGCACACTTTGGTTGCAGTGACTGCCTTTTTTGGGTCAGAGCCTGAAATGCCCTTTTACACGTTCCTTGAAGGGACCAGTCTTTGCACAGAAAGATGTTTTGCCAGCTGGGAAATGTCGCAATAGGACACGAAATAAAGATGCTTGACTCCAGTCAGAAGGCAGTAGAAATCAGAAGGCTTTATTTACAATTCATTCAGCCCTTTTATAACATGCTGCACTAAAAAGGCACATTATTGCTCCATAGGGCTGACACCTCTCCCATTGGCTGAGTAACAGAAATAGCAAACAACACCTGTGGTTATGGGAAAGGAATATTGTTTACACAAGGTTGTTTTGGGAAAAAGAAAACTGTTGAAAAGTTTCCCTTGGGAAGGGCTCAGGCTCATAAAATATCGAGTCCACAGGGAAACACCTGACTTTCTGTAAAACTGGACAAATGTGGAGTGAAAATGGCAGGTATATATAATATGTTTTGAAAAGGCTTGTGCTTCCACCTGGCCGTGCTGCAGTGCTCCATGGCCAGTCCTGTGCTCCTCTTTGTCTGGTGCAGTGCCCAAATGTGGAAGGAGCAGGTGCCTTCTGTCCCTGCCAGTCTCACCACAGCAGGCAGGCTTGTCTCAAACTGACACACAGGAAAGCTTTTGTAATTCTCCTGCTGTTCCAGTGATGCAGAAACTTGTGGGAATCAGCCTAGCAGGGGCAGAGCCACGTCTCACTCCTGACCAGCCAGACCTTGGGAGGCATTTGTCAGCTCAGGGTGAGCCAGAGATTTCCTCCCAAGAGCCTTTGAGGTTACTATGTTAATGAATCCAAGTTCAGTTCCCCTGTTGGTTACTTGTGTTCCACATTTGGTAATATTTCCAGAATGAGCCACCCCTAAGTCTATATATTGTTGCTTCTCTCTTGTTTCTTTGGAGTTTGTCTCTATACTGTGTTCTGCTTTTGGGCATCGTCCCTATTTTATTTCTCATTAAAGTGAATTTTTCTTTTCGGGCATTCCATCATACCTGCTCCTTTCTCTGTGCCACATCTGCCCTGAGGTCAGGGAACTCAAAAGACTTGTCACAGCCACCCTCACTGTGACAGATGTCCTTGGTAGGAGATTATGACATTCTGAGGAGAGCATTTCAGAATTTCTCACTTGTTGGGGGTCAGTGATGCAGCATTCTCTGGGGAGTAATCAACTGGCAGGAAATGCTCACTCACTCATTTCTTCAGAAAAAAATGAATAAGAGAAACAGTTTGTATATTCCTAGTTTGGTTGGTTTTTTTTTTTCTATTTTTATTTTATGCTAATAAGATGGCTTGTGCCAGAGAAAATAAACTCTTTCTTTTTCTCCACTCCTAGTCTGTCAATGTGATATAAATACTAGCCCACAATTTAGCATTGTTAATTAATATGTACTTTCCATTACCTTCCCTTTGGAGAGCTCATTTTCTTGAGGAATGTAGCTTTTCATTCAAACATTTAATTTTGTCACAGGAGAAAGAGACACAGAAGAACTGCTTTAACTGGATTGTGTAACAATGGCTGTGGTAATAATTGTCTGGGAGAATTATATGGAGGTAACAAAAGGACTCACAAAATGAATACATTACAAGGACTCCCTTATGACTGAAAAATACTGATGTCCTTAAAAGAGAGACAGAGAAGTAGGAGCTGGATGATTTTTTAAGAAAATGCAAAGGTTAAACTTAGAAGTTTGTCTTGGCAGAGGGAACATGTTTTCTTAGGACTGCTGGAGGAAAGCTTACACTCTGTTCCATTGTTCCTTCACCCCTATTTCCACAGCACATGTTCCTTGTCCTGGCTGCTCAGCCTGACCTGGGCTCCAGCAATTCTGCTGCCACCAAGTGCTCAGCGAGCAGAGCAGCTCTGGGAGTGCCTTGGCTGCTGTGCCAGTCTGATTTATCTCTGCACAGACAGCTCATACCCAGTTAAATTCAGCAATCGAGGCTCACTGTCACCCTTTAGGATCCAGTTGTGCCAGCAGGGTAATCCGTGATGGGATCAATAAGGGGGAGATTAAGAAGAAAGCAGAGAGGCAGAGGGGGTAATTAGTTATTCTGGGCATCCATTACCATGACAGCTATCTATTTCTAGATCTATCATATACACACTTATTTCCAGAGCATGCAGGGGGCTGGTCTACTAGGTAAAAGATGGGGGGTTGCCCCTTAAAAAAATATGAGACACTATTTATTGGACCCACTTGACAAGTGGGTTCAATCTTTTTAGTTTTCTCTAAGTTATAATCAGAGGAAGTCTGTTTTTCATATTACTTATTTCAGCTCAGAGGTTGCACTTGCTGTCACCATTTGGAATGCTGTAGATGTTTGTACTGAACACTGTTGAGAAATTCTTATTTTTGTCATGAAAGTACAGCTGTATCTTGAAGGTGGTACAGAATTAGAATAAGGTATAATGAGGTGCTGTGGGTTGCTAATACACATGACACTCAGCAGCACTTTGGCATGTGGAAATGTGCAACTTTACACATCTGGGTAACAGGAACCAACAAAAAAGAGATGGAAATTCTTTTAATGTTAACAGGGGAAATGTCATCCTCAATGAAACAGCTGATTTCTTACTGTAGTTGGTGACTCCCCAGATGATCACCTTTCCATGGCTAGTGTTAATGTTAAACACTTCAAAGGCATGGGAATGTGGGAGAGGAAAAAAATCTGCTTTAAAAAGCAATTTATTTTTCTGAGGGGGGGGTAGTGGTCAGCTGAATCCATTTCTGACTTGGCCAGACACGTAACTGTGAATGCCACTGCTGCAGAGAAGGTGGTGGTGGGGAACAGGGGAAGGGAAGCAGGAGAAAAAGCAGAGCATGGAAGTTCCAACATTATCTCTGTGATGGAAAGGGCTCTCTGATATGAAGCACAGCCATTCCTCATTTATGCAGGCCCAGTACAGAGGGGGATTTTCAGCCTTTTATGCACAGCGCTGGGTTAACAAACTGTTGTGGTTTGACACTGGCCAAACTCCAGGCACCCATGAAATCTGCTCACTCACCCTTCCCTGCTACAGCTGGGCAGAGGAGAGAAAAATTTAAGGAAGGGTTCATGAGTTAAGGACCAAGAGAAAACACTCCAAGGGCAAAACAGGCTCAACTTGAGATATTAAGTGAATTTATTACTAACAAAATCAGAGAAGGATAATGAGAAGTAAAATAAGCCCTTAAAAACACCTTTTCTTCCCCCAACTCCTCCCTCCTTCCCACCAACAGTGCAGGGAGAGAGGGTGTGGGGATTTTGGTTAGTTTGTCACCCAAGGTTTTCTTTTGCTGTGCAGGAAGAGGAATCCTTCCCCTGTGAGACCATGGGGACCCTTCCCACAGGTGACAGTTCTCTGTGAACTTCCCCAGCATGGTTCCACTCTCATGAGCAGCAATCCTCCCAAACCTGCTGCAATGTGAGTTCTCCCATGGGAAAACAATCCTCCCAAACCTGCTGCAGTGTGGGTCACTCTTCACAGGGTGCAGTCCTCCAGGGACAGGCTGCTCCAGCCTGGGAGCACGGCCCCCTCTCTCCACAGGGTCTCCCACTGGATCACAGTCTCCTCCAGGCATCACCTGCTCCAGCCTGGGCACCTTCCCATGGGCTGTGGGTGGATCTCTGTATCCCTGTGGATCCCCAGGGGCTGTGGGTGGATCTCTGCATCCCTGTGGATGGATCTCTGCATCCCTGTGGATCTCTGAATAGAAAAGCTCTTCAGGATGTCTCAGGGAGCATTAAGGACCCTTTAGACTTCAATTTAGAAGTGTCCTGTGCAGGCAGACATCCAGAGTCTCTCTTTGATGAAACTGTGCATGGCAGAAATACTTAAGTTCCATTTCCCTATGGATTTTGAGGACCATCTTCTCCCACAATCCCACTCCAATGACCCTCAATTCCTGTTCTGTTTCCCTGCTTCAACATGGATTTCATCCCATAGGGAGATGATTTCCCAGCTGTGTGTACAGTGCTTCCCCTGGCTGCAGTCTGTGGCTGGAGCTGCGTGGTCACTGCCACGTCCCTGTATTCCACAGACAGGCCCTGGCTTTGGGGTGGGACTGGTGGAAACGGAGTTGCTGAAGTTGGCTGGGAAAGAAAAGGAAGACGAGGGATCATACATGTTACCACTGAATTATTTAGGTTGGAAAAGACCTCTAAGATTAGAATCTGACCTGTGACCAGCTTGTCAACCAGACCAGAGCACTGAGTGTCACATCCAGGTTGTTCCTTGGACACCCCCAAGGGTGGGGACTCCACCACCTCCCCTTCCAAATCCTGACAACCCTTTCCATGAAGAAATTCCTCCTGATGTCCAACATGAACCTTCCCTGGCAAAACTTGGGGTGCCATTTCTTTTTGCCCTGGGAGCAGAGCCTGAGCCCCACCTGGCTGCACCCTCATGTCAGGGAGTTGTAGAGAGAGAAAAGGTCCCCCCTGAGCCTCCTCTTCTCCAGGCTGAGCCCCTCAGCTCATATGCCTTTACTCTCTAGACTCTTCTCCAGCTTTGTTGCCCTGCAGGCAGGTTAACAACTGGAAAAATGTCTAAGAATACATTTCAAACTCCAGCAGTGGTTTTTATAGTGTATGTGAATTGAGCACTCCTAATCCTAATCTCACTTTCACTAGGAGGTTTGTAATTCCTGTAAAAACGGGGGCAGGTGGTGGTCCCACACACCCAGGGCAAGCTGCTGGATGCTCTTGGGAGCTCTGAGGCACAAAGTCCTCACGCCTCCATCCGAGCCGGAGCCCCCGGAGCCCCGAGGTGGGGCTGTGGGCTGCAG
Organism: Trochalopteron elliotii; assembly: GCA_024734555.1. Lineage (NCBI taxonomy): Eukaryota > Metazoa > Chordata > Aves > Passeriformes > Leiothrichidae > Trochalopteron > Trochalopteron elliotii. Next base: position 4,204,926 of record JANPWX010000593.1, on the reverse strand, counting down.
TGCCCGAGGGGCTGAGCTGTGGGCGACGCTTGTCCAGCTCCCATTGAGGGAGCGCAGGGCACAGCCGCTTTTCCAGGGCTGCCTCGTTCAGCTCGACAGATGCTCCTTCCTTAACCCTTCCCCTTTCTCCCTGCTCCCCAAACAGATTCTTTCCCCAGTCGAAGCCGGTTTTGCCCAGGCAGTCATTAAATCAGCAGGATGTGGCTCCCTTCCCCCACCTGGTACGGTGGCGAGGAGCGCCTGCTGATCAATCTGATCAATCCTTTCACGTCGTCTCTGCCGGTTGCTGCTTCGGCTACTAAAATTAAAGAGAGAGAGAGAGAAAAAAAAAAAAAAAAAAAAAAAAAAAAAAAAAAAAAAAAAAAAAAAAGAAGGAGAAGAAAAAAAAAACCCTCAAACCCAGCAGTGGCTGTCCCGCATTCCCGGGCGTTCGTGGCCGCAGCAGAGCCCGAGCCGAGCCGGCCGGGCAGGGTGTGCTGGCCCCGGCGGAGAGGCGAGTGGTTGTACGGGATTCCTGCGGGGCTGGGAGGAGGTGCAGCTGGCTTTTCTTCACTTTCTTTGAGCCGCGTGATTCCTGAGGTGCCGGTGGGTAAAAAAGGGGGATGAACTTTGGAGCAATTTTGGAGCCGGCCTCGGGTGTAGGGCGAAACCCCGTCCTGCTTCCCCGCCTCGCAGCACGGCAAGGAGAGAAGCTGGAGCGTCCCTCCCCTTCCTCCGGCCGCTTCCCTGGCATCCCCCTCTGGCTGGACACACTGGATGTCCTTCCTGCTCCTCTTCCTCCTACTCTCCCCGCGTTAAAATACCCCCGCCCAGCGGCTTTAGTGTGATAAAAGATGAGGTCTATAAAAGATGAGGTCTTGAGGAAAGTCAAAAGGCATGTGGGGAAGGAAACAGGTTGGACATGTAAAGAGAAAAAGAGCTCGAGAGTTTCACCAGTGAGCCATGAAATGAGAAGAAACAGCTGGTGCACTGGAGAGTCGTCACCGGGAGCTGTGGATCCAAGGTTAACGGTGCGGGAGGGGAGAGTTGGAATTTCAAGTAATTACCCAGGCAAAGGAGGGAGCGAAAGAAGGAGATCCAGGCTATTGCCTTGCGGGGCAATAGTTTGGAGAGAATCACCAGGAAAACTGGCAAACATTAGCAAAAGCCTTTGTGTGATCGAGAGCCACTTCCTCTGTCCTTTAAGAAGCACTAAATTTAGAAGAAGCTGAGCATCTGATTTACTAAAAAAACCCCAAAAAAACCAAAAACCAAACCAAAAAAAACCCCACCAAACAAAGAAACAAAAAACTAACCCAGAGGATTTCCAAGAATTTGCATTTTCTATTCCCACAGTTACTTGCCCAGGAGACTGAAAGGAAGAAACAATTTCAGTCTTCGCCCCCCGCCCCAGTTAGAATATAAATACAGAAATAAAGAGCTAAGGAATGGCAGTAGAGGTGTAGGGGGTAATTGTACATCGGGGTGTAGGTTAAAAATGCCAATACCACTGGAGAAAGAATCCCCCTTAATTTTTCATTTAGAAATATTAAAATGAATGTGTTAGACGTTGAGAACGTTGTGTTGCCCTTGTGAGTTGGGATGTTGAACAATATCGAATCCAAGGAATGATTTTTCCTGCTCCCGTTTCACGTCCTCATGTACAAACGCAAAGCGGGGCAGAAGTTTTCCAGCTTGGCAACCCACCAGCAGCTCCATCCCGCTGGATACAATCTGCGTGATTTAGGCAGCGGATGCCATTTACGTAGATTGCGTAATTTACGCCATTCACGAAATTTACGCAAATTGCGTAACTTCCGTGAATTGCGTAATCTGCGCAATCTACGTAACGCGCGTCAGTTGCGGGAACCTCCGTAACCTCGGCCACCTACGGAACTCATGTAACCTACATGATCAGTATATAATACGGATTGTGTACATATGTATACATATTGTGCACATATATATACATATGTATATAATACATATTGTGTACATGTAATATATATAATATATAATTATATATATTAGATTATATATTGTATATCTTATTATATTATATATTATTATATTATATAATTATATTCTATATATTATATATTTTTATATAATTATATTATAATATTAATATAATATATAATATAATATTAATATAATATATAATATGTTATATGTAATATTAAAATTATATATAATATACATTATATGTCATAATATGTATTGTGTGTATATATAATATATACAATATATTATATATATTATATTGTTGTATATAATATATTGTTATTATATTATATACAGTGTATATTATATGTACTATATATATAGTACACTGTCTATTATATGTATTATCTAGTGATTGGATAGTGATCTTGTATAGGATAACTGAATTGCCTATAAACTCATTAATAACACTTTTCTTACTAAAATAATGTCCCTGGGGTAACCCACAGTACTGTGAGTGGAGGACATGCAGTTTTCCTGCTCCCATTTCACAACCCCATATACAAACACAAAGCAGGGCAGAAGTTTTCCAGCTTGTCAACCCAAGGCTCAGGAGCCACAATTCCCATTGCCCGATCCCTAATGCACAGAGGGGTGACATGACCCCTCCCTGTCCCAGTTCATCCCACAGCACGTCCCAAGCAGACCAGGCTTTTCCATGAAGTTGGCCAACACCCAAGAGCAATGAAGCCAATGGGATTTGTGGGAGCGAGCTCTCCTGTGGGATCCCCATCCCCCCCCACCAGCTGCACCCCTTGCCATGATGCCCTTGGAAGTTGCCCTTGGCCAGCTGCCCCGCACAGGTTACCCAGGGAGGATCTCGCTGCTGTGGCCCCTTCCTGCAGCTCCTGCAGTCCTTTGTTCCATGGCAGTTGCAGCTTGACTACATCTCCCAGCAGGCTGCACTGGGGAAGGGGGAGAGAAAGGCTTTTCTACCCTTTTTCCTCCCCCCTTACATTCCTCCTCAGTGAGAGGAAAAAAAAAAACCCATACTCACCTTGCTGGCACATCATGTGCTTTGAGAAGACACGAGGTGCAAGGCTGCAAGAAGTCAGTTAAATCCTGAAGTAGGAAGGATGTAGCCTTGAGCTTTGAAATCTTAATAAACACATAGAGATTTTTTTCTTTTGTGTGCAGGACCAATGGCTGCCAGTCTCTCCAGATATACAACTTATGCAACTGTTTTCTCCTTCACAAGCTAAAGCACATGCATGTCTTGCATAATGTTGTTTGCCACTATAAAAATATTTCTTTTCAGGGCCCCTGTAGAGGCTACAGATTGCTTTGCTGATCTTCTGCATCAGATGGCTTTATCCTTCTGGAACTGCATATATGCAGATCTGAGGTCTCTGTAAATATGTATAAACAAAATGCATATTTTGTAACAGATTTATTTTTAGTCTCTATGTTTTTAAGCTAGGAATAAAGAAGTTTGTTTCATTGATATCACTGGTATAAAAGTGATTAATGCTAGCAGTGGAAGCTGAAACCTTATCAGGGCTTTTCGAATTAGAGTTGCTGGTTGTAAGTGGTCTCCCTGTAAACACTGTTTCTCTTAGTTATTCTTTTGATTTCAGCAACACAATGCTTGCTTAAATTAAGAGGTATCTGTGTCAGGTTTCTAAAGAATCCTGGCAACAGAGTTTCTCTTCAAGAAGAGCTTGGAAGTGATGATTGTAATGAACTCTGGGAGCAACGTGCCAAGCCTCTGCTCCTCAGAGAGATGGTTCCACTCACACACTTAGTGCTGCCCTGTGTGCATGTGTTTGGCAACCACATTTGAACAACTAAGGCAAGCTGAGGAGTAGAGTTTGCACTCAAACATGTGGGTTTGGGCATATATGTGAGTGTCTAGGTATTTCTGTATGTATGTAGGCATAAATAGCTTTATAAATACTGCATATCCACTGGGTAACAATTGTCTGTGTGATATGTCAATATACACAATTGTCTGTGTGATAAGAGGCAAATAGTATGTCAATATACAGGATTGAATTTTATTTTAAATTGGATTAACTTCTCTGGCTGATCTGGCAGAGTGAATGATTATTGTTCCACTGCAGACTCATCACAATAGTTGTCCTTGGTGTCTTAGGATATTTTGCCATGATTATTTTATTTTAAAGATCTTTACATGTTTATATTAAAAAAAATATTCACCTGTGCTGTTGGTAGTATAACCATTCTGGAGAGGGTAGTTTTAAATCTGTATGTTTTACATTAATTGTTTTCTGTTCCTGTCTCAATTGTAACAAAGATAACAGTCCAAGCTCTTCTACTCCATTATACCATTACTTTCATCTCTGAAATCTGGGCTTCAACCTTTCTGAGAATTGCTAAAATCTGTTAACAACCAGTGTTATTTTCTCTGAAATTATAAATAGTATCAAGGTGATAGTTTTGTATCAACTAACTAGGGCTTAGATGATTGTTATATCTTTATTACACATTGCATAATGAGTTTTGAGCCAGATTTGTGACTTTAAGCCCCAGTCATAAGAAGGAGGTGGTAAGGAAGCACTAAGACTCAGATGGGCCTCTTGGAGTCACATTTCCTTCCCAGATCCATTTTGCTCCTGAGAACAAGTGCCCATTTACTCCCAACAGCTTTTTGCTACCTCCTTCCTTTTCCAAACACCTCCTGGTACCTTCCATTGACCAGTGGAGGGAGGGTAGCAGGTTGTATCAATCCTCACCTTTCCACCTGTTTCAGTGAAGAAATTTCTGGTCTTCCTGTTTCCTTTTTGAATTCCAAGCTGTGCTGTGTTTTGTGTGTTTGCCTGGAGTTTGCTGAGATTTCTGTGGCCGAGCTGTCATGTCAGTCACAGTCTGGTCATCTAAACAGAGCTCTGTCAGGATGTTTGCTGGGACAGTGGCTCTTTATACTCCATTTTTTAATCCATCTGGATGCTGGCATTAAATATACCCTTGCTCTTGGACAGGCTCAAGGGCTTCTGCAGCTCTGGGATAGGAACTATGGATTAGAGCCAGATAAAGGATATTTTTCAGCAATTCCTAGATGTTGAAGATCTTCCTGCCCATGGCAAGGGGATTTGACTAGATGACATTGAAAGGTCCCTTCCAACCCAAACCATTCTATGATTCTATAGATAGGCAGATATTTAGTTGCCTTCAGATTATGTATAAGCAGGAAGAAGGAGACATTTTCTAAACCATTTGTTGATCTGAATGGATTCAAATTTATAATACTTTGATTTCCCAAGGCTGAGTGCTGAACCAAGTAGAAGTTGAGTTTCTTCATTGAAAGCTTCTATATTGTAAGAATTAGTGAACTTGGTTTAAACAGTTTCTTTTGTGGCCTCCTGTAACACCTTTGCCACATATGATTTTTCTGCAATTCTTCTATATATCTGCAGCCTGTCTAGACAACTGTTCTGTATTTGTGCTCACTGACTTCCTTCCAAACTCAGTGAGAATATGATATTTCTACAATGTTGAAGGCTGGGCTCAAATATAATGTTTTTCCTTAAAACACGTGGCTAGTGAAAACATTGCTCTTCTTACCCTGTCCTTTACTGAATATCTTGCTGGTTCTGCAAGCATTTTATTAATATTTTTTATCATTATATAGAATTATCACAATCCTGGAATGGTTTGGGTTGGAAAGAATCTTAAAGCTCTCCTCATCCCACCCCCTGCCATGGGCAGAGACATCTTCTACTAGACCAGGTTGCTCCAAATCCCATCCAACCTGGCCTTGGACATTTCCAGGGATGAGGCAGCCACAGCTTCTCTGGCTAACCTGTGTCAGGGCCTCACTGGCCTCACAGGGAGTATGTAAACTAACCCTGCTCTCTCTCAGTATTAAACCATTTTTCCTTGTCCTGTCATTCCAGGCCCTTGTAGATAGTGTCCCTCCATCTTTCTTGTTGGCTGCAGAATCCTGTTTCAAAACTGATGGTATTTCATACTGTAAAAGAGATGCCCAGACCTGAAGGAAGATCTCTGGTTGCTATTCTGCTGATGATTACTGCTGGATTCCTGTTAGTGTTTTAGGTATAACATTTGAACCAATAAATGAGGATGTTTTACATCAGGTAGACACAAAAATATTGTTAGTGGCAAATACGTGTGGTAATTTCCTATGGCATTTGAGCAAAGGAGTGTGGAATGCTTTCAGCAAAGTCAGTCATGTTTCAGAACCTAACATAAAAAAGTAAAGAAAAAAAGATTAGGAAAGAGAAGGAAAAGACCCATGGGTTCACTTCCAGTCCTGTAGAATCAAGGAGGGGAAAACTTGAATCTCAGTAAAACTTGTTAGCTTGTTTGACTTGGTTGCTGCAAAGTGATCCTAAAGGGACTCATCACTGAGGAAAAGTGAGGACAGAAAGTTGCTGGACCAGCCCTTTTAATAAGACCACATTTATTTTTGTGATATGTTTTTACAGTATGTATTTGCAACTGGGAATTTGAAGGAAAACCTTTAGGAACAGAAGCCAGGCAATACAGGAGACACCTTTCCAATTCATGTTATTTAGGTCCAAGCTATTTTTAATTATTTTTCACCTTTAACTTTTGTAATCATTATTTCCCCAGCAATGCAAACCAGCCAAGGGGGAGATGAAGAAGCATGAGCACTAGAGGACACAGAGGTTCCCACAGCAAACTCAGGATTGCTGAGCCAGGGCACTCAAATGTCATGAGTCAGCCTGTTCCTGGCTAGTCATGAGACTGAATAAAAAAAAAAATCATGAGCTGTTCTCAAAGCAAATTTGGGCTTCCTTTTGTTCGCCCTTGGATTCTGGTTTTGTCCTGTGCCTGGGATATGTTTGCAATTTTCCCCCATAGATAAAAGGACTAGAAAGAGATTTAAGTCCCAAGCAAAGGGCATTTTAAAAGCAAGTCAAATGCTAGACTTGCAAGAATGGACCAATGTACAAAAAAGGTTTCTGCAGAGACATAAAGAGAGTAAAACAGGCATCGCAGGACATAGTAGGATGAATTGCTTGGTGTCCTTACACAACTCACCTAGTATTTAACTGGGGCAAGGACAGGAAGGCTGATGTTTAGCCCAGAAAAAAGACAAGGAAAGCATTTAGGCTGGGAATTTAGTGTGGAAAACAGGAAGTATCAGGACATCAGAGCCTTTTTGGCTAACTTGTATGAGCTGTAGTTTAGAGATTTGCACCCATTTTCGGGTTGTGTGTCACTCAATCTGCTTGTTCTGACTGAGGCAGTGTGGCCCCCCACGGCTGGGGCACAGGATCTCCCCTGGGAGACACCACTACACTGAGAAGTTTCTGTGTTTACCTGGGGAAGGAGCACAAGCACGGGGTTTGTACACCCAGTCTCCATCTCCCTCCTTTATTTTGACAGCCCCTGGCAACTTTTGGGAAGCACTCAGAAGCCTTTTGTTTTACCATCCTTTGGGAGAGAGTTCAGGAGCAAAGTGAGAACACTTTAATGCCTTACCAGGATGTTGGTGGTCAGGAGAGAAAGCCTCACTCATTCAAGGGTTTAATCTATTTTTCCTGTTGGCCTGTTGTGTTCTGTCTCAGCACATCTTTCATTGCACTTATGCTTAGTGCAGAGAGGACTATTTAAGGAACCTCACTATGTTTATTTAAAGGAGAGAAACAATCTATAAGAACTCAGAATGTACTTTTTAATGTTCTTTGGAGCTGTTCCCCATGACTACATGTTAAGTAAGACACAACCAGTAATTGCACTGAACATGGAGACTTTCTATCATAAGTACTTCGTTTCATTTCATTTCATTTCATTTCATTTCATTTCATTTCATTTCATTTCATTTCATTTCATTTCATTTCATTTTTTAACCTCAGCTTGTACAGCTCCTGGCACTGTTGTCATACTGGGGAGTCTATGTGTATGCTGCTGCAATAGCAGGAGATAATTAGTGTACCCTGCTCCAGAGAATGAGTGCATGGACTGCATGAACAATATCCTGTTGCTCAACACTTCTCATTTGACTTTCTCAGATCCCCTATTTTGAAGATGATATTCCCACAGCCTCACTCTGTGGTGCTCTGCATTGTTGCTTTCCAGTGATATTAACAGGAATGGTATTGATCTGGATATATTCCCAGAGTGATCCTTGGAGCAAAATTTGTTGAACGAGTGTTATGTACAAATTCACCTCAATGTACAAAAGAAATTCAATTCTCTTCTTCAAAGCAGAGTAATAAAAAGGATTCTAGGGACTGGATCAGCCTTGCAAGACAATGAGGCTGGAAGTGAAGGACAACAGCAGCAACAACAAAATTGAAAAAGAGAATGGGCATGAAGAGAGAAAAGAAATACAATGTCTAGGAGGTTTCTGTAATTAAAACCATATTAAATATCTGTGCTCTGCAAATGATACAAATTGATATAGTTTCAAAAAGCCATTACTGGGACTCCACTGTGGGAGTTCAATATATTTTCTGCCCTAGGGCTTTGTTCAGCAGAAATGTTAAGCAGGACTTCTGTGTGCAGGAGTCTGCTGAATACAGTGAAATGGGCTGCTTCATCTTTTCATCTCATTCAGCAGAAATTTAACTGTCCTGTGGAAATATGTCTCAGTACTGCTGGGAACTTTTGCATAGAGCCAAAGAGAGGTGAAGGCTTCATTGTAATGTTCCTCTGGCTCCCTGCTGGGTCACTGTCTGTTCATTGCACTACAAAGCCCTGTTGCTTTCTGCCACAGAAATTAATTTAATATTTTCCTTTGGAGCAAAAATGGGTTTGGGTTAAATCTTGCATGGGAGAACAAAACCTTGGGAACAGATGTGCATGAACTTTGTGTAAGAGCAAAGTGTGGCATGAGGCAGCTGAGTCAGTTGTGATGAAGCCAAGGTGACAGGTGTCACTGCTTCTCCTTCACTTGACCATAAGGAGATGTGGCAGAGAACAGGAAATTTGTGGCCTCTGCCAGAGCCAGGCCTGATTTTTAGAGTAGCAGGACAAACACAGATTTCCTCCATGACAGATGACTTATTTGGTGAAGACTTTTGTGGCACAGGTACCTGCCTCTTCCATAACAGTGTGGTTGAATTGTGAATCAGGCTTGGGCTGATAGCTGCTTATTCTTTCCTACCTTTCCCTACTAAAAGCTTAAATAAAGTATTTTCCAAACTGTTAAAGAGATTCAAATTCATTACTCTTTTTTTGAAAGAGGCTTCTAAATCTCCTTGGCAGCTTGGGAAACCTTAGGCCTAGCATGAGACATCTTTTCTATTACTGTGACTTTCAACCAGGTTTGCCTATCCATTTGCCCATGTTTTCCCAGGTGCCATAGGGAGATGAAACTGTTCAGAAAACATTCTGTAGAAACAGTTGGCTGATTGCCTCCTGCCTGAAAAGGAGGTGAAGGCATGCTCTGGAAAGTGATGCTGGAAGGGATGGACTGCTCATTTCTGAGGAAGGAGTCAGATAACTTGCTATGAACTTCAATATCCTGTTAAATTCTTCATTAACATGAAATGCCTGGAGATAAGTGATGTTCAGGTGAGATAGGATTCTTTTCTCAAGGGAGATGAGCAGCCCAGTGTCAAGGACTCAGTGGGGCCCAAGTATGAGTGCACACATCCTGGAAGGGTTGAAGCATTGCAAATCACTTGGAGTGATTCACTTGGAGGATACCTGGTTCTTTTCTGAACCTTTTACACTTTGACACAATGTTATGCTGTATTACCTATATACTCCTGTTCTTATGCTTCTGCCCTAAATTAAAAAGAGGAAGAAATGGAAGGAGGGAGGGAGGGAGGGAGGGAGGGAGGGAAGGAAGGAAGGAAGGAAGGAAGGAAGGAAGGAAGGAAGGAAGGAAGGAAGGAAGGAAGGAAGGAAGGAAGGAAGGAAGGAAGGAAGGAAGGAAGGAAGGAAGGAAGGAAGGAAGGAAGGAAGGAAGGAAGGAAGGAAGGAAGGAAGGAAGGAAGGAAGGAAGGAAGGAAGGAAGGATGGAAGGAAGGAAGGAAGGATGGAAGGAAGGAAGGAAGGAAGGAAGGAAGGAAGGAAGGAAGGAAGGAAGGAAGGAAGGAAGGAAGGAAGGAAGGAAGGAAGGAAGGAAGGAAGGAAGGAAGGAAGGAAGGAAGGAAGGAAGGAAGGAAGGAAGGAAGGAAGGAAGGAAGGAAGGAAGGAAGGAAGGAAGGAAGGAAGGAAGGAAGGAAGGAAGGAAGGAAGGAAGGAAGGAAGGAAGGAAGGAAGGAAGGAAGGAAGGAAGGAAGGAAGGAAGGAAGGAAGGAAGGAAGGAAGGAAGGAAGGAAGGAAGGAAGGAAGGAAGGAAGGAAGGAAGGAAGGAAGGAAGGAAGGAAGGAAGGAAGGAAGGAAGGAAGGAAGGAAGGAAGGAAGGAAGGAAGGAAGGAAGGAAGGAAGGAAGGAAGGAAGGAAGGAAGGAAGGAAGGAAGGAAGGAAGGAAGGAAGGAAGGAAGGAAGGAAGGAAGGAAGGAAGGAAGGAAGGAAGGAAGGAAGGAAGGAAGGAAGGAAGGAAGGAAGGAAGGAAGGAAGGAAGGAAGGAAGGAAGGAAGGAAGGAAGGAAGGAAGGAAGGAAGGAAGGAAGGAAGGAAGGAAGGAAGGAAGGAAGGAAGGAAGGAAGGAAGGAAGGAAGGAAGGAAGGAAGGAAGGAAGGAAGGAAGGAAGGAAGGAAGGAAGGAAGGAAGGAAGGAAGGAAGGAAGGAAGGAAGGAAGGAAGGAAGGAAGGAAGGAAGGAAGGAAGGAAGGAAGGAAGGAAGGAAGGAAGGAAGGAAGGAAGGAAGGAAGGAAGGAAGGAAGGAAGGAAGGAAGGAAGGAAGGAAGGAAGGAAGGAAGGAAGGAAGGAAGGAAGGAAGGAAGGAAGGAAGGAAGGAAGGAAGGAAGGAAGGAAGGAAGGAAGGAAGGAAGGAAGGAAGGAAGGAAGGAAGGAAGGAAGGAAGGAAGGAAGGAAGGAAGGAAGGAAGGAAGGAAGGAAGGAAGGAAGGAAGGAAGGAAGGAAGGAAGGAAGGAAGGAAGGAAGGAAGGAAGGAAGGAAGGAAGGAAGGAAGGAAGGAAGGAAGGAAGGAAGGAAGGAAGGAAGGAAGGAAGGAAGGAAGGAAGGAAGGAAGGAAGGAAGGAAGGAAGGAAGGAAGGAAGGAAGGAAGGAAGGAAGGAAGGAAGGAAGGAAGGAAGGAAGGAAGGAAGGAAGGAAGGAAGGAAGGAAGGAAGGAAGGAAGGAAGGAAGGAAGGAAGGAAGGAAGGAAGGAAGGAAGGAAGGAAGGAAGGAAGGAAGGAAGGAAGGAAGGAAGGAAGGAAGGAAGGAAGGAAGGAAGGAAGGAAGGAAGGAAGGAAGGAAGGAAGGAAGGAAGGAAGGAAGGAAGGAAGGAAGGAAGGAAGGAAGGAAGGAAGGAAGGAAGGAAGGAAGGATGGAAGGAAGGAAGGAAGGAAGGAAGGAAGGAAGGAAGGAAGGAAGGAAGGAAGGAAGGAAGGAAGGAAGGAAGGATAGTGAATTTGTCTACTCTTTGTTTTCATGTGTGTAACTTACATCTCAAATTGACTTGATTCTCCAGGAAAAAAAACACATTAGCACCCTTTCCAATGTGAGATAAGAAACATCCAGAATTTGCTGATCAAATTTAACAATATTCCTTGAGTGTCAAGGCTGTTGGAGGGATTTTCAGAAGTGTTCAGCATTATTATATCTCATTTGAATTTTACTCCTCACTTCAAAATTAGTGATGTTAGCCCAGCATGAGAGCTTTAGGAAATCACACTGCATTGATTGGCCTGTATTGACATCACAGATGTGAATCAGGGCTGGGTTACACTCTCAGGACTTGCTTCAACCCAGGCACAGCTCCTGCCTGGAGTAAGGTGCTGGAGTTCTTTCTGCACTGACTGTGCAGAAACAGTAGGAGCCTCTTCCAGAAAGAACCATTTTCTTGAGGAGCTTTTCCCAAATATCCAAGATTATGTGGAGTTTAGCTCCTTTTCCATACAGACTGCTCTGTCATATGGGGAACATACTAGAATTTGGGGTTTTCACAGGATTACACTTTGTATGTCACTTACTTGGATTTAAAAGTGTATTTAGAGAAATTCAAAATGTGTTGTTTTTTTTTCAAAACAAAAAGAATTGACTCAGAAGAAAACTCTTTTGGTTTAACTCTTCCCAGGGAAAATGAACACAAACATCCCATCTAGTGCATCATGCTTCCAAAAAGCAGCTCATTCACTTTACCAGAGACTGTGGAGTAGGTGATATGTGAGCAGCAGCACACAAAAACTAAGTTTGGTATTTAGAATGAAAATAAATTGGGTAGGGAATGGAGGTGAGTTTACTTCTTTACTTCTTTGCCCCCAAATAAGGTGTGTGTACCTAGCATTTGGGTATGGGGGGATGAGCAAAAGAACATCAGTCAATCCTTCACACTCACCCTTGACCAGAGTGGAATGAATTTTGTGTCCCTTTTACCTGAAGTTCTATATTGTACATACTGATGCAGCTGTTTTTCAAAAAAACCAGCATGGGGGCAGTGCTGCTGGGCTTGCAAATGTGCCAAAATATTTGATGTGAACAGATTTTTTTCCTTGCATTGGCATGTCTGCATTTTTCACAAGTCCTTTTACCTGTGGGTATGACAGCACAGGGAGGGATTTTTCAAACTCTAAAATAAAAGCCAAAGCCCAGCTGATGGTTTACACTGGCACATAACCCACTGGAAGTTTGTCAAATGCACAAAAATGCTGGTAGTAGCATTTTGCATTTAAAGGGCCAGATCTTTTAGGCAGATGGGATCAGGCATTCTCCACTGAAGTCAGTTAGAGTTGTTAACACATGGAATAGAATTTTGTCCATCTTGAGATTCAGAGTCTGCTTGGGGGGTCTGATTCTGTGATTCACACAGAAGGTTAAAATGAGATAGCTGAAAAAAATCAGGGGAAATAAAGAGACGAAAGGAACAGGATGGAAAGCAGAACAGGAAAGTTCTTATAACACAATGAGAGAACAAGGGATATGGTTATAATTAGAGAAATGCTCAGAGCTGGCAATGGAAAGGAAACCATTTAACTGCAAACAGTGGACTTGAGACCATGAGAAGAAGACCTCCTACCTCAAGAGAAAAGCCAGAATGTAAGCCTATATAGGCACCTGACACCTCCTGAAATCAAAGAAATGGATGATTTGGAGGACAAGTCAGATCTCTAAAGTTGTTTGGGATCCACTCAGAAGGATAAATATCTTTACAAATTTAGTCCTAAAGCTCTCAAACCTTTAGTGTTGAGGAAAACTGTGTTCCAGAACTGGGCTGCAGCTGATGTAAGTGAATGTAGAATGACAAAAAAGCCCCATGAGTCAAATCCTGAATGCCTTGCTAGAGCACAGAGAAGGAAATTTGCCTTTAATAATGACAGGACGAAGACTGCAGAAAAGCCTCAAGGTGTTCTGTTATAAATGCCCATTTTGCAGAAGTAAGTCTTAGAGACAGGCTGAAGTGAGTCTTTTGATTGTACTCTAAAATCTGTACCTGCTTTTACATTATGGCAATATCCTAGGACAGCATCCTGGCTCCTCTTAGATTGGTACTGCAGCTTCTACAGTTTTCAGTGTAATCCTTTTCCTATAAAGAAATCCAGGGTAGTGTGTTTACATCTCTCTAGAGTCTTCAAGTTAGGAAGGATCTTGTTTGCCCTGAGTGATACTAAGAGTATCTCTGATCAGTCAGTATGTGTGAATCGTTTTGGTGGATGTGGAAGAAGTAAAGCAAGAAGATAAACAAGTTCAGAAAAATCTTGATACTTCTTTAAAGCCTAGCAATATCTTAAACTTCTTTTAAGTTAGTTTACCCTTGGAAGACAGTTGCACTTAAGGAATAATAGTTTAAAGAATTCCAGTTAAGAGGGGATTGCCACAATTCAGCAGAGATTTTTTTCATGGTTGAAAGGATAAACTCTCTTTTCCCACACTGAATTTCCAAATGAATTGAAGTGCAGTCTGTTCTTGTTTTTGCCTAGCAGTGTGTCATTAATAGCTGGGGTCCTCTCAGCTTTCAAGTGCACAATGCAGAAACGATCCAAGGAGAATAAATTCTGCTTGTGTGATCCTGATTTTACTCCAGTAAAGGAGGGGAAAGAACACAATGCCTCTTGCAACTGCATTCAAGACCTACCTTATAAATCTGTGAAGAATAACTGGTTCACAGTTCTGGTGAAGGAGTTGTGGGAACATGGACACTCATGGTAATGAGACAGTGAAGATGTCAAAGACTTAGAAAAGAACCCAGAGGATCAGATCTTTAGACAAATGTTCCTGCCTCCTGCATACCTTAGACTTCAGGATTTCATTGTTGTTCATATCCCTTCCCTCTGATAATCACAGGGAATTAATGAATTTGCTGACTCATTTTGCCTCTCATGAAGGTTTCCCCACCAGAGCTGGCTTCATCTCAGTCTCACTGAGATGACTAACCCTTGTCTCTAGTCTCCAGTTAAATCTCTTGAGAAGTGGAAAAAGTTACTTCCATAAAATAATTCCTGTTCTCTAAAGCATCTTCTCAGTTAAGGTGGAGAGATGATCCTGAAAGGGGCAGAAATATATTGCAGGATGGAGGTATCCAGAAAATACAGGGCAAACTACACATCTTGGACAGATTGTTTAGCCTTAAGCCCCTCAGTGGGGCTTCAAGCTCTGTCCTAGTTTTCTTCTTACCTTGCTTATTTTTAAGTTTTATTACCACTGGCTTCCACCTGTAGAAAGAGCCCCTGCTCTTGCAGAGAGGTTGACAGTGGCTTGTAGGAAGACAAGGTTCTGTGGTACATTGCTACTCACTTCAAGGACTTTCCCAGGGCCGCCTGTATCAAACAGATATTCCTTTCTTTCTCAGCTCCTCATGATCTTACCATTTTCAGACCCTTTTCCTTGCCAGTTTGGGAAGAGGATTTGAAGTCCATGGAATTTGCAACGTCATTAATTCATTAGTTGCCTTTCAGTACTTAATTCCTCCGTGCCTTTGTATCACTTCCTGTACAAAAGTGAGAATATTGCACAATGGTATGTGGGAATGTGAAATTCCAAGTTAACTGTGATGAAAGACAGTATTACCAAAAAGAGTTTAGTGCCTTGCTCTCCTCTGTAAATTTGCAAGTCTTGTTCTGAATCAGTTATAGTATCTCATAAGGGAGAAACATCATCAGCTCTTGTGGGGACTTGAAATGTGAGATTCAGCTCCCAGATGTTGGAATCCTGACTACCTGTAATTAGATGCATGGGAAGAAAAGGGGTTTGGGTGTCTTGTGTTCTTGATGCCACAATTGGTCCTGAATCTCTGTATGCAGGAAATATTATGCAGGAAATATTGTTGCAAGTGTTATTTATTGGTCTCCTGTTCATACTGTACTGTGCCTTTTTGGGTAATCTCATCAGACAGGTCAATCTGTCAATACATTTCTGCAATAACTTTTAGCAGATAAACGTTCTGATTTAGAAATGTTTGAGCACATAAGTAACTTTATTATCAAGGACTGTGAAAGTGATACACATGCATTAAACTTTTCATGTGGAAGTTCTTGTAAAATTGGCTTCTTTGTTCTCATCCAAACAATGTCATACAGAAACTAAAATACCTTCTGGCAATGAAAAGGCTATGTTTATATTTTGGTGTAGAACACACATTTTTTCTCCAGCACTGCAGAGTCGTTTTGTTTGTAAAAGTCCCTTTAGAATCTCTGAATTGTATCTCTCTACCACTGTAGGAGAAAGAGGGGATGCAGTTTCTTCTGAAGGGTCTCTGGAGTAGCACGAGTTGTAAGAGCAAGGATAATCTTTTCAGGAGACGATGAAGAATGTGTTTAATCACATGACATACGACATTTCATTCAAAATTATCTGGTTTTGTTTACCACTGACCATAAATTTCTATGCTTAAGCAAACCCTGCAACACTGCCAGCCATCCTACTCTACCTCCAATTCACTCTGCAGTTCCCAGCTAAACTGTAGCTGTTCCTTATGCAGAGGAATAGATGGAAGTCCACTGAGCTCTTGTGAGCAAGATGATTTTTACAAACATAATCCTCAAGTAAATTGCATAAAGCTGTTAACATTTTCCTAGGTGACTGCATAATGTTATGGCATAAATGTATTTGTCAGATTAATGTATTTTACACAACCCTTCCAGAAAACAATACTCACAGCATCAATAAATGAAAAGCAATGCACTTCATTACGGGTTATTATGTATAAGTGATAATTTATATTTATATTAAAATTTGTGGCCCATCGTAGTAGCACTGAAGATGTATAAACTGATTTTTGAATGGTGGGCAGGTTAAACAAATTTCTAAACTTTTCCTGTTGACGTCACAGTGCTATGGGCAGGATGACATGATAATCCTCATCCCTTGCAGTTAAAGTCAAATTGTCTGCTTCATGAACCCATACACATCTTTGCAGGAAGTGAGGCTGACAGGAATCACTAGGTTTGTTCTGGTCAGCAAGTGACATTTGATAATGGTAAGAAAAAGGCTCTTTGCTCTACCAGTGGAATATGCATTAAAACAAATCAACCAGCATAATGTCAATGAATTAACCACTAACACGTAAAGAAATCATATTTTACTAGTTTAATCAGTTTTAGTCAATGGTTAAACTCACAGAAGCTTTGCTCTGGTATAACCAGAGGTTACAAAGGTAACCCTCACAATTTACAAACTTACTTGGCAAAGCCCTGCTTTTGTTGTGTATAACACTACAAAATACCTTTGTGCAGAACACATGAGAAGTAACATTGCTTCGATATTGAGAAATTTTCATACTTATCAGTATCTGCAGGACTGACTGATTTGTCTTTACAAATGTGAGTAGAACTTAGATTTTAAAAGCTCCGCATCAGGTAAGCCACTTTATTGTTTGCCAATTAAAAATCCCTTTGATATTTTTAATCTAGACATCAGTGCACTATGGAAAACAAACTGACCTAGATATTATCTTGAGAGAAAGTGTGAAACTTCCTGCTTTCACCTGTTCAAGTTGTGTGTCAGCACAAACAAATGCTGTAAGTGTAACCCATTACCTTAACAAATCTCTCTAAGGCAAATAAGGCTCTTCCAAAACAATTTATTTCATTGTAAGGTTAATAGAAAATGTCTGTTTAGACTTTATTCCTAATCTTGGCAGGCTAAGAATATTTCACCATGAATCTTCAAATTATTTTAGTGTAAGAAGTTGTGCTATGCTTGAACAGAATATGTCTGAGAAGTTTAATGGAAATTGGGTACACTGTTTTGGAGTCACAATTCATTATATCTCAAATCAGTTTTAATTATAGTTGATGTAAGCTGGTTTAGGTATATGTTGGTGTCTTTAAATAGTTTTGAGACAAACTTAGTTATTAAAATTGGTATCCAAGCACAGCTGCAGCACAGTGGTGTTTTAAATACTGACTAATGATTTAGACTCAGTTTCAGCTTTGTGTTTTAGTGCAGATTGAATAAAATATCCGTGTTCAATCAGTGCAGAAGTGGGAGTGTGTATACACCCAAGTTCTGGTCCCTAGCACTCCATCAGCCAACTGCTTGCTAAAAGGCGCCCTAAATTCTGACTGTCATCAATAAAATTATCCTGAGTGTTGTTTTTGGTTTCCAGTCCTATTCCGGCCATGCACCAAGGCAACAGTAATTCTGACTGCACAGCTGCCATTACTGCATGGAAAATACTGCAGCTGCATGGTGAAACACTGACTTCATATATGTTCACGCTGCTGGTTTGATGCTGCACCAGGTGGGGTCTGTCCATAGGACCTGGAGCCTTGTCACAGGTTCATGGAAGAGAAGTGAGCACATCGAGGTGATGTGTTTGTGTCCACACTCGACCCGGAGCACATCTGTGGTGCAGGGTGACGTGGTGGCACTTGGATCCCTTACTAATGGCTGCAAACATGACTTGACTTGGCTGGACTGGAGGATCCGCTGGAGTCAACCCTTCTGTGCCAGTTTAAAGTATCTCTGCTGTTATTTATTAAGTAAATAGAGTCAGAGGATCCGCGTCGCCATCCCTCAGGAGCAGGTTCATTTGAGCGGGTCCCGTGTCCAAATGTCCCATACTCACATCCCTTCCCCCTTGAGCTACTACAAACAACCTGGTTTGTGCTCCCCTTTAGCTGCAGATCTGAAAGTATCTCATCTGCCAGAAGACTTCACCTCTCCTAGTTAGATTTTGCTTTTTAATGTGTCTCAGGTTTGACATCCCCCTTTGGGGTGCGAGGACACCCGCAGCGGGGTACAGCAGCTCGTCCTGGTGAGGAGCAGGTAGATGGAGCGAGTGAGGATGGATGCGCTGCCCTGTGACCCTCCCAGACCTGGGACTGTCCTGTGTCTGCATCTCTCCCTGGAGCAGGTGACACCAGCCGGCATCCTCGGGATAGCCCAGCCCGGGGGGCTGGGGGCTTCCCTGGGGCGAGCACGGCCCCTCAGGGGATGAGGGAGGCACTGCCGGGACGGGGCGAGGTGCGGCTGCCCCGCCTGCGCCCCCCTTGCGGGCAGGGACGGGGAAGGGCAGACGGGATCCAGCGGCTGGAGAAGGGGAATGTGGGGTTAAGCCGAGTGGGAGCTGGGGGAGCAGAAGGGGGGGGGGAAAGGGGAGAGGGGGGGGGTCCTCCCTCACCCCAGGGCAGTCCCCAGCGGACACGCTCGGGGTGGGCAGGAAAGGAGAAGGAAAGGAAGCCGAATCCCCCGTCCCTGCTCCCGTCCTTTCCTCTGTCCTTGCCCCCTGTCCCTATCCTTATCCCTGTACCAGCTCCTGCCTGGCTCTGTCCCTGTCCCTATCCCTGTCCCTGTTTCTGTACCTGTCCCTATCCCCATCCTGATCCCTGTATTTGTCCCTGTCCCTACCCCTGTCCTTATCCACTATCCCTATCTCTATCCCTATCCCCTGATCCCTCTCTGTATCCCCTGTCGCTGTTCCTGTCCCTATCCCTGTCTCTGGTGCTGTCTCCTATCCCTCTTCTCTCTCAACTCTCCCTATCCTTGTCTCTATCCCTCTCTCTCTCTCCTCCCTATTCCTCTCCCCATCTCTATCCCTATCCATCTCTTCTATCCCTATCCATCTCTTCTATCCCTATCAATCTCTTCTATCCCTATCCCTCTTTCCTGTCCCTGTCCCTATTTCCTGTCCCTACCTCCTAACCTTACCCCGCTTTCCCGATCCCTGGTCCCGCTCCCGTCCCTCAGCACCGCCCACTCCCCCATAGCCCC
>JANPWX010000593.1:4114582-4182785 GCA_024734555.1 Trochalopteron elliotii | reverse complement strand
TTTTTTTTTTTTTTCTTTTTCAGTTACTTAAAAAAAAAATCTTCCATTTTTCCGCGGAGGGAGGAGTGGCTGCCTGGCTGGCTGGCGGGTCTGTTGCAAAAAGCGAGAAAGAAAAAACAAAACCAAAACAAGCCAAAAAAAAAAAAAAAAAAAAAAAAGAAAAGAAAGGCAGGGGAAAACAAAAAAAAAGCCAAACAAAACCAAACCAAAAACCAAACCAAACCAAACCAAACAAAAAAACTTCACTCGGATCTGAAAGTGGCAGGAAAAGTGCCTGGCAAGTTGCAGGGATGGAGCTACACAGCTTGCAGGAGGCGTTAAAAGTGGAAATCCAATGTCACCAGGTAAAAGAATGAAAATGCTGAGGCAACCAGCCGTGCTCGGCCTCCGGTCGGGGCTCGCAGGACCGGCGTTGCATGTTCGGCGAGAGCCTCGGTGCCGCAGCGACCAGGGGAGGGGGCGCGGGGGGGCGCGGCGGGGACCCCCGGCCCCCCGCCGCAATGGCGAGCACTTCCCCAAAGTACTTTTGCGGCTTGTTTGGCTGAGTTGTTTTTTTTTTTTTTTTTTTTTTTGTGTGTGTGTTGTGGAGATGCGGAGTCAACTGCAGTCGGTGCTAGTGTGAAGTGTGCGTGAGTGTGAGAGTGTGTGTGCGTGTGTGTGTGTGTGTTGGAGAGATTAGGACGAGACTTGAATATTTATGAGCTTTGCTTGAAACTGACTCGCAGTGTTTACTTGCCTCTTTGTTCCTTACCCCCCTCCCTCCCCCGTCCACACACATACATACATTTAAAAAAATCCATTAAACTTGAAACAGTTTCTAATTCCTCCTTTTTTGGGGGTGATTTTTTTTTTTAATAGAAACTAGTTGCACAGATGAAGCAAGATCCACAGGTAAATGCAGATCCTTTTTTTTTTTTTTTTTTTTTTTTTCTCTTCTTCAGTATTTTATCCCTGCCGTAATAAGCGCAGTTGTGCTGGGACAGCAGGATGAGAAACTTTATCAGTAAGAGATCTCATTTTGTAGTCTGCACTGAGTTTTCTTGCTAAGGAGGGTGTTTTGTGTGTGCATGCTTCTGTACGGCTTCGGTGGAATGGTTTTGCCTTTGAACAATTTCTAGCTCGCAAGTTTATTCATTACGGGGGTTAGTTTGCACTTTGCCTTTAATATGCGTCTTGTTGCCGTTTTTGCAGAACGGGGATCTTAAGAAACAAATCCATGAAAGGCAATCAAGAATAGCAGCTCTTAATGAGAAACAAGTAAGGAACAGATCGATTTAGTTGTGTTTGGTTTTTCTTCTTGTTTTTACGATGCACTATCTAAACATCCGAAAAGTGTCTGTGTTAGCTGAAAAATACTGGCGGCAGGGGATATAACATCCATTTTCTTTTGCATAGAGTCAGAAAATGCATGTTTTCATAATGAGGTCGGATTCTCTGATGTCTTGCTGGGGGAAAGAATAATTTCAGTACTAGTAGTAAAAAGATAAGCAGTAGTTAAAACGTAAGAAAAAAAAAGGCGTCCATTTTGAGTTGGTCGACATGTTTTAGGAATATGGAAAATTCTCCCGTCTTGGGCTACTTTGTGCACTTCTGTGTAATGTGCAGAGCAAGAGTTGGGAAGGAGGAGGCTGGAGCCCCGTTTGGAGCCATTTCTGGGTTTAATTACAAAACTGATTTTTATTGATCACTTTATTTCTTCTCTGCTTTTTTTTTCTTTCTTTCTTTTTTTTTTTTTTTTCTTCTTTCCTCCCCACTTGCCTTTCTCTTCCCTTGGTCTGATCTGACGTGTTAGCTTTTGATTCGAGTTCACTTAGGCACTTTCACTTTTTTCTACCCCTTCCAAAAATACGAATAAAAACAGATTAACCTGTTTCAGCTGCCAGGGAGGGGGCGGGGGGAGGAGGAGGAAAAAAAAAAACAACAACCAAAAAACAAAAAACAAAAAAAACGGAGAGAAACAAAACAAACCAGCAGCCTTCCTCCCTGCCTCCTCCCCTTCCCGCTCATCGCCCCCCGCCCTTCCCAAAGTTTCTGATGGCTGTTTTTGTGCCGGGTGACCCCCGGGCCGTGCTGTGCCCGAGAGGAGCCGGGAAGGAAAGTTTGGGCGCGGGGGGCGGCGGGGGCTCAGCACCGCGGACAGCGCCGCTCGCCTTCCCTCTCCTGCCGGCTCCCCCCGGCCTCTCTCCCGGCATTTCCAGCGCGGGAAAGGCACTTTGTTGGAAAAGGCAGCGGGAGATCTGCCGGGGGAGATCTCTCTCCATGCCGGGGTGAACTTTGCGGGTGGCCCCCGGGCTCTCCGAGGCGGTGAGGGGCTGCTCCGTGCCCCGCTCCCCGGCCTGCAGCACGTTCAGCACCGGGGCTAGGGACAGCGGCCGCCGGCCCCTTCCCTCCCTCCATCCCTCCCTCCATCGGAGACAGGGAAAGGGGACACGTGTTCTGCTCCCCCGCTTTCCCCGTCCCTTTTTTTTTTTTCTTTCTTTCTTTTTTTTTTTTTTTTTTTTTTTTTTTTTTTTTTTTTTTTTTTCTTTTTTTTTTTTGGTGTGTGTGTTTTGTTTTGTTTTCCCCGGAGTTGTGGTTAAAGTTGCGAAGTGCCCGTGTGCGGTGCGTGCCTGCGGGCGATGGCTGCACGCCACCCTTTTTCCTCCCAGTTTATTGTAATGAGAATTGGTCAGCACTCTCAGTTTGGTAGTGGAAGCTTCCATTTTGTGAGGAAGGGGTGTTGGTTTCTCCTAACATGGAGAAAAGTCTGCGGAGTTTGCCGGTGGGGGATGGGGCCCCATTCATGCTGAACATTACCATTTTGATTGCTTTGATGCCATTTTTGGAGGGGGGAGGGGAGAGAATACCCTACTCAGCAGAGCACAAAGATGTTTAATCACTGTATAGAATCAAATCAGATAGTTTCTTTTTTAAAGCAAATCTGACACTACATGATATGTAAGGGCTGTTAGTCCTTGTTTTGCAGTGTAAAACAGCAAATTGTTGACTCTAATACTACTATATTGGGTAGAATCTTGTTGGTTGCTTTTTTTTTTTTAATAAGGTTAAAGCCTTTCCTGCAACAATGCATCTTTATGTGTTGCTTCTTAAATATCAAAATAGTTTTACTGTTCTAAGTGGGTATTTGGAACATAGATTTGATCATTTCCCCCTATATTGTAGCAACTGTTTCAAGGCTGTTTAAATTTTTATGATCGAAGTAAATGAGAAGCTATTTATTATATGTGGTGTTGGAATTTAGATAAGGCAGAGAGACACATTTGAAAATTCATTTTGAACATTGTGATTCAGCTCGGGGAAAATGGTTTTTGCTAAGCTTGCACAGCATATTTATGTATAATCCAAACTAACTAGTAAACAATCGTTGTATATTTATGACTTGCCATTCTCATAATCTCATAAATAAATGTATAGACTGTGAAGTAATTAAACATAAAATACCTGAATTCTATAATCAGGAAATTTGGCCTAGCAAAAAACCTCCTATTTTTAGGCAAAACCCCTAGATTTCTTTTACTGTTCTCAACATCCTGTGCAACAAGAGCTCATAATTAAGAGCCTGGCTGGTGGTGTGGTGTCCTCGTGCTCCAGGCTGCCACCTCCAGAGGTCTACCCTGAAATCTTTCTCAGGTCACAAGTGAAATGAGTTTGGAGGTCTTAGCTTGTGACCAAGTTACAAACACATTGTGTAACTTTGCAGACTTGCTATAATTAGTCGTTGCTCCTTAGGTAATGGCTTGTAAATGAGCTCTGCATCATTTAGGTTATAGAGAGGGAGCAGTGAGGACCCCTGAGACCACAGATGGTCTAATGGTGGAGCTATTTGGTGGATTCAAGCCCTCACTTTCATGGAAACACCAGTGTAAATTAAATAGGCACTTCAAGTAGGGAGGTTATTTTTACATATATATTTACATTCCTTCCTCCTTTATCCCCCTCAAAGATTTGTTTAGGCACAACTAATTCATAATTCAATAATGTATACCTTTGATTGTGCATGCACTGAATACAAAAGACCCTAAAATTGCATTTCAATTTAACTGCACATGTTAATGATGAAAGAGTAAAACAAACAAACAAAAACCCCCATCTACACCTGTTAGGGACACAGCAGGAGAGAGTGTTATCTCTCAGTGCCCCAGTTCATCACTTTTCATTGTAGATGGCTACAATGGCATTTGTGGCAATGTGTACTTTTCTTGAAAGTTACAAATGAAGACATGGAAGAACTGAATGACAAACTCAACTTTTGAGGGAAATTTATGAAGTAGACTTTTATGCTCAGCTGGATTTAAAGTTCCATCCTAATTAAGGATCCCTGGCTAGTCATCGATGCTTCTTTTATGTTGGTGGGTTAGAGAAATATAGAATTTAGCATCCTTTTAATATTTTTCATTGGCTTCACATAAGCACTTGTAGATCCATAATTTTCATTACTGGAAGGCAACAGCTTCAATCAGTTCTTAATTTGGCATCCAACTCAGAAAGACAAGTTAGACTTCTGTCACAAGTACATCCTTCAGATGCTGTAGTTCTGATTAATTGTCATCACATTTGAGACCTCTTCTTTGACAAGATATGATGTGTGAAGGCTCCATTAGGTAGTCCAGTGGTTTTACACCTTCAGTCTACAGCACATGCAGAGCAGCAGTAACATTTTTATCTAAATTGTCAAGCAACAAGCATTTATATGTAAATAAAAGAGCCATCATAAGAGCTGGCATTGGCCTTAATAGCACACCAGAGGTGCTCTGCTGCGTGTGTTTCTTGCTCTTTATATCCTTAAAGGATTGTTTAGGGTCTTTTAATTCTAGAAAGTTGTCTCTTATTAATTAATAGATCAGGATAAAAAAAAATAAACAAATCTTTAACCTCCATTGGAAGTTCCTTTTGACTCGTTCCTCCTTACAGATGTTAGGTGGCAAGCCAGGTCTTTAACAATGGACATGTGTGGGCCACTGTGTTTTTGACCATGGTGAACTCTGAATTCAGACAGCCTGTCCTGGAGCTCAGTAATAAAAATATGCCTTCCTGAAAGACATTATGCCATTCACTTTTGTGCTGCCTTATTTCTTTACCATAATTTACTACCTATGCAGAAAATCAACATTAGTTTCAGGCAGACTTTCCCAGTCTGTGTTATTGCTGGTCTGGGGTTTTTTTTTTTGGGTAGTATATCTGAAATGAAATCGCTGAATGTATTTTGCCTGTGGTGATCACCAGCAAAGCCTGTTTGTGGAAGGTGTTAGACTTCTTAAAATGTAAGTATAGTTCTTGTGCAAGTTGCTGGAGATGGTTTAGCTCAAGATGTCTCATTGTGCTGATGTTGTCTCTGTTTTGGGGATAAAGAGGAAGTAGGTTTTGGGTTTGTTGAAGTTCATGCTGGGCTGCTCCTGCAAATGGCAGCAATATTTACATGAGTTAAAGAATAAATTATTGATATTGCCAGAGCTCAGTATTTCATATGGCTGGGTTCTTCCAAAATGATTAAAGTAAAATAAAGGTTATAAGCTTCAATGAAAGCTCAGGTAAAATCTGAAATGCATTTCCAGATTGAGTTGAACCTGATGTCACACTCTGACCCAAGGTATGCACAGCCCTCCCTGTTTCTGTGGCAAGAATTGCATCCCTGTCTGCCTCTGGATGTCAGGGGAGGCAGGGTGATGGGCTCCCAGGTGGAGTATTAAACTTTTCTATTACTGCATCGAGTCTATAAACACAAAGACAACAGGTATTAAATAAATGTGAGCTTGACTTTGCCATTCTTCTGCATATTGAGGTTCTGCTGACTTTGCTGGAAATCCTGAACAATTGCAGAATAAAATGAACTTACTGGATCAGAGTAAAGATTAGTTCTGGATTGTAATTCAGAAAGCTCCAGTTCTGTTTTTTTTGTTGTTTTTTTTTTTCTCTGCAAAATCAGGTGGCAATGTATTGCTTCTTTTACCATCTGTAGAAAGAAGGGAGAAAACTAGGGAAGGATTTACCTTCAGCTCCTTGGAGGAGAAACTTAGGAATACAGTTTGCATAATGACAATCCTAGCAGTCTGTTTGTGCTTTCAGTAACAGCATACTGAGATTCCCATGTCCTATTGGAGAAAAAAGGTAATAAAGGACATTTTCATGGAGGATTTGGAAGTATGGCTTTCAGCCTGCCATTAGGTTTCCCTTATAAAGATTCATGGAATTCACACATCTGTAACAAAAATTTGTACTAGAGGGGTTAGAACCCCATTTTGTTTGGTAGCTGCTGGGCTGGCATGGGAAATGCTATTTCATTCCAGCATTTTTCTTTGACTGAACACTTTTCTGTACTTATACAGTGTATCACTTGGCAGGGCTAACTGTTGAAAAGAGAATGTTACATTCATTCTAACCATTTTAAAGAGTTCACTTTGATATTTTACCCACTTAAACACCTGCTGTCAGAACAGTACAATTGATTTCAATTAACTTTGAATTTCTTCAATAAGATGACTCTTATAATAACTCCAGTAATCCCATGATGCTTCATTAGAGGAGCTGGCTATGATGATTATCCCTGTGATTTAGCAATTTTTTCCTTACAATGCCTTTGTCTATTCAGAAAAAGGAACTATGCCAACAATACCATTTTATTTCATTTGTGGTTTTACACTAATGACACTTGCTACCTGTTACACACTAAAATACCTAATTTATACTGGCAGCAAACAGGTATTTGTTCAGATGTACACAATACTTTAGCAGGGAAACTCTCTTTAAAGAGACTTTAGTTCTATGTAGGAACTCTGCGTCTTGGAGTTCGAATTTGTTTTAATTTTTGAGTAGACACTTGGGTAGCTGTAAAGTGGTGCTTCTGCAGGAGCCTTTGTCAGGAGCTCTGGTTTGATGGAACCAGATCTCCACTGGTTCCTGCCACGTGTGTGGCTCATCCAGAACAGTATGTCGTGGCAGATGTCTGAGCCAGTTCATCTTCTTTCAGGATCTGGTGCACAGACTCCTCGTATCTGTGGAGGCAAAGGGGAATGTCTTCTTTCCATAGCATGATGCTAGAGAAGAGTTTTGAATGGTGGTTTTAAATGTCATTTCCAATGGGATACTGCATCAGTCTAAACACTTCTGCTGTGTTTCATCTCATTGCAGACTTGATTTTCAAGTTGAAAGCATGAAGGTCTATAAAGACATGTTCATACAAAGTTACTTTTAACTTTTCCTTCTATGCCTTTCTCTTTGTGATCAAAGATAAAATATGCATCATTTTTGTACTTGATTATAAAATGCTGCCTCTCTCTCCCCTCCGCCCCCCAAACAAAATCTGAAACACCAACAAAATTTTTAAGCAAGAGTTAAAGGATAGAAATTGGCAAGTCAGTAAGACAAGGCCATGGTAAATGGTGCATGTGTGGCCACCATGTCAAGGAGGGCAACGGGTACATGCAGAGGAGCTGGAGGTAAGGGAAGTATGAAAATAGGCTGCAAGTTTAAGATAAGAACAAAGAAGAACAAAAAAGAACCAGAACTGGACTAATTGAAATGCAAATTTATGGTTCTGCCATTAAAGTAGGCAGTTATTTCAGCGTAATAGACTCATATTTGGTCTATCCAATCCTCATCACACACTTCTCTTCTATGTCTGCATAGACATCTATTTTATATAGTTTTTTAATTTGATTTTTTTTAAACTTAAGGCGGCACTACTTTTTTTATTTGGAATTGTTCTTCTTGAGTTAAAACGTACTTTGTGAAAAATGTTTTCTCCCCCACCCCTCTCTTTTTTTGAATCAGCTGCTTATTGTTATGCAGTAGCAATTTCCAGAGTGTCGTATGAAATTGCTGATGCGGCTTAGTTCTCGCTCCAACCTGCAACTGCCAATAGTAAGCATCTATTGAAATCTAATATGTACCACAGGGCTTTTTGCACATGTACAGGCAGACCCTTCTGGTTAATAGACAGAGAACTAGGAAATAGGAGCATGTATTTTTCTTTTTTTTTTTTTTAACCCATGGAGAACTGAAATATATGTCCAAGTTAAAACTATAAAACAATCCTTTGACTGAATTAAAGTAAACCAGAGAACTGACCATAAATGCAGCTGCAGTAAATTTAAAACAATAAGTACTTGAGAACTCTGTAGATGTGATGGGTGGTGTTAATTTAGGCTTTTGAGAGTCAATCTTATTTTCAGAGATATAATTCAGTTTTAAGAGCCTGGGCGTTGAGGCTCTGGCCAGGATAGTATGTTCACCTGAAGGCTGGTCTGATTGCTTGGGTTTAATTGAGAGAAACATATAATTGGCCTTGAAACAGAAGTTAAAAGTCTATATTGTGTATAAGTTATTTTCATTTCCACATTGATTTAGCTTGATCCTGTTGGTACTTTGTGATGTAACTTACATATTATCCAGGGAGAAGGAGTGGAATTGCCTTTCTGTGCAACTCAGCTATTGATGACAAATCTTATAAGGTTACAGAAAGTGAAATTGTATATTACTTTTCAAATAATTGAGTCAAGTGAGAATCTCTGATACTTTTGACTTGCAGCACAGATTAACCTACATTTTCTATAACATTCTGTTTTTCTAAAGTGCTTCAAATCAGCTAAGATTGCCTAAAGATTTATTGGTGAGTCGAAGCTTTTCTAAGAATGAGGAAGAGAGAAGCTTCCATTCTCAGAAATGTACAGACTTGAGTGTCTCTGTGTATAAATTTGCTTCTGTCTCTGTGTGTGTGTGTGTGTGTGTGTGTGGTTGGGTGTGAGCATAAGGTCTTTCTCTTTGATATCATTCAGGCAGAAAGCCAATATGCGCATGTAAATGAGCCTGAAAATGTAATTAAAAATATATACATACTGGGGACTGCAGTACAGAATTTAGTATGAGATGCAGGTTATAAAGTGACAAGTAACATTTCCTATATAATCACTGGTACTAACTCTCATCTGTGATTTATGCATCTTGTGGGTTATTGAGTGCCAAACAGAGAAATGCTGAAATTATTTCTTTAGATATCATTTCACCACGATGACTGAAAGCAAAGTACATCTCGCCCGTTCTCTTCCCTTCAACCAAAACAAAAGCCAAAACACACCTTCCATGCAAGTGTTACTACGGAGACTAAAAGTATTTTACATAAGGTCAGATAAAGACCTATTGGATAGCATATCTTTCCTGGCAATAAAATGTGACAAAACAGACTTACTTGTGAATATATTAGATCAAGGAAATCCTGCGAATCATTAACACGCATCTAGGAACTTGTATGCAGATGGAAAAGGAGAAAGATTGCCAGGGGATAGACATAAACAATTTTGTCCTTTATTTCAGTGAAGATAACAAAGGCTCTCACATAAAAGCCTATATGAGAGGCACCTCAGAAACTCCAAACTTTAGGCAAGAAGCCAGTTTTCTTTGCTTGAAAGTATTTTCTAAAAGTTAGGTCAGAGTGCTGGCTGCAGAAGCTAATGTTTCTGCTCGCCAGCTTAGGGAGAAACTCCTTGGAAAAGCATTTATTTTGCACTTAAAAATATAGGTGGAGTCCAGATGCATTTCTGTCAACAGCTCCACAGCCCATAAATATATACGACCTAAGCCAGTGCCTTATTTACATTATTTTATTAACATTCTTTGCTGAGTGGGCTTGAATGGAACACAATCTCTCATACAGAGGATCTAATTATAAACATAAGGGACAGAACCAAATAAGCAGTCTTTAAAGGGAAAAGAGTCTGGCAGCTTTGTTTAAAGTGTCCTTTAATGAACTTCTTTAGCAGCTTGTATCTTAGCAACACGTTTTATTACATACCAGTGCGGGAGAAGCAGTTTGCAGATGGAGTTGCACACAGTAATTTATTTCCCCCCTTTTCCCCCTTTTTTTTTTTCTCCTCTGTGGTGACTCAACTGGAATGTGCAGAGTAGCTTTTCTAACACTGATAGCTCACTTGAAATCCCTGATTGGTTCATTTGTATCTGTTCTGTTTTGTTAGTTGATGAAAAAGGCATTTATTATGGTAAATGCATACTGATTTTGCGTGCTCTTAGAAATTCAGATATGACTGTTTTGAATAGGCATGGGATTTAAATGGAAAACAACCCCAGCTTTTTTCAGTGCACTTTTATTTTTCCATGGAAGTGTTGCACTCGGCACTCGTCCTCATTGCACACACCAATGAGTTTCCAGATTTGGAGGTTATTTACTCTCCATGTTACATGGAATTGTTTTAATCTCTTGTCTTTCACCCCTCCAAAACTAATTGGAGTATAGGAGTCACAGAAGCATTTGCAATCTCTTTTTTTGTCTTCTTAGACAAAACCTGGCACTTAAACTGGAAATATATTAAAAAAAAAAGCTGCTGTTTCAAAAGCCAATTGAAATTCTGCACTACTGTCCCTCCTTCAAATGACCTACAGGGCTTATCTTTGTTGAAAGAAATACTTTTTATTCTCTCCACCACTAATTGCAGACCAAGTTCTCCTCATATGTTTTGAGTGAGAAAGTATGTGAGTAGCTTTTTTCAATAGGGTCTTTGGAGGAATGTGGTGTTACTGAAGATGAGTATGAGTAATACAATCTAGACTTTATTTTTTTTAATATAAATTAAAGGGGAAAAATGCCTTTAACGAGCAAACTGAATATTATTCAGCTCAATTTACATTTTCTGCTGGCTAGGCAGGTGTAAGTTCAGAAATATATTTCCCTGGAGTTCACTGGAGTTACCCACAGTTTGCACTGGCGTGATAAAAATCAGAATATTGCCAGAGTGAGAAAAGCAGGTGAGGAGGGGAGAGGGCAGATGAAGGCAGTCCAGAATGTTAGAGAGAACCCACAGAAGATGGAGATTGTTGGCTTAAAGATACTGCTCTTGGGGATGGCTTCATTAAACTTCAGTTAAATGTTAATATATTAGGGGTTGATATTAAAAGGACAAAACCTATCCATTTCATAACGTCCATTGATATTTGCAAGTAGGCAGGAGATGTTTTTTGAAAGAGATGGAATTGTTTCTCTGCTTCAAATCAGTGAAATATAAATGCATTTCCATTAACTGGCAAACTATTACATTTCTTGAGTCCTTAGTTCAAAAAAACCCAGTTTCCTTTCACTCCAAAATATGGAGGGATGGATCTCTCCAGTTTTCTGGTTTCACGATGTCAGGTGACAGCCTGCCTCTTGTCCCTTTTGGATCTGCAACATCTCAGCCTTAGCAGCAGCATAAAGAAATCCTTTGAACTTTAAAAGCAGTAAGAGGTAAAGGATGCAGTCCCACTCCCCTTTAAACCATGGTGATACTGGTTTTAAAACAGAAAGATGTCCTCTAGAGCCAAAAGTGATCCAGTTGTCATGGGATTAACTTACTTTTTCTTTCACAATTGAGCCCACTGTTAATTAACTCAATTTAGATTGAAAAAGCTCTGAGCTGGGGGAATGCACTAGAATCTTGCACAATCACCAGGGTGAATGATGTCAGTCTGAACTGTCAAACAAGCTAAACCATGACATTTGCAATATTGCTAGACAAAGGCTTATATCTTTTTTTGTAGCTGTAGGTCCCTAACAAAAGGGACCTGCCACAATTCATGTCCTGTCATAAGAAATAGGATTTATGCCAGGCACAGCATTTGAAGACATTGTCTTAAGTTAATTTTTGTATGGGATAGAGCTGGGAATATTTAAGTGAGGTATAAAAACAAGAGTGTTAACATACTAAGAAATTTCCTTCAGAAATGTTACAGTAAGAGAGAACAAAATGAAGAACTTAATTATTTTCTGAAACATTTAGGAAGGAATTAGGAACCTGTGTGTCAGATTGGCTAAAACTAATCAGCAAGATCCAGTGTTTCATTTTTCCTTCAATAAAAAAAACCAGCTTTTTTTTTTCCAGAAGCACAAGCATTTCCAGAAACTTCTTTAATTCTCTGTGTACTAGCACTCTACTTCATTACAGAAGTACTTTTAGTAAAGGAAACTTAGAGGAACTTCCATCCCCAGATGAAGCAAAGATTCATTTATAAACAATGAAAGCAGGAACAATAGAATGCTGAGTGCATTCTGCATAAATAATATAACTGAGGATTGTGAAAAGCCCATCATTTTTGTATGCCAAACTCAGTTTGGGAGTTTGTGAGACTATATGTGGATTTAAGCTCTGGATTTCAGGCCTTTTGGCCATAGTTGGTGATTTTACATTTTTTTCATCTTGCACTTCCTTAATTAAAGTAATTCTCCTAAATATGCTGAAGCTCTTTGGGACTGGGCCTGTCTTTATCCAGTGTGTATTCAGGGTTTAGCTTAATGAGATTCTCCTTCAGGATTCACAGACCACAAGGTAATGCAAACAGTGAAGGCAGTAGTAGCTGATGTTTTCCAGACACAGTGGAAGAAAAAACTTTCCCCAAAACTCATCTTTGAGTGACTTTTCCTACTGTTAGAAATACAGAGCAAGCAAGCTGGAATTTTCCTGGCTTGGGCTGCCTGAGGTGGTCCATTTCACCCACTGTTATGAACTTGCTATCCTATTTTATAGAGAAGTAGCATAGAGTTATGAACAAGATGTTCTGTCCAATCTGAGCCATCCTGTGTTTCTGTGGTTCTCTCCTAGTTGAGTTGTTGGGTTATTTTGCAGTTCAGTCCCAGGCTGCTCTTTGAAATTCCCTCCTATTAAACTGAGTGCTGTCAAATGATAATGATGGATTTTGTAAGATGATGCAATGTCCTGAAAGCTGGACTAATGTATTTGCTAAAGATCTTCCTACTGTATGGCCCCTCTTAGTTCTACTAGTAATTCCAACTTCTGAAAGTCTTCTATGTTGCTTCACTCTTTTGGGGAGGAAAAGAAAAGGGAGAAAAAAAAATCTGAGATCTTCATGCTAAAATTTTGGAGTTTCCTTGGGGTCAGCTGAGCTGTGCCTGTTTATACTTCCCCAAAATCTGGGCCAGGTGGACTTAAATTCCTTCGCCACCCCCAAACTACAAAATTGGCCAATCACTGGCACAACATTTGTCTTGATCCCCCAGGTTCTTGCTCTTTCATTAAGCTGGCTTTAGTTTAGGTTAGCATCAGCCACTGGTTTGCTGATGGACTTTCTCTAAAGGCTGTGGCTAAACCTTTAGATTTTGGTGTCAAAAAATAGCTTTAAAAATGTTATTCCAGAACAAAGTCTGAATAATAATGCTGAAAACTGCTACATATTTATTTAATGATTCACTGTGCCTCGAAAAAGATCTTTTGATCATTGGATAGTTATGTATTCATCAGCTGACCTGTTCCAACCTATCATATAAATACATGAAGTTTTCAAAATTCACAGTTCTCAGCAGACTAGACATGTAGTAGGACCTGGTGTTTATTAAAATGCAATTTGTTGACATGACTGAACTCAGCACACTTGTAGTCTGATGAGTTATTATCCACTGAAGGAATTTTACCTTCTCTGGTTAAGGATCCACTAGGTAGGTGCAATTCCTCCCAAGTCATTACACTATTTTCAACTTGAAAAATCTTGAAATTGGCATCATTGGGTGCTGGACTTCTGTGGGGATTTGATTTGCTGTGTTGAATGTGCAATGAATCAGCCTCAAACAAAACTAATTTGATTGCTTTACATGCCTGTTCAATGTTCTGAGGGAACTGACTGTTGTCTAAGAGCATCCCAAATGTTTCTAGTGGAAATGACTTAGAAGACAAAGTAGACACAGGGATTTATGTTTCAAGGCCCAGATTCTGCCAGACTGAAGTGTGTTGGCACAAGCACCCTTCATATTCTAAAGAGAAAAATCCCCTCCACCTGGTAGAAGAGGTGTACAAATGTGTACAGAGATCAGAACACACAAAGAGCTTGAGAAAATGAATTTGAGCTGATATCTAGAGCAAAGGGATCAAAATTGAAACTTACAGGTTCTTTGTGAACACAGCAGGGACATCCCTGTATTCAGATGAGAAATAGAGAGGGATAGGTCCAGGTTTGAGGTGGGAAGATGATTTTCTTTCCCAATTCCTGGCAAAGTGGAGGCTGTGGAGCCTCTGTGCAGGAATTGCTGACTTGTTGGAATTGTGACTTTGTGGATATCCACAACTGGCATAGGTCTGAGCAGTCTCCTTTGCCCACATTTCCTTGTTTCCCAGGAGAAATAGAAGAGACCATTTTAAGATTAATTAGCTAACGATGATAGGCAGGAATTCTCTTCTGCAAGTGTGATGCTGGAAGGGGTATTAAGATGAGGATTGATACCCCTGTGCACACTTTTCATTCTTTCTTTGTTTTTTTTGCTTGAAGTTGGTACAGTCTTTCCTGGAACAAGCTTTTGCTGAATGCGTACCCAGGAAATGTGCAGGAAATTTTAATGTGATTCAAATCAGTAATGTCAAAATGTCAATCAGTAATATCAAATCAGTAGTTGTCAAAATGCTGTGCATTTTTATTTCTCAAGGCTAATATACCACATCTATTTTTAATTACCAACTGTAACTGGAGGTGTGATTGATTTTCCTCTACTGGAGTGTCATTACCAGCCTTTCTGTATTCAGCTGTCCACGTTAAAATGTTTGAATAACCCTCTATTTAGAGTGATGATGTCCCACCTCAGAGTGGTAATTTCAAGCTCAAAAATTTCAATATTGAAATTACTTACTTTTAATTCCCAGAATGGATGTGTCACTTTGCTTCCCTCACTTGTGTTCCAGGAGGTGTGACATAAAGCTGATCTAGCAAAATGCATGAGGGAACCTCTCTTTCTGTTTGTTTAGGTAGGTAAACCCACCTCAACTGGGCAAGGAGGAAAATACAAAATGCTGGGAGATGGTGACATCTAACGCTGTCACTTCCTTAGGAGTAATATGATCAGTTTCTAATGTGGGTGTTTATAATGCTCTGAGTAGGACAAGTCATTGTACAGTGAAAACTGAAGTTCTGCCAGTCACTGGTAGTTGTACTGGCTCCCCTCTGGCTTTTGTCCTTGCTGTGTGCCTTTGGCTCTTTCACCCTGAAGGAATTTTAGACTGAAACACAAAGAGATGCTTTCTTTGGGCTTTTGGAGTTGCTAGGAAGGTGGTGGTTATGCCACTGTGCAGTGCAATGGAAGGTCTGGAGAGCAGGACTGGGTGCTGAGGACACTGTACCCATCCCAGGGGTTCAGGGTAACCATCCCTGGTCTGATCCCAAGGACTGAATGGCTGGATGTGTGGAACATTACATTATTGTGTGCTCCAGAAGTGTGCTCTGCCGTTGAGTTTAATCCCAACAGGATCCACTTGGTTCACTCCTGAATTACTTTGCACTGTGAGACAAAGTGCAAGATCCACTTTGGTCACATCACAGGGTGATCTGCTTCAGAAATGAGCTCCTGACTTGGAAGCAGTGATTGATGTGGGCTTGCCCAATATGTGTTCCTTGCTGCTGGGTTCCTCTGACCCTTAAAGCAGCACTGCTCATCTCTGGCCCTTCTGTCTTTATCATGATATCCCAGGCTATGAACAGAGGAGAGGGAGGAAGGCAGTTTCCCTGCTTGTGGGCATGGGTATGTCAAGTGCATTCCTCTGTATTCTACATAATGGGGATGAAGAACCAACCCCTATTATATTTTCCCATGTTATTCTGAGGGCTAGAAATGTTTTATATCCCTAAGTTCTGGGCCATTTCAGGTCTGATGGAATTCTGGAATCCTACTTAAAGCTTTTATTTTGTTATTTTGGATGTAAGACCTATATCCCACTATGGCTGGGAACAGGGACCCTCAAGGTTAAAGCCTCTTCCACAGCATTATAGTATTTTGGGTTGCAGTCTGGACTTTATTTGTCTGTGTTAGCAGAAGTTAGTGTCCATTGATTTTGACATCTTGCTTGAACAGAACATTAGAGGAGCACTTTGGAACTCCTTATATTTCTTAAGAAAATGCCACCACTCCCCTTTTTCAGTAGGAATTGTTGTCTCTCATTTCAGATTCCTAATCTGTTTGTAGTATTATGCATTACACAAGACCCCAAAAAATCAATGAGGTTCATAAACACAGCTGAAACTTACTTGACTTATTTCACTCTGAATGTTTTGCTCACTATAGCAAAGTCAGCAAATATAATTGAAAGAGAGAAGTGCCATTTTTTTATGTTAAATAAACATTATTAATTATTACAAAACAAGGGAACAAACGAGTGGTCTCCCAACGCTCTCTTTAAAAAGCCAGTAGTATTCTTTCATCCAGAATTTTACCACTGCTGAACTTCAGTGCTACAAGGAGCTGTGCAGCAGCTGGGTAGGGGATCAAAATGCCAGTGGAGCTTCCTCCCACCAGGCTGGGTTGTGGTGTGACTTAATGGGTTGCACAGGCTGGGTTGTGATCTAATGGTTGTGTTGTGACCTAAAGGCACAGGGTTTGTGCCATGAGCAGCAGGGGAGGGGGGGATTCTGTCCCTCTGCCCTGCTCAGGTGAGATCACACCTGCAGAGCTGCCTCCAGCCCTGGGGTCCCAGCACAGGAAGGAACATGGAGCTGTTGGAGAGAGCTCAGAGGAGGCACCAAGATGATCAGAGGGATGGAGCAGCTCTGCTGTGAGGAAAGGCTGAGGGGATTGGCATTGTTCAGCCTGGAGAACAGAAGCTGTGGGGTTACCCAGCAGTGGCCTTCCACCTGAAGGGAACCTGCAAGAAAAGTTGAGAGAGACTGCAAGGGCCTGGTGTGACAGCACAAGGGAAAATGGCTTAATACTGTGAGAGAGTAGGTTTAGATTAGATGTTAGGAAGAAATTCTTGGCTGTGAGGGTGGTGAGGCCCTGGCACAGGGTGCCCAGAGAAGCTGTGGCTGCCCCATCCCTGGAAGTGCTACAGGCCAGGTTGGATGGGGCTCTGAGCACCCTGGGATAGGGGAATGTGTCCCTGCCCATGGGAGAAGGTGGGAGAAGATGATCTTTGAGGTCTCTTCCAACCCAACCCATTCTGTGATTCTATGATAAGTGTCTGGTTTTTACCCAGCAATTCCTCAGTTGCTGCAGATAGAGCTGATCTTACAAAATTCTTGGCTGACACACAGTCATGATTTCCTGCTGTCAGCATGTTTTTCAATGGCATGACACTCTTTCTCCACAGTAAAGAGTCTGC
The DNA here is from genome assembly GCA_024734555.1 of Trochalopteron elliotii. Taxonomy (NCBI): domain Eukaryota; kingdom Metazoa; phylum Chordata; class Aves; order Passeriformes; family Leiothrichidae; genus Trochalopteron; species Trochalopteron elliotii. The sequence goes on along the minus strand of JANPWX010000593.1, from coordinate 4,165,719 downwards.
ATAGAAACACGTGGCTACATTACAGAATTAATGGAGAACTGTGGGTGCTGAGGGATTTGTGTGTAGTGGGGTTCTTGTGGAGTAACAAACATTTCTTTAAAACTTGTGAGGTACAGAGTGTGTAAAGGTGCATTCTACAGTGGTCCTCTTACTGCAACTACAGTAGAAATGAAACCTGGACATTGTGTTAGCCTCAAAGTGATAAGAAGAATGAGGTTCTGGAACAACTTCCCAATAGAGAAAGTGGAAGCAAACAACCAGTCTTTTATTATCCAGGAGAATCTGTGACATGCAAAGATGTTGAGCAGCCCTGGCAGGAGTAGAAAATACATAGCAGCTACTTGTTTGTGGGCCATAATGTTTGGAACTATTTCTGCAGGATACAGAAAAACAATGTTAAGGTCTGAAAGGGTAGCTTAACACATTAGCCAATATCTATTTTACACCATGTGAGGAGTTGGCTCCAGCTGTCAAAAACTTCTTGATGTACTGATGCTTTTGTCATATTAAGAAACTGATTTCAAAATTGTTTTCTGTTCTAGTTCTTATGGCATCAGTCATAGGAGTGTTTCTATAATAAGTTGAATATAGAGATTTTCAAGGCACAGATTGCTCAGTTTGTAGGACAGGGTTGTTATTTCACAGTAAATCATGCTGTTTCTGGCACTTCATTTTTCATTGGGATTGTGGTACCTGAAAGAGCCATGAAGAGCTATGAAACCCCTGAAGAGCCATGAAACGTTTTTTCAGAGTACAGTGCTCCACAAAGATACAGGATCATAAGCAGAGGACTCCCTACATGGAGATAGAGGTGACAGTTTAAGTTCTGACACTGGTATTTCTTTTTTAACTGCCAGGAAGCACCAGAAGATGGCATGGTTTGTACAGATGCTGGAAAGTGAATGAGTGAGTTTGTGAAACTGCTATTAATAATCCTGGGTAGTGTGTTTAACACTGTCATAAAGAAAAGCAGCAACATGCAGTATTTTAATCCTCATTTCTTCTTTCTGCCAGTAAGGGACAGCAGCAAAGTCCAGCTTATCTATCTATGAATCTCTATCTCTCTCTCTCCCTCTCTATCTGTCTGTCTGTCTTTCTGTCCTTCTCTGAGTTTGGATGGCACAGAAAATGGGAGGGGAAAAGTGGAAAGAAAGCAAGTGTGATGTAATCTTGGTGTAATGTGCAGTGAAAAGTCAGCCTGACAAAACGGGGTCTTGATGGTAACTGAAAAAGATGACACCTTCCCTCAATACTTTTGATGAAAAACTTTCTTTATGTCCTTTGTGTCTGTCAGTTCAAGCCTGAGAGCCCAGACTTATCTCTCTTACTTTCCCATTCTCCCCTCTCAGTTCCCAGAAAAAATGTGATGACCACAGGATATTAAGATACTGTTTTACCCTCTGAACTGGAGTGCCAGAGCCTGCAAGCTCTGGAGATTCAGTGTTTAGAGAGTTGTTTCATCTTAACTTTCCTAATGTTGGAAGAAGCAGGAGTGTATTTTAAAAGCTGTGTTTGTGGGATTCTGCAGGACCAGAGGCTCTGCCTAGCCTCTCACCATTTACTGGATCTGAAGTTTTCTTTCATGCAGGTGAAACTGTGAAGATTTTTATCCCTTTTAGTGAAAGGGTGCCTCAGTGGAGTAGTTTGAGATTGTGGACTAGCTGTTAGTATTTTTCAAGCCTTCCGAAAGTGTAAAAAACTACAAAAATGTTAAAAATTATCTGTTAAAATTAATTAGTACAGGAGAAGAGCCAGTTAAAACTATGTCCCCTACCATAATTGTTTCAGCATGTGACATGCTTTGGGTGATAATCATAAAATCATAGAATCACGGAGTGACTTAGGTTGGAAAACAGCTCCAAGATTGTCATGTCCAACTTATGACTTGTCAACACCACCATGGCACCAAGTGCCACACTCAGTTGTTTCTTGTTCACTGACACTGCATTGTAAAAATCACAGAACTGTGTAGTTGGGGTTTATAGCACACAGTTGCTTTGATTTTTTGGGTTGTGGGTTTTTTTTTTCATTGACTGTCCAGGCACTGGTACTATCTTTTTAAGGACATGTTGAGTTTAGCTCTGTGACTTGGTCTTTTATGAATTTTTGAGACAAAGAGCTTAATCAGAGACTGATTCTGATGTATGTCAGGAAAAGCTCTGCACAAGTTGGCAGAGTGCTGTAACGGGAATGTGAGGATTAAAATACTGCATGTGCTTTTAGACTGATGACAATATTTACAGGGGTTGGGGGTACTTGAAATTTGCTCTTTGCTGTCCTGTAATGTTGTTTTTACCAATGGGACATCTGAATCCACAAGGACATCTCAGGGTTGGGTCATATTTTCTGCACGTTTAAAATGTTGAGAAATTTGTACATTTATGCTCATGGAGAACTTGGTTCACTATGAGTACAGATGGGATTTTAACAGAAGTCAGTTCACTTCTTTCACAGTCTGAAAGAACTGGAGGAAGGTTTGCACCAAATTATTTTTTCCTTTTTTTCCCATCTGATTTTATTAGTTAGTAGTTAGAAGTAAACATTCTGTTCCATTATTCTGGAATTTTTTATCTGTGCAGTGTGATGTGAATCGCTTTGGAGATGGGATACTTCCAAGTATAAAGAGTCTATAGATGATGAAACAAAATGAATTTTTCAAGCTGGAACTCCACTAACCACAGCAGGGGGTGGTAAATGCTGTGCATATATAAAGCCAACGTTACAGGATTACAGTCAGAGGCTTGTGAGGAGTACAGGGCATCAGGGTTTCAGTGCAGTTCTACATCTGTAGGTGCCTTGTCTCTCCAGGGTGCTCATTGCTGTGTTCCCTGTGGCATAAGGAGCAGTTCTGTGAAGTGCAGATCTGCTCAGAGAAGTGTCAGCCACACTGTTCTGGTTCAGCACATCTGCATTTTGCTGTGGAGCAAATGATGCAGAATTGGATTTTCAAAAGCTTTCGACAGTGTCCCAGTGCTCCTGACAAAGCAGACTAAGCTTCTGTTGGAACCTGTCTGTAACTACAGTCCCATGTGGGTGTTGTCCCAGAAGAGACTCATCACACAACATGTCTGGTCCCTGTCCCCAAGTCCTTGCTCAGGGAAGTTCCTGTCTCCAGGGTTGGCCTTAGTCCAGCAGGCCCCAGGGTCTTCTGGTTGGGAAAGGACAATAGACAGTAGGACAGGTGCTCATTGAAATTCAGTAAATTTGTAGAAACTGCCTGAGAAACATACCTCAGAAATTACTTTTTTCCCAATTACCTTAACCCTGCTCCTCTTTCCTTTTCAAATTTAGTCAGTGTTGTTGGCACCAGTAAAGGAAGGGCAAGATCCAAAGCCATTTCAAGTCAATGGAAAGGTTCCTGGCATGCAGCCTGGATCTGACTGGATTTGACTGGCTTTCCTTACCAGTTAGCCTAGTTCTCACTGCCTTCATTGGGCTACAGATCAGTCCTTGACAGCTGAGACAGTATAGGTTTAAAATGGAAAAATGTGTTTACATCCAGTCTGGGAGATCCTCAAACATACAAAAGAGTTCCACTCAGGTTAAGAAAACTCCCAATGGTAAAGCCAAAGGTCAGATAGTGACCTGGAAAGTGTCAGATGAGGGTGAAACATTGGTGCTGCAAAGCAAAGGGAAGCAAAGAGATGTTTCATCTGATTGGGAACCTGGAGTCAGAATTAATTCTGCAGACAGGCATTTCCAAGGACAAGTTGTGCATGTGTGGAAATTGAATTATAATAGGTGTTGTTTTGCTTTTTTAAACAGAAATTGCAGGAAATTTTTCTTTATTGTTGACCTTCAAAACATTTTAGAAACGTGGCTCAGTTAAGTTAGGCTACCAAAATGGTGTGGGTGTCAACTTGCTGCAAATGCAGAACAGGTGATACTTAGGCATTATATTCCTGTGGCAGTTTTACTTTCTTGTAAACATTGCTCTGTGAGCATAAACACTGTGAGCACTGGAGTTTGATGGGTTTGTGCCTTATATTAGTGCTTAAGGAAGAGGCACACTCTGGTTCAATGTTTTGTAGAGACAGGTGCATACAAAGGTGTTCTCAAATATTAACTCTCTAGAGCCTGTTGAGAAGTTGTCTGTGGTGCCTGACCTTCAGTTAGTCCAAATAGTGAACCTCACATTTTTGTGCAGCTTGCTGACAACTTAATATCCTCAGGATATCAACTCTTCTGTCCAGTTTGGTTGAAATTGCACAGCAGGTTCAAAGGAACCCACAAAGGTATTGTAAAACTGTATTTTGCATTTTAAACTGTAATTAGCACAGGGTGATAAAATTTTGAAATGGAGCAGGTTTTTAAATGCCCCCCTGGCATCTGGGTAACAGTGGCAATGGGAGCCCCCTCGTCTTGACTGTGCCAAGCACCCCACTTTCCTCCCCTCCAAAGCTCCAGGCTGACTTTGCTCCTTGGAGGAAGCCACTCTGAGAACCTCATGAATGAACCAAATGTTTTCTGGAACCTGCAGGATTTTGGTTTGATGTTATTATTTACATGCAGAGTGATTTGCTGGCCAAAGTCAAGGCCACAGGTGTAGCATGCTGCAGATACAGGTCTAAAAGACTGTCTGTCCTTCATTAAATTTGCTATCTATGTCCTCCATCTAGCTACTGACTCTGAGAAAGGGCAGCAGAGAAATTGACCACTTGGTAGCTGTGCAAAAGCTCAATTTAATTGTGACAATGACAAAGAAAGGGAGGAACAAGGTATGGAAAGGCCCCAGTGTTGATGTCTCTTGGAAAGAATATTCTGGTTGCTGGCTTGTTGGCTTGGGTCTTTGGAGATGTAAGATCTCTTCATTGTTTTGGTGGTTTCATGCTGTGTGTACCTCAGCCTCCTTTCTCCTTTCTAAATGGATGAGCTGACTTAGGGAGCAGATTTGCCCAAAGCTAACTTCACAAAAAGAAGTTATTTGTTCCCTCAGGCTATGGATTGGCAAGTCAGAGCCCTGTGCAGGATAAGGGCTGTCATTGATCCCAAACAATTCTTTAGGAAAGCAGAACTGGGTGCTGTTATTTTGCAGCATAAGGTGCACAGATCAGCAATGTCCCATGTAATGCAGTGGCAGCTTTGTTACCAGCAGCAAACACCTGACATCCTGATAAGTTTGCAGCATGCTGCAGAATGGATAAATCCCACAGATCTGTCATGTAAAATCTTTCCATTTGCTTTCTTTCACACAGTGTTCTGTAGCAGTTAACTATTTATAACTTGTTAGTAACTAATATTAAATTGCACTTCAATTTTTACACGAAAAATCACCAAAAAAAAAATTGAATTAGGAGTATTACCCATATTCTGTCCCTCAGAAATAGGGATTTTTATGTGTACATTGGTGCAATCAGTGTGGTAATTCACAGTTGCAAAGACCTTCAGCAAGTCATGCAAAACCCATGGGGTATTTATTGATGCTGGAGTTGTGGCTGAAGTCTGATAGAGCTGACAGATGTGTGCTGTGCAAGCTCTTGTTCCTTCCCACACAGTTTCTTTGTACTCACTCATCTGTGAACTCTCATCCACAGCACTGGTTCCTCCTCAAAGGCAGAACAGCTCCAGTTGTTTCTCACACCTTAGGTTGATCTCATTCCTGATGGAATGCATCGTTGTCCACCAGATAAATTTTAGCTTTTTTTTTTTTTATTTGGCTCTGATTTACATAGATGAAAGGGTTCTGTGGCAGTTTTAGGGCACCTGAGGAATGAAGCAGACGCAGCAGCTCAAGGGGAAGCTTCTACTTCTTTATTCTATAAATCTGACTCCATATATACATTTTTACAAAAGGCCAGAGGTTGGCTACACAGATTGCCACTTCTTGACCTGGATGGTGGACATCACCGTCCATCACATTTTTCCACCCATAGCAGAAAAATGTAAACAATAGATAAATGCTAAAAATACATATTGTTTTTGTGAAGCTGCCTGAGAAACTCCAGTTCAAGAGTATAAACAACAAAAAGACTTTTGCATCAGGGCGACAGGGTTCCTTGATAAACTTTTTGAATCTCAACTCTAAATACATAGGTGGTGTTAAGATATAGAATCTATGTAAAAAATATTGGTTTTCTGGAAGTTATATGACTTGCTGAAGTGTAATATTGTTGTTGTGGCTTATTTCATAGACTTTATTTGTGGTGGGCTGGAAGCAAGGACTACATGTCCAAAGGAAGTCCTGTGAAGTTTTGTCTGTACCTCAGTAATTCTGGCACTGGCACTTGGGTGGGTGTGTGGCACTGACCACACACCCAAGTGCCTCTCTGAACCTCAGTTAAGAAGGTCAGATTTTTTTTTTTTAATTACTACATCGAGCTAATTTTGATCATCTTGTTGCAATTTTAAATCTCTGTGATTACTGTTTACTTCAGTAGCCTCCAGGTGCTTCTTCTTGTCGGTGGAAAATCTGGCAGTTATGAATGTTTAGTGCTAATGAGTTGCCTTTTGTGAAAGTACATTGATTTCTAGATCAACATCACAATTTTAAATGGCCTTGGTAAACTGTGTTACAAGTAGCTGTTTGCAAAGTTCAAAGTCTGAAAATTAATTAAAATCTGAGGCCCTCTTTGATATAAAATATTTAGTTGTTTTCTTGCTTTTTTGTTAGGAATGTCAGATGTTTGTGGAAAGCTGGCAACTAATGGTAGCTGCAAGTTAATTTGGTTGTTTTTTAGGCACCACTAAATATTGAAATCCTGTTCCATTGTTACATTAATTGTGGTCTTTTCTGGATTTGAATTTGTAAAAACAGTGGCTAAGGTTTTGGAGCAGGACTGACTGACAGCATTTTGAGGACTTATTTCTGTTGTGACACAAGACAAAGTACTGGCTGCTGGTTTTTCCTCAAAGTGGTTGGATTCATACATGGAAGTGATTTGGTTTAGGATGGGAGAAAGTCCTCAAAACCAAGGAAGGGTCTTAGGGTCTGATCTTTCAGGAATCTTAAAGATTTCCAAGGGCTATTTTGGTAATTTGGGAAATAAACTCCAACCTTATGTCAGTGTTCAGTGTGTGCCTGTAGCAAATTTTCCTCTGCTGTGCAGTACTCTGAGTGGAATAGGCAAATTCACCTCAGTCCAACAACATCAGTACTCTGGAATTGCCTGTTCACCTGCCTGAAACTTCTTTCCAGAACACACAGAACTGTGGCACACATGGAAGTCTCCAGTAGAAGGAAACTTATTAAAGATGTATAGAATGGTGCCATTTTAAAAGGGAGAAGTTTCATTACTTTCTCTTCTTTTCTGTGTGAAGGAAAATCATGTATTTGCAAATGTAATTACAGTTTTGGTAACAACATGTCAATTATTTTCTATTGAAGGAGCTTCCAGAAACCTTTTAGGAGTCTTGGTGTTAACCCAGGCACAGAAATGCAGGGGAGAACTTCTGTCTGAAGATTTTTCAGTTTAGAAAAAGACAGGTTATAGTTCCACAGAGTGGCAGCTGAGGCTCAGAGGTATTTAGCAAGGCAACCAAGGCTGTGCTGAGAAGTTTGCAGCAGAGCTGGAAACTGAATCCAGGGCTTCTGTGTGTAGTTTATCAGTTTATCCTCATGGGCATCCTGTAAAGGTGCTGCTGCTCTTCTACACTTCTTCTGGGAGGGATCTGAGCATGCTCTGGCTCCTGAATGAAAACATTCAGAGTGCCATATAGTCTTCCTGAGGGCATTTTCTACTAGTTTTGTTGCAGTGTGAAATAAATGAAAAGAAGGCCACTGGCTTCTCCAAACAGCCATAACAACAACAAGACCCACAAACAAAAAAACTCTACAAAAAAACTCCAAAAAAAAAAAAAGGAGAAAAAAAGAACAAAGCTTCATTTTTTTTTATCCTTGATGAAATATTTATTTGGAAGCAGCACAGCAAGTTGGAATAGTTTGATTTGATTAGCAAGTCTAAATGTATTAGCAGCAAGACAGAAACTATATTACAATTAGTGATAATTAGTTGCACTGATTACTTCAGACTGCAATACTGTTTGACAGATGTGTTTCTGTGGTGCACTTTTGAGAGAGGAGTGTGCTTTACCCTTGTGGTGGTTTTTGGCTTTCCTTCCCATGATATCTTCGTCCTGTCACTGTCTGCTGATGAAGTCTCCACTGTGGCTACTGCAATTTGTGGCTTGGCAAATACAAATACTCTCTTAAAAGGCAAGTTAAAACTGGCAAATAGTGATGCCTGTGCTCATACTGATGCTTGACAGTCCTAGAGAAGGGCTCTTGTTTTCCATGGAAATGGTCACAGCCCAGCTCATCATCCCTGCTACTGCCCATCAGCTCTGTCCTTCAAGTCTAATCCAAAAAATACTAATCTAAAATAATCTAATAAATACTAATCAGAATAATCTAATCTTCAAGTCTGATCTAACAAAATACCTAAGAACTGTTTCTTTGTCTGGAGAAGACTTTGGGTCATTCCTTCACTGGACAGAGGGATCTGGCTTCCCTGCCTGCTCAGCCCTTGGTCTCTGTAACACACAGGAGTGAATACTGCTGTCAGGATTGGTACCAGAGAGGCTCCTTGGGATCAGATTAGGGAGAATAAAACCCTTTGGGGGGACTGTATCCCACAGGGAAGAAACAACCTCTTCTACTGGTTCACCCAGGTCCACATGTGGCAGGGAAACATGAAAACCTAATTGCTGTTGTCTGACTGAGGGGCAAGCAGGAAGGAGAACAAGCATTCTGGAGCTACAGTTCATGGTCTGTACCTACCTCAGATTCACTGCTCTCTTAATCACAAGGTCCTGAAGCATCCCTATGGATTGCAGGTGCTGCTTCAAAGGGAATCGCTTCTCACATTGGGTGTCCCTTTTATAGACAGTTGCTCCGTGGAACACTGGCTGTGGATCATTTGACATAATCATATTCTCCAGGAACTGTATCAAGCTAACCTCACTGGCTTAGCCTCATGTTGATAAACACATTAGGCTCTGACAGTCATTCTGTTCCTTAGGAATAAACTGATACAATTTTGGATGTCTTGCTCTTGGTGTATGAGCAATAATCCCATTAATCAGTCATCCAGAATAAAGTGCATTATGGTATGTATTAATATAGACCTGGGCACTGTCTGTGAGCTATTTGGGGACAGATAAGCTAGAAATATGAATTTGTGCAAGCCAGATGTTTTCCATGTTTCTCCAAAACGTACATCTTATGGTGCTGTGCATGTGTTTTGCTTGTTGCTTCAAAATAAGTGTTTCACAGACTGTACCAAGTGCTTCCATCACTAGGCAGACATGATAGGTCAAAGAGAAAGGGATCATTTAAATGTGTGACACAGTTACTTGTTAGTATGGCAGAAAAAGCCAGAGGTTAAACATTTGGGATTGCCCATGGAAAACATTTGAAGATTGCTGGATAGCTTGCTCTGTAAGAAAGGTCTTGGATGCTAATACTACATGAGTGGACACTTCATGGCCATCAACTCTGCTAGAAATATGTGCATATTTCCAGCTGGATGAAGTTATGAGGCGAACTTAAAATAGGAAAGATAAAATGTAGAGTCTGTCTTATTCTAGAGATGAGATGTTTATGTCCTCTGCCAGTAAGGCTGTATTTCTGCATGTTTCTTTTGGCAGATCACCTATCCTTGGTCACTGCTCTGATAATACTGAGCACTGAAGGAATTTCCTGTATTGTCATGTCCTGGGGATCACTGTGTTACTTGTATCTTGTACAGTTCTTAGGGCTTGTAGTGAGTGTAAAATCAGGGTAAACTGTCTGGCAAGTAGGAAGGATCAGCTAAGCTAACTTTTGAGAAAATATTAGGAGAGATTTGTTTGCTGAGGTTTTTTTTTTTCTCTGTTGGGATTCTGCCCTTCTGCAAAACTCTGAGCAGCCTGGGCTGGTGCTTTCTGGCCTTTCAGGGGAGCTCAGCACAGGCCAGGACAGAGCCCAGAGCTGGCAGTGAGCAGAGGTCAAGAGAATGATCACAGGGGTTGGGGCAAGAATGTCAAATGAAATAAATTTGAGGAATACATAAGAAAGAGAGGGTGGGGGACTGTGCAGAAGGCAAGAATGGAGGAGGCTGAGTACTTAGAAGCCTGATGGCAACTTCACCATGGCTCTGCCTCCCATGGGTGCTGCCTCCCTCTGAACACCCTTTCCCAGCTGGGAGCCCTCCTTCAGGATTACAGAAGGTGTCCCACCTCTTGTCATCCAACTTCCTTTAATAAAAAGACTTTGCTTCTGCATTTCCCTCTCTTCCTCAGCTCTCTAAGCAATTAATAAGCAAAAATTAATACCAAACTCCCCAAGCCCTTGTTGTCCCCTTTTCCTTTGTTCACACGTGGGTGAGGAATAGGATGGGCCTTAAGTGATGTGACAAAAGTCACGATAAGTGTTTGTGGCAGGAGTGGGAAGAGATCTTTTTACTGGTGTGCAGACTCACAGGGACTCTTTGCAGTTAATAGCCCCTTGAAATCAAAAGCTTATAGATATGTTTATGGATCTGGACCTTATTCTGAACAGCTGCACTGTCTTTGTGGTATCTACCTAGTCAGCAGAAGACATTTCACTGAAATAATTATGCCCATGTGCTTTTGCAGCTGTAGCAAAAAGGAACTGCACAGTATCTCTTTAAATAGTATGTGAGGCCTGCATGTTCCCAGTACAAATGGAATACTTTTCTCTAGCTTGAGCCTTACAAGCTTATCAAGTGAGCTGGTTGTCATAATGAGTGGAAAGCCATCTGTGAATGTGTGGCTTCCTCAGAGCATTTGTATGTAAACTGCAATGTCATGACAACAGTCCATAGAAAACTTCCTTTTTACTGACTGGACTTACAGAAGGTGGCAAATTTATTGGTCAGCTGAAACAGGGAATTTAAGTGAAGGAGAAAAAGAGTAGGTGAAATTAATCATGCTATGAAGGGCTTTGAATATGGAAAAATTGGATTTTCAGAATTAAATGTAACTTTAAAAAAGGTTTTAGAAGAGATGTAAGGCAACCTTCTGGCTGTCATGCTCAATTTGTCTTGATTTTTGGCAGGTCACCTGCATAGGCCATTAAACTGATTGTCTTGGGATATATGCTAGAGATGGAGTAAACTACCTAATATTAATTGAAGAAAAGGTGATAATGGTATCATGCTGACAGTGTACATTTATAGTGATCAACACTGGCAACTGTTTCTTTGAAAGCTGTGAAACCTAAGACCATGACTTTTCATTAATGAAAAAAAAATAGAGACATGCCTAAAAATTAAATTGGGACAGCTTTACACCAAGCTAGTAAAAACTGTGTTTTTAGAAACCATTACTTGGTTTCTTGCACTGATCAGAATGTTGCATTAAGGGCCTGTCATGACCTGCTGTACTTGTTGCAGAAAGCTGTCAGAAAGCCTGGAGAAAGCAAATCAGCTCAGAGCCCAACTTCACAGCTACATCTTTTCTTAGTTACTTGGCCAAATGACAGTACCTCTAGCACTCAGGATGGCATCTCAACAACCAAACCTGAATTTAGATTGCACTTTGTAGTTTGATTAATAACTTCTGTGTATACACATATGTGTATGTTGGTATGTAATCTCTACGTATATTTGTGTGTAATTTCAGCATGAGCACAACAGAGCTTTAGCATCCCTGCAAGTTTTTGTCTTTGAAACTGACTTACAGAACATCCTTAAAATAGAGACCCCGACTGAGTTATTTTAAAATATGTAATTTAAAATATGAAAGCTTTATTCTACATCCCCACTCATGCTTCTATAACTCTTTTGCCAAGAGGAAGTAAATGGATATGAGCATAACTACCCCAGATAGCTGCTGCCTGAGACAGCTAATCAAAAGCAAAACTCTCAACCCATCTAGACAAAAGATGCTGTCAAATGTACAGCAAAGCTCACTTTAAAAAGGAACAGTTTTCCCTTTGATGCTGTAGTTCATTTATAAGAGTTAGTCACCATTTGTACCCATAATAGATACAGTAATTTCACTGGTTTTTGAAGTTGATAATGTTTCTTTAACTACAGTATTACAGGTCACACTGTCTCTGATACAGCTGGTCACCCTCAATAAATCTGTTTTGAAAAATCATGTGCTGGTTGTGAAATATATGACAAGTGTCTTATTAGATCTAATCTTTATATAAAACATACTTAGTGGTATTCACTATATAATACTTCCCCTGTTGAAATTCAATTACTATCACAGTTAGGAAATTCTGATTTAAAGTGCCCTTCTAGGTGGAATGGAATGTTGCCTGTATTTAAAAGAGCCAGTTTTCTTTCTCTTGCACTTTCTAGTATTGTTTGATCCCCAGTGTCCTCTGCTAGGTCACCCTGTGTGATATGACAGACCAAAGGACCACGGACATAAAGGGGTGCAGCCAGGTGCCTTATGGTGCCTGTGTGCAGCTGCATTAGGAAATTGAAAGGAGCTTGTAGTCAATGCAGCTTTGTCCATCCATTTGCAAATGAAAAATTCCCTACAAGTGCTTGACCTCTTTGGAGTAGACAGTTGCTACTGTTCATGGATAGGGAATGTAGCAATGGTGATTTTTTTTTAGAACTTGTTACTGCTGTGCTCAGAATTATGTGCCCAGAGTATTGGAAACAAGGCAGTTGTGTTTTAGCACTGTGAATATCCAACTACACACCCCAAAGATTTGTCTATATAAAAATGTTTGCAAAATATAATTGTGTTTTTTATATATTACACCTGAGCAGTTTCTTTCTGGATATTGTGCACTGGAAACTTCTGCAAATTCCCTCTCCTTTTGTAGGTGAGCCTATCTGCTGGCTTACTTTCTCAGCACAATGTAGCCACATAAGGCATCACTGGCTTCAATTTCCTCCTGAACCTCTTTAAGTTTAATCTTGCAACCTCCTGCCCTCTCTAGTACTGCTTCCCAGTTATCAGGCAAGAGCAGGGGGTCACCAGGGTTTTCAGAATTTGATTAGTGCAGTTGTTATGAATAATTCAGATTGTTTGGTACCAGCACAAGTGATCCAAGTAGCAATTTGAAACATCTGATTTAGGATATAATATCTCTGAAAAAAAATTAATTAGTGCTGCTGCTGATGAGGGCTCTTGACTTTGTCCATTCATATTGATGAATTTAGTGCCAGTGAAAAGCGAGATTGAAACAATCCAGCAAAAACAAGTGTTTCTGTGGCAGAGCCCATATTCTGTTACAGATACTCAGGGTGCACATGCTCCTTCCTCCCTGTTCCAGTCCAGCTCTTTCACTGTGTCCCCTTTTCCTTCTGAAGAGCAAGTTCCTGAAAATCCATGTAGCTGTAGTAACACACTGCTGTCAGTAATGGAAGGTGTTCCTCAAGTGCCCATTATATAGATTTTTGTGATCCTACTAAACGTTAGTTAACAGAATATCCTGCTTCCTTTGTTCTGTAAGAAATTGGAACTGCAGAAATCCAAATTTATGAGCAGAGCCTAGTTAATGACAGTGGGTTTGCCTCTGATGTAGGTTGGTGCATTTAACTCTGCCATCAGTTTGTCATAAGCCTTTGCAGTTCTTCACCATTTGAACAGTAATAACAAGACCTCTGCGTGTTTAGGACAGTTTTGCACTGCTTTTGTTACAGAAATAGTTGGGGGGCACTGCAGTTACTGTACCTCTTCTCCTTTTCTACCTTGTCTGAACTTTGCAGTCTCCCAGCCAGTAAGATGTTAGTATTTTACACACCGAGGCACTGATAAATCAACAGAGAGGTTTTCAGGAATGCCCAGTGCTTTCCCCTGCTCTCATGAGTGGGAACCCTTTGCCACTCTGGAAGATGAAGCTTTGTGTCAGAAGCAAGCACAGTACCCCTTGCCTTGACTCCCTGAGTAACCTCACAGAGTGTCAGTCTGCTGTGACTAAGTACAACTTGAAATCTTTCATGGTGTGAAAATCTACCAAAGTCCAATTGGTAGATCTTTCCAAGAAAATAAGAGCCTGCACTTCACCTTTGAGCACCTGGCTGTGTATTGTCTCAGGTTTTCCCAGGCAGGGTTGGTTGTAGGTGTGATCTGATAGGGACCCATCCTCAAAGGGCCCTTGCTTCCCACCTGAAAGAGCCCCAGACATGCTGGAGCCTCAGCCTGGATTCTGTTTGGTGGGGCAACCACAAGACAATTTCTGGCTTTGTGGAGGCACAGTGCCTGTTTGCTGTGTCCCTCTTTGCTCCACTGGCCGTGGCAGCTGCTGAGGAGCCCTGTGTGCTGGCCAGTGCTGGTCAGACATTCCCCTGCAGGCACTGTGCACACCCAGCAATGTGCCAGGCTCTGTCCCTGTCAGCTGTATGCAAATCCTGCTGTTAATGCCAGTTTGGTTTTTATAGCCTGGTGACAGCAACAGCCCTCAATATTAAACACAAGCACACGTACACAGTTACAGCAATGATTACTCTAGATGTTCAGCTAGTCATAATATTTGCACTTGGCATGATAAGGAGCTTTGAATGATAATAGCACTGTAGTAGAGGCTTGTTAAAGTGACAGTAACCCTGGTGTCAATGGGGAGTGGTGCACTGGCGCTGCGTTCCTGCAGCTTTCCCACAGGCTGCATCTCTCCCTTTGCTGTGTGCAACGTGTAGGGAGAGAAAGTGCTTGAGGATCCTGTGTGAAACCCTCTAAACTTCTTTCAGAGTTTCATCTGCTCTAAGGCAGCGCTGAGACATGAGAAGGAGTGTGGTCATTAGGGACCTTTTTCTATGCGAGTCTTGTTTCATTAAAATAATCCAGTCCTGATGTAGGATAATTGTCTCAATAGATATTGCTTTTATTTACTGACAGCAAAGAGGCTCTCAGCTCCTCTTCCACTTCTTTGACTAGTACCAGCTGCAAAGGTGAGCAAGTAAGAGCCACACTGTCATGTCATGGCAGCATTTTGTGTTTTGTGTGTCTTTTTCCAAAATGTAACCGTGCAGACTGGCTTTTATTTTAGGGATTCAGTTGTGTCGGTAAGACCCAGGGTATTTCCACTGTCAAGTGAGAGAGACCAGCTCCTCAAATTTGCTAGCAAGGTTAGTACTTGGGTGCCAATGCACCCAACAATCCTCCAATTCCCAAAGTGTCACGGGCTAGTCAGAGTTCTCCTGGTGCTCTGGGTTCTTTATCAGCTTCCAGAACTCTGAATGCCTTGTTAATGCAGGGTTGTCTTTATGCAGTCACTGTTACAGCCAAGTCTGTCAGCACCTGAATGCTTCTTTTCTCAGGTCTGTCTTTGTGTGCAAAGCTGCAAAAATTTGGTCTGTGCTGTACTTGGGAAACATTCAGCCCATGATAGTGTCTACTGGCCCTTTGGATTTTGGAAAGAGATGAAACAAAATATGTTTCAGTGGCTGAAATGGTGTAATAGCTGTGTTATTGCCTTCAGGTTCTGCCAGCAGCATTGTTTGAGGATGATCTGCAGAAGCATTGGGTTTTAGTAGCCCCAGCTTTTGCAGTCATGCACCATTCCTGTCTGGTGGGCATAAGGGAGACTGACTGCAGTGCTGAGCAACAGAATGTATAGAGAGAGCCCCTTGGGAAAAAAATATTAAAAATATGCCTGAAAATATGTAAATAACTACAAAAATACTAAAATTATATATTTATATAAGTACCTGGAAGACTGATGAATGAATGCTCTTGAATTTTTTTATTTTAAAGTGCCTTTTTATATCCAAGAGACTTCTCTGGTAAGTAACAGGCACTTTTGAATTAGTCTTTAATTTGACCCATCTACAGGAAAGCTCTTCCCGTGCGTTAATGGAACCCCATGGATCACCCAAGCCATTTGTCAGGGATTGTAACACTCATGTCTCCTCTTCCACAGCTGCCTTTCTGATGCTATTAAGAGCAAGAGGGATGCAGGAATCACAGGAATTAGCCCAGAACAAACACTAATGAAAAAAAATCCAGTGATTTCAAATGGATTTCTTGTTAAAGCTGATGTTCTACAAGTAATAACCACATTTGGAGCAGGCTGTATTGGCAGATAATGTGCCTTTAATGCCATCTTATGACTTTGTCTTCTTTTCATCATGAATAACTGAGATTAGAGCCCATTATTTGCCCAGGAAACCCACAGAAGTCCCTAACTAAATGTAGTCACCTGAATGTCCTCACCCAGGAGAGAAAGTTGCTTCCTTGAAACCATTTTGTTGAACATCTTTATCCCAGTTCTGTGTTTAATATGCAATATTTCAGTTCCCATAAGTATTGTATATGGGCTTCTTTTAAAAGTTTGGAAGAGGTCTTTTTTAAATTGAGTTTCAATTTTGTTTTACTTTTGAAAAAAAAATTAGTGGGCACTAGGCAATTCATTTATGTTAAAAAATAATATGTGAGGGGTTTGAATAATTTGACAAAAGGCAGAATATTCTGGCTTGACACTATCATTTGCATAGTTTGTTGTGAAATTTGAAAAACATGGAGCAGTTAAACTCTGAGCCAGCAGATATTTCTTTTTCTAGATGAAAATCAAGTGAGGTGCTGACAAGATACTTTTTTTATCATCTTTCACCATCTTAAGTGCATGTGTATGGCTGCTTAACTGATGCTAGAGGTTGAGGGTGGCTATTAAATGTCACAAAGTTGAGTCTGCTCATGCAGATTAATTATGTTAGTATTTTGCAGTTCAAGTTCATATACGTTACAATATTGTGCTTATTTCAAAATCACTAAAGCATTACAGGGTGATTGTAATTATCCCAGAAATAGCTATTATGCATGTACAGAAATAGAATGAAAATATTTAAGTTTGGAAGTGTATCAAGCATGTCTTAATATGGAATTGCAACATTTAGCCACATTTAACTCTGTATTCAAGCAATGTCTGGCCTTGGCCATCCAGTTGGGATTTCTGGTTTCCTGTTTGCAGCACTAGTTTTGACTGATCTGGTTTGTTTCAAAACACAGGAGGGCTTTTGTCCTTCCTTATTTTTATATTTGTGTTTATGCTCTCAGTTCAGGACAGAATAAAGGTGACCTGATTTTCTGTCACAGACCATGCTAAAAATGTACAAGAGAGGTTGTACCACCTGCAACAGCTGTGATAGCACTGGCTGTGGCATTTTGAGACAAATAATGGGAGCACAAAATCACTACTTTCTTTTTGTAACTTCCTAGGAGTTGTGACAATTCCTATGGATGTCACTCACTGCTCAAGATTCTTTCTCCTGCTTTTTACAGAAATGCAGATCAAAAAAGGATGTCTCCAGTCCCAAGATCTTACAGTCTAAGTTACCTTAATTTACAATAAAAATCATCATGCAGGGTTATTTTTACCTGAAATAATATGAGGTACTTCTAGAAGGAACTGACTTCTAGACAAGTGTGATAATATGTTTTTATGTGAATAATAAAATTAATTTTAAATTAAGAAAAGTGAACTGTGTTGTTTACAGTTGCAAAGTGCCAGTACTGAAACTCCAGTAGAGCCTTGATATGCTGGTTTTGCAAGAATTGATTTTTGGTGAAGAGGGAAGAAATCAGCCACAGAAGTGATTTTTCTGTGAGAAGTACAAGCAACTTCCCTGGCAAGAGTTGGTTAACTCTGAGGATGGGGGCACTGCTAAGCCAGTTAGAAAGGCTGGACACGCCTCTGTGAATCAGATTTAAGAATGAAAAAACTGAGGGAAGTTCTTTTTCTCCTGCCTTGGAGGTGCAGCCCCTGGCTGAGATCCTGCTGCTGGAAAAGCCATCCTGTGCTGTGAGCTGGGAGCGACCCCAGTGCCCAGCAGGGATCATGTGAGAGGCAATGCCCCAGTGCAAACCCGGGGGAGATTAACCTTTCCAGCCCTGCAGAACTCTGTAAAGCCTTTTCAATGAACAGAGCTTCAGAACAGAGGAACCTACAGACAGCAATTCTCTCCCGAAGCAGAGAAAAGAAAAAGGTGAGACCCTTGAGGAGAACAACATGGGAACACCAAGGTCAGTGGAGAGGGAGGAGGAAGAGGAGGTGATCCTGGCCTCGGGGCTGAAATTCTTCTGCAAACCGTGGTGAAGACTACAGTACACCAGAAATAACTATTTACCTGTAATTCATAAAGCTTGTAGAGGGATGCAGCCTTCACCCAGAGCCCCTGAGAACTGGGAGATGTAGATGCTGAAAAAGCTGTGATCTGACTTCAACACAGAGAGAAAACTTTTGCTTTCAGAGATAGAAGAAGAAGACTCTTTGCTTCTATATTAGAACAGCTCATCATTAAAAATTGCACCCCATAATCCAAAATGGCCATGAATGGTAGTTGTGGGAGGGATTCCATGTGCAAGCAGGTGGCAGGCAGGCTGTTTAGCCTTGAAATTAAAACCACAAGAAACTGTTTCCTGTGGCATGGCAGGAGAGACTCCTCTCCTTAAGCAAATTGAAGAAATACTTGTGTTTAGACATGGTAAACTGACTCAAAATTCCAGGTTTTGTCTCTTTACGTTGTTGGTGGGAAAGAAAGAGAGGCTGGGGAGAGGAGAGGTGTTCTAAGGTTTATTTTAGTTCTTCTTATTCTTCTTTTAATTATTTCAGTAAAATTTTCTTTATATCTTTTTAAAGTTTTGAGGCTGTTGTTGCCCTTAAAGTATCCTCATGTTACCCCATGAGCTCAATTTTTAATTGATCTTTATCCCTCCTTTGCTTAATTAGAGGAGAAGAGGATGAGCAGATGATTTTTGTGAGTGCGCTGGTGTTTGGCCAAAGGTCAGCCCACTACACTTGGGCATTCTGCAGTCTTATTTTAAGGAGTAGTAGCTTGTCATGAAAACCCTGACTGGTAATTGTGCTGTGTGACTTTTTATCATCCTGTCTCTCCACTGGGCAGTTTGCAGTCAGTGTGTGCTACAATGAGCTCCAGCTGGATAAGCTTAGTGGAAACAGCATGCTTTAAGCAAATTTGTCCTGAGCACAATGCTCTTTATTACCTTTCCTTAATAATTAGTAGTAGTTTTAAAGGGGTACTGCACTGGATGGGCAAGATTCAAAGCTCAGGGAAGCCAATCCTACTGACTGCAGAGGTTCTCACCTGTCATGTCTATTTCTTAGAGAAAGCTCTCAACAAATCTCTCATTTCCCTTCCTTCAGGGCAGAGTGAATGCCCCACTCCTGTGGCCTCACACTGCACTGGGCAGTTTTGGGCACCAGAATATAAGAAAGATGGAGAGTGCTCAAAGGAGGATACAGAGATGGGGAAAGGCCTGGAGGGGCCACACAAGGAATGGCTGAGGGCACTGTGTCTGTCCAGCTGGAGGAGCCTGAGGTCAGACTTCACCAGGGGCTGCAGCTCCTCCCAAGGGGCAGCAGAGGCAGCTCTGCTCTCTGGGACCAGGGACAGGACCTGAGGGAACAGCTGGAGCTGGGCCAGGGGAGGGTTAGGTTGGATATCAGGAAGTTTTTCTGCCAGAGGAAGGTTGGGCACTGAACAGGTTCCCCAGGGTTTGGTCACAGCCCCAAGGCTGCCAGAGCTCCAGGAGAGTTTGGACAAAGCTCTCAGACACAGGGTGGGATGGTTGGGGTGTCCTGGGCAGGGCCAGGAGCTGGACTTGATGATCCTGGGGGTCCCTTCCAGCTCAGGACATTCTATATTTATGATTCTAAGTGTTGCAGTCCAGGATCATTTGTTCCACAAGCAGCACATTAGTGAGATCCATGTTTTGCTGCTCATCTTGCTGAGACAGAGGTTTGCAGAGCTGAGGCAGCTCCAGAGAGCAGTGCTGCTTGAAAAAGCACTGCCTGACAAAGGTTAGGCTTCTCCTAAAGGCTTCCTTCATCTGGCTTGTGATTCAGACTGGTGCTGAAATCCAAGGACTGATGTTCAGTTAAGTTTGGAAAATACTTCTCATTATTGCTCTGTTCCCATTGGTGTCAGGAGCTGAAATGGATGCCAGGATGCTGACTGGAGAGGAAAGCAGTGGTGTCACTAGAGATGCCAAGAGCTGTAACTTTCCTTAGGAGATCAAGAAAAGTTTGGATCAACTAGGAAATTTTATGTAGAAATATTGCTTTTTTCCAAAGACCACAGCTCCTAACATCCCTTGAAGATTTATATCTCTTTGTTTACTGCTGCCTTTGTATCCAGATTTTGGTAATTTTTTGACATCTGTGCGTGGTCAGCCCAATGACACTAGTTTGTGATTATTATAGCACCCTTCTCAGCTGCAATAGCCACAGGAGGTTTTCAGTGGTGTATTATTGTGTAAGTGCAAAAGGAAGGACAGCTTTTGAAGTAGCTGCTGCTTTGAGAGGAAGGCAGGGAGAGAGATGTAAATTGTACCAGCAGGTTAGGCTTAGAGCCACTGGATGGCAGGTGTTTGTGGACAGGTGAGGAATCAGTCAGTGGCTAAAATTTCTGTGGAAGGAAAAGCCAGTCAGGATGCTGTCATTTCAGAGCCTCTCCAGTTACAGTGTGCCCTCAAGTGTGCTGTCCTGCCTGTGCATCATCTCTCCTGAATAGCCTGGTTTTTCTTACTAGGAAAGAAAAGCCTTGAGGCTTTCTAGTAAGAAATATGACTATATGGATAAGTGAATGAAGGGAAGTATACAAATGAGTAATATATTTATATTACTAAGTAATATATATATATAATATGGCTTAGCATGTATATATATATATATATATATATATATATACACACACTAAGCCATACTTACTAGTTCCCCAGTATCAAGGAGTTCCTGCCTTGGGACAATGGACTGCCAGGTGCTGAGTCTGTGCAGTGTCTGTGATGTGAGGCTTGGTCTCAGTTGAGGTCTCCTTGATTCAGTGTGTGGGGCCACCTCCAGGCCCAGGCACAGCTCCCCAGGCCCTCCTTGTCCTGGCAGGACCAAGGTGGCCCAGTGGTGGCACAGGGATGCTCATTAGGACAACATCCTTCATAGCATGCTTCAAGTGTTGGTCAGCCCTGAAGTGGTCAGGTAGTTGAACTAGATGACTGTGAAAGGTTCCTTTCAACCAAAACAAAAAATTCTATTCTATTCTATTCTATTCTATTCTATTCTATTCTATTCTATTCTATTCTATTCTATTCTATTCTATTCTATTCTATTCTATTCTATTCTATTGGTGTTGTAGAATAACCCCTTGTTCTGTGGGAAGCAGAGTAAGAGAAGATGCTGATTTCACACATATCATTACTTAGAGGGGGCACGTTCAAATTTTGTGAGCAAAGCTCATGTTAATCTCTTGCTTAAGCAAGATAATACAAATGTGTATTGTGTGTCTGCATGTGGAAGATGGGGCTCTCCAGTGGCTCTTGTGGTTCAAAGAATACCAGAAGCAAAGCACTCTACAGCCAAACACTGTGTCCAACTTCCATTTTCTCATCAGTAACTGTGGGCAAATGTCTCTGGCCTCCGTGTTCCCATCTGCTGCTGAGGACAGTGGAGCTCTGCTTTCATGTGTGTAAATGCTTTGAGATGCTTGCACAGGAAAGGTGCATCAACACCCAAGTTGTTACAGCAAGCTCCACTTCCCCTTTAAACATGGGAGATGCCCAGAGTATCACAAGTTTTTGTGGGGACATCTTTTCTGTAGGTAGTCAATTCCATGTCTTATACAAAAAGAAGAGAAATAAAGGATGAAGATCATGTTATTGCTGGGAATCTATTGATTGAAAGGGGAGCTAGGTCAGAGCACTTATGCTTTTATTAATGATCCTGACAGTTCAGTATGAATGGAGAATGGCTTGTAATTAGGTCTGCAACCGTTATTGATTGTTGTCATTTTCACTATCGATTATTTTACTACTTGGGAAAAAAATAGTCCAGAGGCTCCTCAGGAATGCTGAGCAGAGCCCCTGGGCTGCCTTTCTGCTTCTGCAGGGATGAGGGAGCTGCTTCTCATGATGAAATGGAGCCGTGTCAGCCCTGTGGGTTGGGCTTTCAGTTCAGTGTTGCTGGCTGTGCTCTCCACCTCCTGCCTGGCATCTGAGTTCATTGGCTGTCGTTCCAGAAAAGACACACCCATTTCTTTGCTGAACTGCTTCCCAGTATAAATTTCTGAAAGACATGGGGCTAAATCCCTATGTCTTAGATGGAGAGCCAAGATTAATGGTTGCTATTTGTCAGCTGATAACCACTGAAAAAGAACACATATTTGTCACTCACCCCTACAATCAATGCTGTATAAAGCCATGCATATAATGACTTGGAACAAATGAGAATATCATGGTATGAGCTAACAGAACTGAGATACAAAATACATGAAACTCCTTTGAAAAGCCTCTGTGATTTCAACAGCCAGCAGTACTGATCACTCAAGGCATCTGTAAGATCAAGGTTGTTTACAAACAGATTGGGAAGCAAAGGAAATGTGTGTTTTAAAAACAGCAGCAAAGTCCGAGTCACTCTTCAGTTGTGGTGATGTGGCATGTAGAAAAATTTTGTGGGTGGCTGTTTCAGGGAAGAAAACCCTTGTGATTTGTGTTTGCTGAGGTCACTGCACCTCCATCAGCACCCTGGGAGAGAAAAGCTGCTGGGGGAAGTGGCTTTGGAAGTTTAGAGGGCATTCCAGTGACTGGGCAGTATTGTTCCTTTGTCTTCTGCATTCAAAACAAAACAATAAGATTTCTGGAGAAGAAAAAGATTCCTCAAATGCCTGGGATTTTTTCAGAGCCTTTTGCAACAAGGGCATTTTGCTGAAGTGGTGCTGAGTACTGAATTTTTACCTAATGGAAGTTTCCTTGAATCCAAGAGGATAAAGTGTGTCCAGTAAATAACAAGAGAGACAAAAGCAAGCTATTTTTTCCCCTTGGTCAACTTCTGCTAGATCTGAAAGGTTTTGGTTTTTCCACCATTTCTGTTTTGATTAGTATGGAACATCTCATTCCAAGTGGATTTTTTTTTTTTTTTGAAAGAACAAAGACCCCCTCTGACCTGGATTTGGATGCATCTGTGACAGCTGACTTCACTGGCTGCCAGCTGAGCATAGTGCATTTAATTGATGAAATAATAATGATGTACCATGCCTGAACTTGCTTTGACGACCACTTGAAGCAGAAGCCAGAGTAAATCAGGCCAGTGCTGCAGCATCCCAGTGGTCATGGCCCATCCACTGACTTGGTGCATGGAAGATACCAACTTCCCAATCACATCCCCACAGCCTTGCTTCATTCCCATTAATACGCTCCTCTCCTTCCTTTAATTAATAGCCAAATTAAAAGAACCTCTAACTCTTTTTTTTAAAGAGCAATATTTTTATGCACCCTCTTAACTTCCCAGAGCATTAGGATTATTAAAACAGAGCTTTCCTTTTCTGAACTATCTCAGTGGAGAGACAGGCTAGGGTAGAACTGCTAAATAGATTTACTGGCAGGTCAGTCTATCTGCCCTGGCAGATCTTTAGTCTGATTACTGGGGCATGTTCCCTCTGGGAGTCCCAGCCTGCTTGTCCTGAACTTCCAAACTGCATTTTTACATGGGGGAAAATCTCAGCCAACTTTGTATCAAGACTCAGCCTTTTTGTGTATATTCATAAATATTAGTGGAACATACCAGTGGTTGGTTTTTGTAGTGGTTTGATGAGGGGAATAGATTTGGAGGGGGTTTTGTATGGCTTAATTAATATTACACATTGGTTTAATGTTGTGAAAGGGGACTTCAAGAAGATAAATGGTTTGCCTCTAAAGTGCCCCTAGGTGTCCTTTGCCTTGAAAATTGGGGTTTTGTTTTCAGGACCAGTGTGGAAAGAGTAAGTACAGGATGCGGAAGAGGAAACGGTTTTCTGAGGCCTTTGTTAGAATTTCAGGCTGTTTGTCTTTTGGTTTTGATTCCTCCTTCCCCCCACACCCCTTCCTGCTCAGACATGACAAAATGTATTAATTAACTGCAGCAAGGAGATCAAAGCAGTTCTTACTTTGCAAAAAGGAATATTTCTGCTCAGGTAGTGTCTTTTAGTGCTGATAGTTTCTTTTTAAAAGTACTACAATGTCTTTTTTTCTTGTCTTTTAAGAAAATACTTAATCTCACCTACTGCTGATCATTGAATGAGCAAATTAAGTTCAAGAAAGAGAGTATTTTATTTTTTTCAACAGAAGACACTTGGTAAATTGTGTGGAGTAAGACAACTATGTGTATGTATATTTACCACTGTTGGGTGTGCAGTTTATTCCAAGCAGACTGGTAGTAGAAGGACTTGAGCAGATATACTGGAGACCTTGATACTTTATCATGATGGTCAACTGCTGCAGGAGTTTTTGTAAACTGTAAGGGATCTTGCAAGCATTGTGAGGTGTAGTATTCCAGGAGCTGACAATCACTTAGAAGCCCATTTGATTTGCTTGAGACTGTTTTGGGATCAATAACCTTGACTTCACAAATTCTGTTCCAGAGGATATTATTTTCCCTTAGTCATCCCATATGAAAGTAACCTCTTAAATGTCAAGGAAGTACAACCACGGGGTTGAGAGATGAGGACTTTGCTGTGAGTTTCAGTTATGCAATGTTTTGCTGTTAACTGATTTTACCTTCCACCCTAACCAGGGTTTGTGCTTGTAGACCTACAGCTGGAATGCCTTAAATCTTCTGTTCACAATTGCTTATGGAAAATGCTGTTTGAGCAGTAGAGTATGGGGTGGGAGCCAGGACTCTTCCTGCAGCCTTGTGTGCTTTTCACTGTGGTCATTATCTGAATCTTGGAGAAGGTATTCTCTTCATCTTCAGCAAGAAGTCACATATGGCTTTGACTGCATCATACTGTTTACTGGCATTTTTAAAGAAGGATCCCAAGTGCTGAAAGCACTAATTTATATTTCTGAGAGATCAAAGATATGAGAAGGAACAGTGTGTCACAGTAGTTGTTGTTTTCTGCATTTTCTGCCTCTCAGCACTGAGGTGTGCTGCTCCCCCCAGTAGATGTTTTGGTTAAGGCACTCAGGTGGTCACATCAGCAACTTGGAACTTGTGACTTATCTGTGTTACAAATGTGGTAAAGCTGTTGGTGTGTTGGCTGTGATGCCTGGGCAAATAAAAGTCCAGCTGCACTCTTGTGAATAACTGTAATAACTGAATAACTTCTGGGCTTTCAAGGCCTCAAAGTCACCTGTCAAAGGTCAGTGCAGATCTTCAGAAGGTCTTCAGTGACATCAGAAATTATAAATACATACATAAGTTCATGATTTAATGAACTTTAACAATTAGGAATTGGCTTTGGTTTTTCTTGTTTTTTTTTTTTTTTTTTTTTTTTTTTGGGGGGGGGGGGGGTTTGTTGTTTTTTGGTTTTTTTTGCAGTTTGCCACACACCATATGTGACCTCTTCACTGCTTAAGCAGAGTTTTCTTAGGACCATAACAGAATGAATGGTTCTGGTTTCAATTTTATTAAATTGAGAATGGCCCTGTTGACAACAGTAATTTTACCCATACAAACCAAATGCTAGGAGAAAAAATACGGGTCAGCAATCTCAGAATTCCTTCTTGGGCTGTCTAAGTCCTCAAAAATGGGCATGAGTGACACATAGGTAGGTATTACTCAAATAATTTCAAAGTGATTGAATGTTTAGAGTCAAGACTTTGTTTGCCCTTTTTCTTAGATCATGATTTTTGGAGCTGAAATGTCACTAACTGCCAGGATTGGCCTGTCTTCACATGGCTCTAGTGCTGTGTTCCAGTGTCCAGCAGCATTATGACAGCATGTCAGTAACTGGAAATTGATTTGTCAGTGTTTGAACTGAGTGCAATAGAAGCAAATGGTAGGAAGAGTGAATATTATTGACTTAAAATTGATTTCTTATTGGCCTTGCTACCTTAGACAGTGTATTAGGATGAATGAGGCATTCCCCATAACCACGCAGCTTTCAGTTAACAGTATTTGTTTTGCAAATGTAATCTTATATTACAAAGAAATACCTGTGTTGCTCCATTGCTTTTAGTTTCATACACATCCTGTAAAAATGCCAACAGCCTCCTACCAGGGACTAAGTCCCATCTGGTGTCAAGTCTTGCCCTTCACACAAACTCTCCAGCCTGTGCAATCTGCCTGCTGGGACATCCCTTATCAGACCATCTTGCTTATTTATTATTCTCCACTCAGCATTGTGGTTCTCTGAGAGCACAGAGTGAAGTCAGAGGATTTTGAGATGCTGCCTCAAGACTGGCTGATTTTCTGTCAAGCTAAGGAATTGTGACAAAAATGTAGGTCAGTTTGACACTCCACTTTTCCCTGGCTTTCAGGCTGTGGTGCAAGTTCAAGCAGCCTTCAGGCCACTGTCCCAGCTGGAAACTGAAAAAGACACAGATTCTGCCTTGCTGAGTGTATGTATGAGCTGGGACTGTGATGAAGCGCATTTTTCAAAACACAAAATTAGTTAATATTTGGTGTAAATATCACAGGATCACTAACATTTCCCATGTTTTCAGCTCGGAGAAGTCTGCTTTTTAATCAGCTGAAATAGAAATTGCAGGCTTGGAAAAAGAGAGAGTTTGGAAGGGAAAGGCTGGCAGAGTTTTGACAATGGCCTTAGCATGAAGTTGAGCCTTAGCTCTTACAGAAAAGGACTGGATTGATGAGTAGGTAATGGGTGAGCAGAGGTAACAAGATGGTGCAGGAACCAGCAAGGTATAAACACCTCCTCACTGGGGAGGATACTCAGTGCTCAAGGGGGCTCATGTCTCACCTTCTGATGGTATGAAATGATCTGTCTGGAACTGAGGACCTTAGAAAGCCAGTTTTTGAAGTTTCTATTTAGTGTTCATGCTATATTGTTGAGTAATGGAGAATCAGGGAAAGCAACAAAATGTGTTTAAATCCCTTCCGTGGTACCTGAAGCCATTCTTCCCTGCTTTCCTTCATATTAAGCAAGGATGTGCCTCTCCAGTGACTGAACAGGTTCTAAAAATGTACAGCCTCTCTTAGAATGCCAGAAGGATGACGAAAGTACAGAGAAGCAGATAGGAAAACTTTACTCATATCAAAATAACACAGGAGAAAGAAGAGGCTTGGGTGGGGGGAGGGAAGAAAAGAAAAGCACCTACTGAAATTGTACCTTAAATGTGAAAAAATGGTGGTTATATTTGTGAAGTGACAAGGGATCCATATCCACAAGTTACAATAATGCAGCTTTTAAATTGAATTTTTGTGGCAGACCAGCTGAATAAAATTACGAAGCTGTGCTTCAGTTGTGTAGTAAGTGGTGCATGTGGTGTGAAAGACAAGCTGCAGTGTGATAACAGACTATCTCCTCCATGCACAAAGAGTTCTGTATTCTGATAAACTCAACAGCAGGTGCTGGTAAATATTGGTCCAGGCTACTTGATCATTAGAATTTAATGTGTTGGTTAATCATATTGAGTTTAGTCATTCTTTTTAGCAAATTTATTGGTTTACTTTTGGAGACACTCCTGTGGAATTACTGTCCTGTGTCCTACTGGCATGAGTTGCAGAATTACTGGGGATTCTGATGAGATATAAGGGCATGAACAAGAAGTTGGTGTTGGTGAGAATAGAATCAGCCTTTGCCTCTCTCTGGACTTTCAGGGTCAGTGCCAGAAGTGAGCATCTCTAATCTCAGTTTTTGGCAGGACTGGGAACAGAAAAAATTCTGCCATGGTTCATTGATCACCCCAAATTCATTCTGAGAAATTTTGGCTTGTGTTTGTCATGGGGATGGCTCCCCCATGAACTGCCCTCACTCCTCACCCCATTCTGTGGCAGAGCTGCCCAGCTACAAAGGGGCAGCATGACCTCAGGATCAGCTGCTGGAGTGACTGGGCACTGGTGCTGCTGGGGTTCTTGTTGTGCACACCCACAGCACTGCCTTTCATTTTCAGATACTTGCCCCATGGTTTTTCCTACTATAGTTTGCAGACATTAACAAGACCTTCTGGGTTGTTTGTTTTTTTTTTTTTTTGTTATTGTTGTTGGGGGGTTTTTTGGTTGGTTTGGATTTTTGTTTGCTTGTTTGTTTTTTAATTTTGCTTTTTAATCTGTTTTCATTGTAAGGTCTCTTGGTTGTTGAAGTGAAATAGTGGAAAAGTCACATTTACTTTGGACATGGCTGTATGTCCAGCAAGTGTTCTGTCCTGGGCTGATGTGAACTCAGACATCCTGTTATTGCAATTCCAAGAGTTGTTTGGGGAGACACTCCAAGTTGTCCCACTGTGTTTTGGGTGATATGGTTTAGTGAGTTATGGATTAGAGTGGGGGTTGATCACTGGGGACTGGATCCAGGGACTGGATTATCTTAAACATCCCTTCCAACCTTGGTGATTCTGTGATTCTCTGATGACAAACAGGGATTAGAACAAGATGAAACAAATATTTTACTGCTTGTGATTTAACCCAAGTGTCACAGCCAGACCAAAGCCCTTATTTAAAATGCTGGGACTCTGAGGCTTTTATTGCTGGCAGCCAGCATGGTTTTATCACAGATCTTACAGTGGTGAATATAAGGCTCAGTTTTTGTCAGCAAACATTAAACTCTCATTTTAAACAAAGAGAAGTTTTAGCTCATCTGATGGTGGAGAGAAGCTCAAAAACTCAATTCCTTTACAGAACCCCTCCTGTAAGTATCTTGCTCGCATCTTATAGTTTTCAAGCTCATTTCTGTTCCTGTGTGTGTGGGAAGGGGCTTGGTCTTGCATTTCTGAATGTTTGGAGCTGCCAGTGTTGCTTTTTTTATACCACTGCAAGACTGTAATCTGAGGTTTTTAGGCTTTTAACTCTCCATGAAATCAAAAAGAGGACATGCACCTTTCAAAATTTGATTTCTGTCTTCATACCAGCTTGTGCCTTCTCAGCCCATGTGATGATTCCTTTGAAAGCAGTGTGAGGGGTAAGATTCTTTTGAAGGGAAACAAAAGTTTCTAAAATCCCTGAAAGAATTTAGAATCATTTGTATTGTCTATTTTGAAGGCTCCCCTAAAGTGGAAGTAAGTTAGTGAGAAGGCATGAACTGAAAACTTTTTATTTTCAAATTGTAGTCACACCCATAGCAATTCACTGCATCCAGCTTGCTATTTTTGCCTGTGATGTTTGGAGAAATAAACTCGTTTTAAGATGTAATTTCTAGAGTACTCTTTGAAGTATCTGCAGTGATTCTGGCTCTGGAAATGCTAGGAAATATTGGAAAGTCAAGGTTGGGCATTCTTCCAGGTGCCAGTCAGGTGGGAACTTTGTCAGAGTTCATCATGTCCTTGACAAGTTGGTAGTTTTTATTCTGGTAATGGTAACTTGAAACAGTATTGAGGATGAATTTTTTCAATCCTCACTTCCTACTGGTTCTGACTTCTTAAATGCAAAACTGTTCATAAGGATATGAGAGTGGAGTGGCCCATAACAGGTACAGGGGAAAGGCATTATAGCAGGCCAGGGAAACAGGGAAACTCCACTCAACCTCCCACAATTTGTGACTCAGGGGTTTTCTGAGCCAGAGGTGATCTTTCTTTAACATCTCTGTACTAGTCCTTAGCAATACCTTTATTTAAAATTCAAGTAATCATTTTCCTACTTGGACTTGAAATAATTTTGGAGGCATATTTATATTGAAGGCCAGGGATAACACAGAATATATTTCTAAATGTGAATCACCACAGGTAGCATATAGAGTTATGCTCAGAAACATGAGCCTGTATCTGCTGCCTTCATTATAGTATTACACTTGAGGGGAGAAAGTGAGATGAAGAAATTAAACCCCACAGCCAATTAATGAAACAAAAGGACTGGACTCTGGATTTACAGCCAGATTTTCCAGAGCACTGAATACTTACACTGAAGAGGATGGTTGGATTTTCTAAGCAGGTCAGTGCCCACTCATGAAGCCTTTTTAAAAATCTGCCTCAGACCTTTAGTGAGGCGTTTCTGAAGGCTTAGCCTGTAGGTTTGCAGGCTGAGGAGCCCTGGCAGATGCTCAGGAGTCACTTCTCATTTTCTTTGGCCTCTTCCAATGAGCCCCATGTTGTGGAGATGAGGATGGGTGGCAGAGTGGGGCAGAGCAGGGGGAGGGAGTTGAAGGCAGACGAAGTAAAGCCCATGTGGGATTGACCCACACAGGGCATGGGACCTCTCACTGGGGGAGGGGGTTACTGCTGCTGCTCTCCCAGCCCTCATGCTTTTCCCAAGCACAGGCACACTGTTCCTGCTTGGAGACCTGTGCTCTCCTCACAGTGAGACTTTTCTTGTTATCTGTTGCTAGAAGCTTGGAAGAGCTGGCTGATGCATTTCAGCTCATCGTCCTCAAAGGACACTTCTGCCCAGCTGTTTTCACATCTCCTACACTTCTGTGCAATGTTCGTGGACTTGCTGAGGGATTTTCCAACCGTTTGCAAAGCATGAGGGCATCTTGGAGCAGTTTGAGGTGACAGAATGGCCAGAGTCACAGTGAATGTCAACATGCACACAACCCATGGGCCAGCACCAGGTCAGGTTGGAAATGCAGACATGAGAAATGTAGAGCAAACCCTTGCTAAATCATCACCTGACCTCCAGATCCCTGGAGCAGCTTCTATCCAGCCGTGCAGGTGTGGTGCACCTCCTCCTGCCTCTTCCCATGGCCATGAGCAGATGGATGGAGGAGTGGGGCTTTCCTGGGTCACCCGAGGTGCTCAGGGAGCGAGGCTGGTGCATTGTGATTTACTGCTGCCATAGATCAGCAGCAAATTACTAGCAGCAAAGGGGAAGCTGAGATTTGATTCTCTTCCAACACTGATGCTGAGGAGTATCCACGGTGCTTGGGGCAAAGATCCAATCTGGCTCTCCATTGTTAGAGCTGGGGGCTTCCACATGGGATCATTAACACATGCATAAATGCAAACAACAAACCCAGGATTTATAGGGGCTGGCATTCAAAGTGCAGGTAAATAAAAATTGATCTCTTAGCAGGAAGAAGGCTCTTCAGCTATGGGCACAATCTTGTTTTCAAATAGCTACAAATATGAAATTACTCATCTCATTAATTGATTGTTTAGCTTTATGAGGATAAGCATATGGCTATGAAATCTCTTTCTCCCTTATTCTGCCTGCCCCCTCCCCCCTTTGTGTTTAGACCTGGAAATTCAATGCACCATAAAAACTATTAGAATTCACTGGTGTTGTGAAGCATAAAATCTTTGTAGTTTCAAGCTTGTTATTCCACTATGTCAATTTAATAGAGGTTAGAAATACTTTTGGTCTGGTTCAAAAATTTGAAGAGAGAAATTTCTAAATGAAGACCAGAAAAGTTTTTTGTTTGGCACAAATGCCTATGACAGGACAACGGATTGAAGGGATTGGGATGGAAAATGGAGACAAAATTTCAGACTTATTTTTGTTAAGTGTGCCTGTTTTTCAACCAGATCTTTACACATTAATAGACAGCAAAGTATGATAACTGTGTGCTCTGCAATGACATGCACAACACATGGATTTCCAAACAAGTATATGCAAACACATAATTAACAAAGCAGATTGTTACCCAAATTAATCCAAAGGCAGATTTTTCACTAAACCACTTATAGGAAACAAAAGTGCATTTCATAAAACTTTCAGTATCCACTGTGTAATTGCACATGTTGTTCTGTTGTCTTGGAGCTGAGCTGTTTCTGGCTGTGCAAGTGGGTAGAGGGACACTTTTTTGTGTGCTTGCATCTGTGTTTGGAAGCCGTGGCTGCAGTCAGTGGGGAGCAAGGAGGGAGGGATGTGCAGAGCACAACCCTAAGCAGGGCAATGGAGGAACAACTCTGCTGCATTTTTCTGCAGGCAGAAATTCCCAGCAAAGTAAGGAGTGGGAGAAGCCATCCAGAGGCATACCCCTGCAAAGCTGCCTTGGTCTCAAACCACAGATGAGCTTCTGTAGCTTTTCATGGGGAGAGGGGCCAAAGTCTTTGTGCTCACCTGCTGATGCTCTGTTCCAACTTTCAGTGGGTCCTTGCTTGCCTCTCCCTCTCCTGCAAATACTTCCTCACTCTCCTCCTGGGGAGTCACTTCAATGCCAGTCTTTATACAAGCAAATATTCCTTTGAGCTTGTGGTGAGTAAGGCAGACTTGGCCCCCAGTTCCCTCTCAGTATGAAAGGGGATGAGGGAAAGTTGAATACTCAGTCTAGTGGTGCCTTTTCTTTCTAATTTTTGACCTTTAAGTGAAAGCTGAGCTGTCCATGGCAGGACAGTAATGAGGTCTCCTATATTTCAGTAACTGCTGGTATTTGGAGAAGCCCCATTTTTCAGGAGGAAGGGGTTTCAATGTGAAGCTCTCTCATGAGGGAGTTGAAGTGCATATTTTTGTTCACCTCAAACAGTGATAACAAAAAGCAAAAGATTGTAGCATGATCATTAAAAGGGAGCAATAGCATTGCTGCTTGTTTTCTCCTCTAGAAACAGGGCAAAAATTATCTGTCTTCAGTTGATGAACTCTTGTGTGGTAAAAAGGGCAGAAATTGATGTCACCAAAATGTTTCTGGCTGGCCCCTCCCTACCTGTGTATGTATTTTATGTAAGTAAGCCAGCGAGGTCAAAGGAGTGGGAATTAACCCTCATTGCCCTGGACTGTCACTGCTATATCAGGTTCTCCCAAATCCAAATTTTCTGCACCACTAGCTAGGCAGTGGGTCCTCCTAGAAGAATAGATGTGTCTCAATTACCTCACTGGTTCTCTGGAAATTCACTCAGTCCTCTTGTGCATTTTCACTGATAGCAAGCACCCAGGAAAGCAGGGAAAAGGAACTGCCCCTGGTGTTCAAAATCCACACTCTGAGAGTGACATATGTCTTAAAGCTGCATGGACATTTTGCCTAATGAAGGGACCCCATGTCTTCTCAAGAGTCATAAAAACTGATAAATACTGATATTTCTGTCCCTAAATGATATCGTAACTGGAGCTAAATCGCCACCTGCAATGAGTTAATTAAATATTGACTATTTCATTGACTGTTAGATTTAATTTGAAGCAATCATGCAGGAGGTATAATGGCACAGAAGATGAGTGACTATTTAATCTTGTCATCCCTGTTATGTGTTGAATAATGAGAAAAATATCCACTTGACAGAATAAGGGAGTTGACTTCATCTTGGGTTTCCATGTCAGGATTTCTACTTCATAAATTTATAACAAAGCTGTTGGGAACAGCTATTGTTGCAAACTTGCCTCCTGGTAACATGGCACGATTTGGGTTCCTCAGCAGTCTGTCTACATGATATTCAACCTGACCCTTTTTAGCAGGAATATTTGTATGAGTTAGCCAAGGGAATAGCTCCTTTTTGGAGCTGGAGCTCCCATTAACCATATTGTCTTCTCAAGCTTAGCTTAGAAAGTAATACACCCTGTTGGTTTTCCCTGGGATAGTATGTTTGGCAGCTCAGATACACACACAGTCTCTTCTTTTTTCTTCTTACTTTGCCAGCCCCATTAAAACCCTCCCCTTTTTTAGCAGAAATCTTTGTTTTCTTGGAAAGTGGTCTCTGGTTTAAAAAGGAAAAAGCCCAGTTCCCATGGAGTTCTGAGCCTTTCATCTTCCAGTGAAATCAGTGGCATTTTAGGTGCTCAGCACTATTTAGCAACCAAACAAGTAATGTTCACAATCATTTCCCAGTTTTTGCACTTTCAGAATAGTTGGAATTTTAAGGGACAGCAAAGAACATTCTTTACAAAGAATAGACACTTGGTCTTATGCCATGCTTAAGCCCAGAGATCAGATAGAGTGTTTTTTAATTTGCTGGGTTTTTTTTTTTAATTGAACTTATTTTTTTAAGTCTTATCATCCTATTTGAATGGATATTTCTGGAGTCTGGAACAGACAAAGGTTCTTGTTTGCACAATGCTGACATTCTTCTCCTTTGCATTCTCATTTTTTCGTGAGATAGATTGACTCTCAGCACTGCATTCCAACTAGCAGCTCTCTGTAGGTGAATGCCATCATTACTTTGTGTGATGAAGTCTGCTCAAAGATGGTTAAATTGAAAAAGCATCTGTCATGTACAGGCAAGCACAGAAAGAACTGTCTAAAGGCAAACAGAACCATTTTATGCCTTCTGGGTTTTGAACTTGGCTGAAGTATTTAATTGTTTTCTCCTGCAAGTAAGATTTTCAGTTCTAGGTGGTCAACTCCTGATGTCTCTTTGCATGCTTCTGTAGCAGTCTAATCTTCAGCTACACAGAAAAGATTGGGATGAATTTAATACAATAAGTGAGGTCCCTGTGCTAAACAACCTATGATCTGGCCTTGAATGTAATTACAGGCAGTCTGAGTTACTACACACCATCCAGAGGGTTTTAGGGCTAAGCCATTAGGTCTGTAGTATTTTTGCTATGTGCTCTCAATCCATGAGAAATGACAGTGAAAGGGAAGGGCACCTGGCTCTTGAGTGGACAGTGACACTGGTATTCCTTGGAGTCAGCACTGAGTTAAACTTGGTTGCCACTAGCCCCAGTTCCTACCTTTAGTTCTGGTTTGTTTTCTGCAAAGGAATAGCTGCAGACTGATCTTTCATCTTCTATTCATATATCCAACAGAGTGATCTGATATGAATGGTTCTCTGCTTTGCTCTTTTGAGGGTAGGATCCCCTGTGGGTGAGAGAGGTGAAAACAAATTCCATGTTGGGGTTTGCAGTCTGGCTGCAGCTGCTCCCACCTGCCATCCCAACCTCTGTCAGGGACAAGGAGGTTCCTACAGCCCCACTGCAGCACAGAAGGCTGATTTGTACAGTTTGCTGGTGGCAGACAGTGAGGTGCCCACAGGTACCAGCATGTCCTCAAGTGGCTGGACCTGCTGGGCTGGGCACAAGTAGGTTGCTGCAATCAAAGCAGTTATCTTGATCTTGTGCTCGTGGTGCCTCCCAAACAGGGAGTTCTACCTTGCAAAGACCCAAAGCTTTCTCAGAGAAACAAGGCTCAGGCCAGGCAGATCTGGTGCTGTGTTGGCACATTTCTCCAGAGGTCATGTTCTGCATGTGAGCTTCCAATTTTGCTCTTTCCAGTGGCACTGAGTCTGGCCTTCAGGATGGCTTTGGGGAAGCATTTTGTAACTGTGGCCCCATTCTCTGGGGATAGTCCTTCATGTACCACCCTGGCAGCAACTTCAGCAGAATTGTGCCTGATTTAGACAATGTTAAGGGACCTCAAATTCAGTCCCTCCATGTTCTCTCTAGATGGAAATTTATACTTTAGATGGTGGAGGAAGTGGCAAGCAGTGGTTGTTCACCTGTGCTGGGCACACTGCAAATGCTGTGCTCAGGAGCTGGAGAGTGTCCAGAGAAGGGAATGGAGTTGGAGAAGGGTCTGGAGCACCAGGAGCAGCTGAGGGACCTGGGTGGGGCTCAGCCTGGAGAAAAGAGGCTCAAGGGGAGCCTTCTAGCTCTGCACAGCTCCCTGCCAGATGGGTTCAGCCAGGTGGGGGTCAGGCTCTGCTCAGGGAGCACAAGGGACAAGGATGAGAAGAAATGGCCCCAAGCTGTGTCAGGGGAGGTTCAGGTTGGACATCAGGAGGAATTTCTTCATGAAAAGACTTGTTGGGCATTGGCAGGGGCTGCCCAGGGAGGTGGTGGAGTCCCCATCTCTGGAGGTGTCCAGAGAATGGCTGGACATGGCACTCAGTGCTCTGGGCTGGGTGACAAGGTGGGGATTAGTCACAGGCTGGACTCAATGACCTTGGAGGTCTTTTCCAACACACGTAGTTCTGTGATTATATGATTCTGTGACATGCTGCTAGTGAAAACTGGGAAATATTGAACATTGTCTCCTTGTGTCAATTAAACTAATACGTTTATTGTGGAGTAAATTGGACATGCTGTAAAGTTCTGCATATTCCATTGAGTGCACTGAAATATCCAATGTGGGAACCCCATCCCAGTCTATGCCAAATGAAGTCTGTACTTCTGCTTTCCCTGGCTTTGCTCACCCAGGTGGGTTGTGAAATAAGGAATGAATCTGAGATCTTCAAATAACTGTCATGCATGTGATGTGCTTTCTGTAAAGCTGCTCCTGGCAAATGTTTAATAAGCCTAGAGAGAAAAAAAGTTTGAAAAGCCCCAGTAGATAATTTGCTAATTAAATTAATTATGTTTGCAAAGGTAGGCATTAGAAATGACAGCTTCAATTTAAATGCAACTTAGTGACAACTGCAGGAATAAAATAGAAAGATAGAAAGTCTCACAAGTATAACAGGTAAATAATTACTTCATGCATATATGAAATATGGATCAGAGTGTCCCCCTACCCCATATTTAGCAGCTGTAAGTGAATCTTCTGCACGTTGGACTTTTGACTTTGACCACAATGCCACAATTTAGATTTTTTCAACATGATAATTCAGCTTCTGTAGAGAAAATGGTAGCTTGAAAATTGAGTGGCTAAAAAATAATATGCTAATTATACCTGTGGTAATCTAGAATATGCCATCCTTGTCTAGGACAGGTAATACCTATGAAACAATGTAAAGCAATTTCAAAAGCAGCCATTCTGAGATTTAGTGGGAATGAAAAGATCTACTGTTAAAGCAATTCAGCCACTGCCTGACAAGAAACAAAGTGTGACCCTGTCAAATCTCTCTTTGCAGTGTAAGGAAGGACTATGCAGAACCTGATTGGAGCAGCAAATTGAAAAGCTTTGAAAGTGTAGATTTCTGCACATTAGTACAAGAGGTTTATTTTTATTGGTCCATTTGTGGTCTTGGATTAAAAAAATGTCCCCATTTTAATGAAATCAGGGTTGATTTGATTCATGGTCCCTCAGTTAAGTTAACCTAATGATATTTGTTTCATATGTCTTTAATACAGGCCTCAAATCCACCACTCAGTTTCAATTTGAGATAGAATTTGAGGGCTCGAAGTGGACTGACACAGTGAATCAGGTTGAATGCTGGCCTCCTCCACATGCTGAATTTCACTCTTTCCTTATTTATCTGAAATGCCTTTGAAATCCTTGAGAATTTGTTTGAGGACAAATTGAGAAGGCAACAACAGACTGAGGACTTCGAGGAACAAGTTGAGTGAAAGATTTACTCAATGACTGAGTAAAGATTTTAGAATTTTGTCTTGCCTGGAAAAGAGCTTCTGTATGGGAAAAGTATTTACAAACAAAATTACCCATCAGTAAGACTGGTCTTCTCTGGATTACATTGGTCCAAATTGTTCAGCAATTCCCATAGGGAAGATCTACCCCATTTGAGAAACATTCCCTCCAGAAAACATTCAGGGGTTTTAATTGCATTAAATGAAATTCACTATGCCTGCATTATGTTTCACGACAGCTGATAAATTAATAAATTAGATCAGCTAAAAGGAAATGGAGGTGCATATAGAAAAAAACCCCACTAAAATATGAACTTACCATACAATTAGAACACAATGAAATACTTTTACTGTCTTAATTTGCACGAAGTAAGACTGCTGAGTTTTGTCATTAGTCTGAAATACATGGATTGTGAGAAAATATATGGGGGGTGATGACAAACACTTCAGTCCTTGGCTGCAGATAGTTTCAAATGGCCACAGCTGAGAAGCAGGAGAATTTCTGACAGGGTGAGAGAACCTCAGTTCAGGGTGCTTCAATAGCCAAATAAGCCAAAACACTGGGTCCTGCTCTTCAGTGAGTTAAGCCTCTCTCTTTCAGCTCTGACTGCAGGATAAGGTGGATACACCTCTGAACATTTCCTTAGAGACTGAACATCTTCCTAAAAATCACTTTGCTTGACAGTGCTCCCCATACCTTATTGTCTACCATGAGGAGACCTAAACATTTTGGGTCTTCAGCAGATAAAAAATTTCTTTTTGCTATTTAAGCTGAAAACACATTTCAGCAGTATGATTTCCAGAGCAGCTGTGGGTTGCTGGTACAACCAGAGAACCACGATTTTGGGCCAATTGCTTGGGAATTAGAGCTAGAGCCCAATCAGAAGTTATTTAGCAGATATAGGAATTCTTTAATGGGACTGATGTTTGCTCAAATGGTAGAAGGTGAGAATATACAATCCATACTGACCATGAAATCTTTGAACTTCAGTCCCTCTTCTGTCATGTGACTTCTTAGAAGTATGACTTTGTAGGAGATGAGTTTTTTTTGTTTCATTAGGATGGACAGCTGCATGTTTGAGAGGAACTGTGGAGTGGTACAAGTATTGATCTGCTGGAGGGCAGGAAGGCTCTGCAGAGGGATCTGGACAGGCTGGATGGATGGGCTGAGGCCAGTGGTCTGAGGGTCAACAAGGCCAAGTGTCAGGTCCTGCCCTTGGGTCACACCAAACCCCTGCTGGAGGAAGAGCAGCTGGAAATCTGGGAAGGGCCCTGGAGGTGCTGGTGACAGCAGCTGGATGTGAGCCCAGGTGTGCCCAGGTGGGCAAGAGGCCAAAGACACCTGGGCTGTCCCAGCCATGGTGTGGCCACAGGACCAGGGCAGTGACTGTCCCCTGTGCTGGGCATTGCTGAGGCCACACCTTGAGTCCTGTGTGCAGTTCTGGGCCTCCCATCACAAAAAGGACACTGAGGGGCTGGAGCATTGCCAGAGAAAGGCAGTGGTGCTGGGGAAAGGTCTAGAAAGCAAATAATGTGAGGAACAGCTGAGGGGACTCAGCCTGGAGAAAAGGAGGCTCAAGGGGCACCTTCTTGCTCTGCACAACTCCCTGACAGGAGGGGGCAGCCAGGGGTGATTGGCCTCTGCTCCCAGAGAACAAGGGACAGGACAAGAGGAAACAGCCTTGACCTGTGCCAGGAAAGGCTTGGGTTGGATATTAGGAGAAATTTATTCATGGAAAGGCTTGTCCAGCATTGAACAGAACAGTGGTGGGGCCACCATCCCAGTAGGTACATGTAACTGTGGATGTGGCACTTGGGGACCTGGTTTTGTGGTGAACATGGCAGTGTTGGGTAAACAGTTGGACTCCATGATCTTAGAGGTCTTTTCCAACATAATCAGTTCTGTCATTCTGAATGGCAGCCAAGACCAGACAGCATATACAAAACAATCTGTGAGAAGAGAAGCAGAACCTATAGCCAGCTTTTGAAAAAGCTGAGGATACACAGCCAGCAATTGGAAGACTTCATATTGACAGTCTTCTTTTAAACAGTCCCTTTACAAATCCTACCTTTATTGATGATAGAGAATGAAGAGAAAACCATTTGTCTTTGGGGTAAAGATAGAACTGGCTCTTGGTCCCTTCCAAGCATTTTAAAGCTGGGGTATAATAAAACACTCCTTAAAAATGATGCTTTGAGTGAAATGGTGAAAATGCCAAAGATTATCAAATTCCACAGCAAGCATCCTATTCAGGAAAAACACTGATATATTCCCAGGAGACCTATTCAAGATGACTATTCAGACTCCTTTCAGACATTCCTGGCAGGAAGTAATAAGTTTGGACCTAAGCATGTTTTAAGATTTTAGCTGTAACAGTTGAAGCTGTTTTAAGGAATCATGCCTATCTGTAAACAGAAAAAAATAAGGATAGGCTTTGTTATCTGCAATAAGTTATTAAATAAACCAGAATCCTAATTTAAAATAGTGAATCACATCCTGATTTGGTGTAAATTATGCAATTCTTTTTGAGTGAGTGGAATTACACTGATTAATATCATCTGAAATCTTGTCTTCCTGTTCTCAGAGGGAATAGATATTTTTTTTAATTCTGTAACAATTCTTTGCATTTTGATAATTGGCCAGATATGATCTCAGACAACAAATAAGTGTTCCTTCAGAATTGTGAATAAAACTGCTAGTGTCAAGAAAGAAAATATAACACAGGTTCACCAGAGAGAGGAAGGAAAAATAGATAATTACAATATTTGATTGCAGTTGTTGTCAATCTTCTTTCCTTCATAGAAGATAGCTGGAATCAGACTGAAATTCTGAAATGATGACTTTAGATTAATCTTTCTTTTATCATCACACAGGGTATTTTGTTCAATGTGTATGACTGTTGCAAACTTTTTTGTGTTGGGTTTGTTCTTTGATTGGGATTTTTTTGGGTTTTTTTTTGCCATGAAGTTGTATTCTATCTGTGTAATAGTAGTGAGAATGAAATGACAGTTGGAGGTCACAAAACTGATGATTTTTGAAGGATAGAAGGTGTTTCCATACATGTGAGCTAGGAGTGAGCAGATAGCCTCACATCATGAGGCTCAGATCAAAATCTTAGTCGTGGTTTGAGAGGTAGGTACTGGAATGTTAGGAGTGTATAACTCTAAAATCGTGTGTACTGAATACTTCTCATGATAAATGATGCCTCAGGATAGAAATGCAAATAAAGAGAGACTTGAAGTACTGTTGCTTGTGGATTAGCTATTCAGGACTGGCTTCTCAGCCCTGTTACTCTGGAGTAAGATGACAGGAGACACAATTCAAATCACTGGCATTTTGCAGGCATGGAGCTCATGTGTTTGGGGTGGGACCCAGTGCCCTGTGCTTTGGGAGGGCTGTAATCCACATGCCATAAAACACTGATCATTTCAATCCAGTACCCATAAAATGCCTCAATTGTTCCCATTGACTGGCCAATGAGTGCTCAGGATACAACAGCAAGAGGCTTGATCTGTGCCTCCACAGGCCTGGATTATGTTTATCTTATGCTTAAGGGTCTGATCCTGCTCTCCCTGTCTGCATTCCCAGAGTCATTACTGCAGCAGCTATTGTGTGGAAGGGCTGCAGGATGAGCCCCCACCTCCTTCATTCTCCACTTGCTAATTTTTAAAATACTCTGGAGGAAAAACAATGTGACTAATTCATTCTGCTTTTTTTCCCCTTGCAGTTCTTTAAATGTAAGGTCAGATCTATAATGAGAATTTCCGTTGAGAATTACTCAAGGAAAATCCAGCCCAACAGTTTTTCTCCACTCTAAGATTCCTCTTAGATTAAACATTAGAAGCAATTAAAATGTTTAAAAAGTTAATAAAGATCACTCTGAAAAGGAAAAGGAAAGCCATACTCTTTTATGGAGGTATTCAGGAAGAATTGTTCTTCTAGTGTGTTCCATTGTGTCCTTTAATATTAATGTAATTAAGAGCAGAATTTTGCAGCAATACATTCTTGGAAAGTTGTTCATTGAGATTTTTTGTCTTTTACTTCCCTTCATGCATTTTATCCTTCTTCATCCCAGAGGATGAATTCTCAAGCTGGACAGCTCTAGAAGGAATGAAGTGAAGAGGAAAGGGAAGCATAAGGGGGAAAGGCAGACTGCTGGTTGTGTTGCTGCTGCAGCAGTGGTGGGTGGGAATTTGCTGCCTGGGCATTTCTTCACCAGAACAAGGCCAGGCTGCTTTGTTTATGGGGTTGCCTTCCTGACCCCCTCATCTTTCTCATGGCTGCACATGCATACATAAACCTGTGGGTATGTACAGGGATTTTCTCCTTCATTCCACTCTCTCCTTAAGGATAACTGGAGGATGAGTCAGAAAAAGGAACAGCTGGAAGGTTCTACAGATGGTTTTAGGGAGGGGTTACCAAGGGGGCTGTGTGTGTCCTTGCTCACAAAATGGCACCCTGCAAAGAGATTCACCCAACACTTTCTGGCAGATGGACTTCTGCACCCAATTACCAAGGACAGATGCAACTCTACATGACAAATCCACAAGCACTTGTCATTTAGGAACTGCTCTGTGCTCATAATCTAGCAGAAAAGTCCCCCAATGCCTGCATCCTCCTTGTCCTCATGCAGATAGAACTCTGAATTTCATCTGTGTTGCCTGGAATTTCTTAAAAGACAAATGTGTTTAATGGTGCAAAACGTCAACTCTCCTGCAGCAGGAGCTTTAACTGGGTTCTTTAAAGATACATTTGGAACATGGCTTTCCATCTGATTCAGAAGAGCTTATTCTGGAGCACTACTGACTGAAACTCTTGCTGAACTTAAATTGTGAAACATCTTAGAGGTAATCAAGGATGGACTGTGTATATTTTCACAGCCCTGGGTCTAAGTAGAGTGCCAGGGGAGTGATTTATGGCTCCAGCAGGTGAGGCTTTGGGCTCTAAGCAAGCTGAGTGTTCATTGCATGTGCAGTAATACCAAACTCATTTGTGTATCCACCAGGTTCTTCTAATAATTGAACTCAACAAAAACAGCCCTACCTGCTAATCACATCTTACACTTGCAGTAAAACAGTAGCAGACAGTACCTTGAAATGTGAAAACAGCAGTTCATTCACTTATTGGTAATGTTGGCACCTGTGTTGCAGTCTGCTGTGTATTTAGGATCCACTTGTTATTGTTTTCTTTTTCTTTTATTGAAAGTTGACATTTTCCCACTCATTCAGTAGCCATCAGGAAAATTTGCCAGACTACCTGGGAAGCTCAAAGCCGAGTTGGTCTAAGGAAATTCTCGTTTATAAGCTCTCAAAGTAAGAGTTTATTTTGCAAGGAGTAATCTCTTTAATCCTATGTGTGGAAAGCCTTGGAGTAAGACTGAAATTTAGAGAAAGGGTATTTCTTAGACAAAGCAATTTACATATTCTGTGTATTAAATGCTATGAAAAGAAATGTAAACTTAGTGAAATTATCAGGTAAGTTAAGCAATCATCATGGTAGTCATGGAGAAGTTTCTGTGGCTTTGGTGTTTCACATATGGATTGCAGGCTGGTCTTCAAAGGAACAACAATTAAGCAACATAAATACACTACATTGTCTTTTTCTGACGAGGATGCTGCATTTTTGGGTAGGAATCTTTTTATTCCTTTCAGCTGCCTTTCCTAGGACAAGGTGTTTATAGAGAAGTGCGAGTTTCCCTAAGTTCTCTGAAAAGTTCTTCCTTTGTTTTTCACATCATTTTGTGTCTTCCTTGTTCTTGGTGATAGTTTATCTGTGTTGTACCTCCCTGACTCATCCCTAAGTCTTTCAGATTGTTTCACTTGCTTTGAAGGCTCTTTGGACCAAGACTTGCCTTTGTGTGCTGGTGGGGGCCTGTGTGTCCTCTTTGACCAGCCCCTCAAGAGCATGGAATTAATTCTTGTCCTTAGTCAAGTGCAAAAACAA
Organism: Trochalopteron elliotii; assembly: GCA_024734555.1. Taxonomy (NCBI): domain Eukaryota; kingdom Metazoa; phylum Chordata; class Aves; order Passeriformes; family Leiothrichidae; genus Trochalopteron; species Trochalopteron elliotii. The sequence goes on along the minus strand of JANPWX010000593.1, from coordinate 4,122,940 downwards.
TAGCTGTAAATCCAGCAGCAGCGTTTTGTTGTCAAATTCATGTCACTGAAATGTTATGCTTATCTGGAAATAGCCTTGGCCACCACATGAGAATATGACAGAAATTAAATGTGAACCTCCTCCTCAGTGTGACAGTACACTATGTGTGTGTCTCATTCTGCTGAATTCCACAGGCCAAATGCAATTTTTGTTCAAAGATCAAAATTCAGCTGGCCACCAATTTCTGTCTGTTAGCACAAAGAGAGGAGAGCCAGAGAAGTAAATAACCATTGATACTTACCATTGATATTTGAGTTCCTTTCATCCTCAACGTGCTTTGTGATCTTTAAGTAATTAGTCAGCTCCTTGAAAAGCAGCAAGACAGCAGAGTGTGTTAAGCATGTGAGATACTTGGCAGCCACAAATCCTGCCCCTCCCGGGATTAGAGCTGGGAGGTGTGGGGGATGGAGGGAACAGCCTTGGGACCTGTCTTGCACTGGAAGGAATCTTGGGAAAGATACAGTGCCTGAGAGGAGGAAGGAAAGGAAGGAAAGGAATGGTGGAAAGGAGAGAGGAAGTGTTGTGACTGCTGAGAAGAGCTGTTCATCTCTGAGACTGTCCTAGAGTTTGTTGAGAAAGTCTTGCATTTTCTGAATATGGCAGTCAAAAAATGTTTCTGCAAGAGAGGTGAGAACCTTGAGCAAGGAACAAGACCCACTTCTCTCTCTGAAGGCAGAGACATTGTGTGTGCTCACAGCTCCTGTCTGCCTCCCTCCCCAGGACACAGAGCTAATCTCTCCATGAAAAGACCCATTTGCCCAGGCTGTTCAGGTGACATTTACCCTTCACTGCCCTCTGATCATCACTGTTCTGAGACTTCCTGTATATTATGGAGAAAGAGGTACAAAACTAGTTTTTCAGCAACCACTTCCAATTTCCTGGTAAGAAATTATTTGAAGGCCTGGGGACGGTGGAGCAGTGTTTCACAGAAATGTCTTCTTACTCATAGACGGCATTATGATCATGATCCCAGTGACCAAAAGAAAAGAAAAAGGCTTTCTAATCTGGCTATTTTCTGATATCCTGCAGATCAAAAAGCATTTTCCCTCTCTTCAAACTCAGGTCACTCTTACTAAGGGGACTGCGTTCATGTCAGGAAACTTGAGTTCTGCCTTTTGCCTGGGAATTAGCACTGGAAACTTCTGAATATCATTCAGTTTACACACATCTTCAACCACCACTCAGATGCCTTTAGCTGGTTGTGGATGATTAGGATGGAAGGGGAGTCTTCTCAATCTTTTATCACTGCAGAATTTACCAATCTGTAGGTTTTATATTGAAAATAAAGGACTAATTTCTTAGTATGCCTATAGAGATTTCTTCAGGCACCTAAAAACCTAAAATGAAAGAAATAGGGGGGGGAAAAGGTTGCAAATGGAAAGTGAAGGTTTTTGTTTCCATCCGTGTTGCAATGAGCAATAAAAATTAGCACTAATCACAATATCCCCAAGATGTTTAAATATATTTACATTTTAACGTTTTCACACTATGACTGTAATGCAACAATGACATTTTATCACTAATGGCATAACAGCTGCCTGGGGAAAACTATCATGTAAACAAAACACTGTTTGTTAGCTTTATTGTTGCATGTGTGCTGTTCATTAGCAAATGAAAACTTTATTCAAACCAATTACTTCTTTACTTTCTGGGAGCAGTAACACCGACAATTAGTGTTGCATTTTGCAGTTTGCACTTATCTCTGCAGCCTGGCCTACACACAAATAACACTGGTTGAAATAAATTGGCTTCTAAATCAATTTAATAAACTCATTGCAATCCTGTTGTGCAGACATTCTTTAAATGAGCGAAGCTAACAGGATATTAGCTATTCTTAAACCAATCTATGTGTTCTCGCTTGGAAGTTGCTCTGATTTAACTAAATTGAATTAGAAACCAGTTTAGTTAAATAGGTGTCATTTCTGTGTGTGTAGACCAGACTAACATTCATCATAAACTGCTGAAAGTATCTGTTGATCTCGTCAGCATGCAGTATCAAATGTTCATGGTTGTGAGGATAAACCAGGATCAGAGGCAAGAATTATAGGTGAGAAGTTTCTGTGACATAATTGATCAAAAGAGAATAAACAGGGCATCGACAGGTGTAAATTAGTGTATCAGTGGAGTTGTACTGATTTATTCAAGTTGAGGGCAGTAGCAAGGGGCTCTTTAAGTATCCTTAAATGCTGATCATGTGATTCTGTTCTCTGATAGTATGTCTGACTTCATGCAAATCGGGTCTTATACCCTTACTTTGTCATGGCTACAGGTGTGTCTATCCCATCTGAGGATACAAAGAAAAAGTGCAAGACATCTGTGTTTCTTGTGCTTGATTTTGAGGTGTTCATGCCAAAATATGCTGAAGGGGAAGTGAGTCCTTAGGTCTTCTGAATTCAGTGTTCAAATAAAATCTCATTATACAAGCAATCTGGCAGCAATACTTTACATCATCAGTCAATAAAGAGCATGGTCAAATATCTATTGTTGGGTAGCCATCACTCAAAAGTAGAAATTATACAGCAGGATATGAAAGCCTCCTTTCCAAACCTTAATTTCATAGGAAAATTAATACCTTGCCAGACACTTCATAGCATTCTTTGGGTTTTTTAGATGAAAACAGTTATTGACCTTTATCTTATTTGATAAGAAGAAATGTGAATCTACATGCCAGTAGTCTGAAATAAGAAGCCAGTAATACTTTCCTCATGAAAGTGTAGCAATTAATGCAATTGAAGTAGCCACTTATTTCTGTCACTTAGGAAAACAATTCACAAATAACAGTGGTTTTTACTGATTTCATTATGGAGCATGTATTTAGTTATAGCACGAGTGAACCTGGCTGCAATAGTATGATCAGCTTTTATGAGTCCAATCATTCAGACCAAGGCAAGTTCCCAATGGCAGTCAGGAGTTTTTAATTTAAAAAAGAGTAGAGTGTTTGGAAATAGTGTTTTCATTAGATCCATGTTTGCTAAAGCCCTTTTTTTTGAGAATGTGTACAGAATCCTGCCTATTATTGATACCACAGCTGAGCTTTACCTCACTTTCTGCATGTTAGGGCCTTGGTTTATTGTGATACTTGAACAAGGCTTACTATGGACATAAAACCAGGTTTTATAGCACATCCTTGAGTCCAGTGCAGATATGGACCTGATGGGCTTGCCCAGGATGTTAAGAGTTTGACTTCTAACTTCTTATGGCCTTGCTAACAGCACAACTGGTCCTTTTTATATTAGAAACAAAACCCAAAAGAGGCACTTATACTTTCCTGCATCATTATGCTCTTTGGCTGGAAAGCTTACAGATCCATAGATTCTGTTGTGGGGTTTTTCCTCAAAGGCAGCTCGTCATCATATTAAAAAAGTAAAGTGTTCCTTTCATGAAAAAGGTGGACAATTAATACATATATTCTCCTTCAGATCTTTTGTCTCTTAATTGGAACAGGATTTTTTTCTCTATTGGGAGGAAAGTCTTTTTAAGATGGAACTAATTTAGCATTAAATGCATTTAATGTCAAGGCTTAATAGAATGAGTAAATCATCATCTAATACAATAATATCTTAGGCTAGTTAGAAAAATTGTCAGAACATGAAGTAAGCATTGATATAGTGAAATCCCAGCAGAACACATCTAACATGAAAAGCTGACTAATAAAATTCCTAGTTTGGGTAATAATTTTTCAAAGGATTAATACTACAGCTAGTGTGTGGAGTCTTCCACTGTTAGCACCGTGAATTATTGGAACTCTGAAAACACATTGTAAATAAGTTATAAATGTGAGTGTGTTCACAAGAATCTTTATGTTTCCTTTCATTACAATGAAAAATTTCATATAATTAAGAATCCGACTTCTACTGCCAAAGAGGAATAATGGTTAAAGGTGGATATGAAAAATTATGCTGAGTGTGTAAACATGGAAACATACTTTGAGATAAATCTTACTTCTAAATCTACCCTGTCAGCCACCATCTGAATTCATATTGCACGAAGAGGATATATCAAATGCTGCATCCATCTCCCTGGAAAGCAGAGAATATAATGTACAGGCAACCCCAAACCTCACCAGCTATTACAATTTCTTCTGAAGGCATGTAGTTCACAGTGTCTTAGGCAAGTGTCTGTCAGGCTTTTTGAATGCCTCATAATAAATGCCAGCTGCCAACAAACCTCTCCTCCCCCTCCTCAGCACACAGTCTTTACAGCTGCTAGCTCAGGTTTTTTTTTAATATTCCAATTTAACCAGCAGAAATTAACATGGCCAAGTTTTGTAAGTCCAACAGTGGGAATCAGAGAGGTCAGTGAGGGCTGCTGTGTCTTTAGCTCCAAACATGAAGAAGTGAGTGGAGCCAAGGAGCCTCTCAAAGACAGTCAGGGCAATGTAGCTACACTTTTTAGGCAGCAAGGAGCAAGTAGGAAAAACAGCTTTAACTCATGTAAGATATTTTACTTTTTAAAATGGCTCTGCAGGTATTGTTTCAGCTGTCATTTTGAATATCTAAAGTAAAATATCCTCCACTGCTGTTGCTTTGCTTATAGCTATTATGGGCAGTAGATTTACATGATCTTATTTTGGCTGAAGGAAACACTCCTTTTCCAAGCTCATTTGTCTTTCCAGTGATGTTAATAGGAGCTGTGTTGTTATGCATGTGAATGAGAATGGATCTGTTGTAATTCACACACTTGTATCCCCAACTAGAGTCCAAAATAATTTCTGATTTGGCATAACAGCAGAAAAATCAGCTTCCACTCATTTGCCTTCCTGACTTAAGGCAGGGAAAGCACAGATATTTAAAGATCCTTTCAGGACAATATGTACATAACTGTAAAGTGGGTAGAAAAGAAGGTGGAGTGAATTTCAGTTTACTTCTTCTGATCCCTTTGCCTTAGTTAAGATACATTGGCAGATTTATCCTACCTGAGTTTTATTAAAATTATAGAATCACAGAATATCCTGAGCTCGAAGTGACCCATCAAAATCATTGAGTCCAGTTCCTGGCCCAGCCCAGGACACCCCAACAACCCCACCATGTGCTTTGTCCAAATGCTTGTGGAGCTCTGGCAGCCTTGGGCTTGTGACCATTCCCTGGGGAGCCTGTTCAGTGCCCAAGTAACCTCTGGGGAAAGAACCTTTCCTGATATCCAGCCTAAACCTCCCCTGACTGAGCTCCAGCCATTCACTTAACTTGAAGAGTTTTGTAATTCCCAAATCAGAGTCTTTGAGTGAAACAGTCTTGTGAAATTATCCTAAGTTCAATAACGTTTTCTGCTGGATATGGGTTTTCCACATCCATTTTCCATAGTGTATTTCATGTAAATTATCTTCTTAGTAGTCTTGGCTCAGTTCCTGCCTCTGACACCAACTTTTTCTGCTAGGTTGGAAAACACATAAATGGCTCCACAGTGCCAAATTCTGCTTGATCCCAGTGGCTATTCAGGACACATTTTGTCAAGGACATACTCCTTAGCCTATGCATTGTCTCTGCTGATATTCCCAAGGCCAATTCTCTGTGTCATCTACAGAAGTAACAATCATAGTAATATCTGGGTACTTTATGAAGGCAGAGGTGTGATATGCTTCATTAGTGGTTCAGGAATTCTTTGGGGTTCCAGGAAGAAATGAGCATCATTAGGACTCAGTTTATTACTGGTGCTTTGTGGTAACCAGTGCTTCCACTTCTCCATGGAAAAGAATACAACTGGGTCAATGGCTTTCAGCATGACCTGAGGGGTCTGGGAGAGGTAACAAAAGGCTCAGAAGGCCTGAGGAAGTCATGTCATTGCTATGCTCAGATTTATAGTCCTGATATTCACAGTTTGCATGGGAAAATTGGAGGACTGCACAAACAGGAAAAGCTCTTTTGCTTCGAATTAAGGTTTTAAGAGCATATAGTGGTATTGCAGGCATTGTTAGTTAAAACTGGGCACTTAGAAAAGATGTTTCTTTTATACAAAGGGCTGATTTACACCCCTCTGTAAATGATCAAAGAGGTCTTCAAACCCTATTAAAAGACTGTTACGTTGCAGTTCAAGCCTCTTGAAGCAAATTCCATCAAATTTCAGTCCAAAGCTGCCACGGGTGAGTTTTGGGAGCTTCCTGAGGGCCAGGTGGCTCAGTCTTCAGTGAGATTTCTTAAGGATGAGAGAGGAATTCTATGAGCCAATCCAAGTGGCACCTGGGTAAGCAATAGACTTTGCAACAGACTTTACTGCACAGAGCCCTGCTGCTTTACTGCCATCCTTATGGCCTCCAGGCACGTCCCACTGGGTTGTTGTGTGCCTGGGCCCTTGGCACAGGCAGAACAAAGAGTGACATGAAGTGGGAAAAGAGAGAAGAAAGAGGAATATATCAGGGGAAGACAATGCAGTGTAAATGTTGAACAGCAGTGTCCATGTGACTCCCTAGTAACAACTGGAGGATGAAACCCCAAAAATCCACCTGGCATTATAGGGAACCAAAGTGCCAGTGAAAATCTAGCTCATTTGGAAGATGATTTGTTAGTGGGGTTTTTTTGAATAATGACTCAAAACTTCTGTGTACTTCTTTGTGTTCTTTGTGCTCCTTTTGTGTGTTTGAACTGTAATATGTTATATTATACACCTGCAAAAATGTTAGATCTTACAGGCAGAGGAAAGAAATGGGATAGGGCACAGGAAGGACATCATCATCATCATCATTATTATTAGTATTATTATTTAGAAAAGAAGAAATATGGGATATGGATATATTCCCTGTTTATATCAAGAATTTTAAAGTGTAATTTTTCTCCCTCTCTTATTTCTTTACAGATGGGAATAGTAAAGTGGCTGAATCTTGAAGTAACAATATTGTAATCTTGAAGTCACAATATTGCTTTTAGAAAACAAGACCAATTAAACTGAGAAATCCAAGGTCAACCCAAAGAATACCTAAAGCTTTACTTAGTTACAGACATGCCCAATTAAAGCATGTCAAAACAGCTTTACCTTATCCCTCCCATTCAGTAATTGTATATTAACAGGGTGCATGAGGACAAATGAAATTTCCCAGACTGATATTTTCCCCTAGGTTTTCCTCTTTCACCAAAGGTCAGTTTTCTAGTCTTCTTGACCAAGCTTCCTTTCTTGGGCTGTCAGTTGCAAGATGGGTGGTCCCTGAAGGCAGCACCCCTGGTTAGTCCAGGATGAGGCCTCAGGAGTGACCTGTGTAAAGCTGCTTTAGTGACTGGATGTGCAGTTCCAGGGTTGGAAACCACTTCAGTGAGAACTGAGGCAGGGTCAGGACAAGAGAGTAGGAATGTTTTTATCCAGTGTTCCCTGTCCCCAGAGGTGGCTGGGTCACCTTGAGTTCTATAGGTGTGGAGTAGGTTCTATAGGTAGTTGCAGCATTGCTCCTAAGGCATCTGCAACACAGAGACACTGCAGAAGCTCTCAGTTCCCTCCCAGTTCAAGCAGGCCAATCATCAAAGGACCAGGCATTTCTCTCTTGTTGATAATGGAGGACTTGGCCAGTTCCTTTTCACAAGTTCTCTCCTTTCCTCTTTGAAGGATGATCTCATTGTTATGTGCCCTCTCAAGGCTGCCTTTGATCAGTGCTGTGTACAGTGAGATGCATGAGTGTGCACTGAGTAGATGTTACACCTGCCACTCACTGCAGCGTTCTGACCTTAATAATGTTGGCAACTCCAAATCCACAACCCAGCATTGACAAATTAAAACATTTTTCCTCTTGGCAGGCTGTATTTTACTCATGTGAAGTATAATTTTCTGCTGTTCCTCTTCCCTACTATAGAGGTTTTTAGCTTTATAGATTTAAAAACCAGTCATGGTGTGTGTTTTTTTCAGAGAGATGTGGAGATGTAATGAAAGGAGCTTGCCAAGGTAAAAAAGGAGCAAAATTACCTGGCCTGTTTGTTTTAGAAAGAACATTAACAATTCACTAAGCCAAATTTAGCCATGGATTAACTGTGTAATAATATTAAAATTCTCCCTGCAGTTAAACTCTATTGATTTGTGCCAGAATTATATTGCATTTCCCTTACTGCATTTTCATACCATAAGGCTTTGCTGTCACAAATTCCAAAACTACTTTATGCTTTCTGTTCTGTATGACTTTGTTGTCTGTTGGGTTTGGGAGCACCAAAAAGGTGGTGTGAGTATCTTGAGTGGTATCCAGACCACTCCAAAGGCTGGCAAAGAGCAGGGAGCTCAAGGATAGGGAGTGTGTCTTATTTTAGTGGCACCCTACTCTTTATGCTTAATCCAAATTTGTTGGTGATCCCTTTCCTTTCCTTTCCTTTCCTTTCCTTTCCTTTCCTTTCCTTTCCTTTCCTTTCCTTTCCT